>OU744725.1:41799521-42133488 GCA_916613615.1 Steromphala cineraria
TTGAAATGAAACTTTAATTCAACATACATTTGGTATACATGGAATGGGTAAAATAAATTGTAGACATTTTATAAACTTTATTTCAACATACATTTGGTATACATAGAATGGGTAAAATAAATTGTAGACATTTTATAAACTTTATTTCAACATACATTTGTATAAATATATAATTATATATACTTTACTTTATTTCAACTTTATTTCAACATAAATTTGGTATAAATATATTGAAGACATTTTTTAAACTTTATTTCAACATACATTTGGTATACATAAAAAATCATGGCATGGAATGGGTAAAATAAATTGTAAACATTTTATAAACTTTATTTCAACATAAATTTGGTATAAATATATTGTAGACATTCTATAAACTTTATTCAACATAAATTTGGTATAAATATATTGTAGACATTTTCTAAACTTTATTTCAACATATATTCTCTTATACATACGCTGGACATACACATACATGCATGTTGTGAATGTTCCTGCAACTACTGAGAACATCATCGACAGTATTAGCCGTAGCAGGGCAGCCAGTCTTACAACATTTCCAATGAACGCGATTTCGTTTGGTGCTCTTGACCCGAAACTTGGGACCGAGATAAACCAGATGTCTACCTCCTCTTGAATTTGGAATGAACTGAACGTTAACCTGTGCGTTTGCTATTTGCAATGATGGAACCAAATGTCTCGGGTCTATATATATGGGCAGTGAACATCATAATAATTTGAATTATTGTTCACTCAATCTAACTTATAATCGTGAACAATTCACTCACTGTCAAGTAATCAAAATCTGGATCAGTCAGCGTTTGATTATTTGAAGTCGAGTTCACTCATATAACCATCACCAACATGTAATCAGTGAATGCAAGCTCAGTCTGTGAAATGCCTACGCTTATTACTGAAGAAGAAGAAGAAGAAGAAAAATATTTTATTAATGTGTCACGTGGTACATGGTCTGATTCGGACGTTGTAAGAAACATGTTAAAAAGGCGTACCACCCGGCCAAAAGGCCTATGAGACACAAGAATGTCTAAAATGAGTCACATTTATATATATATGATAATGTACATAACAATACAAACATATACAAGAGTTTTTGTGATTTATGTGATTCTATATTAAATTGTATTATTGAAGCAAATGGCATGCTTACGTCTATTATACATTTTTGTTAATAGAGCGGAAAGAGGCTTAACAAACCTCTCATTACGTAATAAGAATACAAACTGAGCTGTTGAGGACAACTGTGTGAATAAAGGATTGACGTAGGAAATATCCTGCCATACATTATACCTTAGATCAGAATAAAAGTCACAATCAACAAGAAAATGTATCTCATCTTCAATTACATTGTTTCTGCAAAACTTACAAATCCTATTTTCTAAAGGCGTTTTGGGGCGGGTATACCTGCCGACTTCTATCTCCAGTGGTAATGTGCCGCACCGCAGCTTACTCAGTACACTACGTTGAGATCTTGTTAACAAAGTAATAACATGAAATTCTGGTGTCAAAAGTTTCTTAAATAATCTATAAGTACGTAATTTATTACCATTCTGTTGACCTTTATCGTTAAATAAATCATTGTACCAACATTGGCTATCAAGGGACCTCATCCAAATTCTGATATAGGAAAAGTCAATTGCTGAAATATTATTTAGATCGAAAGGCAGATTAATATTATCAAAAAGTTTCATGACTGTATTATTCCATGATTTTGGGTATTGGCCCGACCATCTAAATATCAAACTTGGTAATCTAGAACGATCCATTTTTTGAAGCGACAAAATTTCGATTTTTTGATTTGTAAAAGGCAAAACCCAGCCCATCTCTCCACGTACGGCCAAATTTGGAGTTTTACAACCGACACCAAGGAAGAATCTACACGCCCGATTCTGGACAGAATTGATAATATTAAACTGCCTAGTACCCCATATTGCTGCTCCGTATGATAAAATAGGTAGAACCAAATTTTTATACAAAGTATTATAAACCTCGAAGGAAAATCCTCCGACAGCTTTAAATTTGCAAATAATACTACCAAGTGCACGACTTGCAGATTTAGCAATTTCTCTAGCTGTGAAATTTAAATCCAAAAATTCCTGAAACCAAACACCCAAATATTTGTAAGCATGAGAGTATTCAATATTATTACTGCCAATAATAAAATTAGATACTGAACGTTTAACAGAGAGGGGGCGATAATGGACTACCTTAGTTTTACTTATATTGACAGAGAGCTTCCATCGCTCGCACCAACGATCGACACAGTCAAGCATACATTGCAACGACAACTCATCTGGGGCAATAAGGGCGATGTCATCAGCGTACAACAATAAACTTAGCATATAACCATTTATATCTATACCACAGTGCAAATTATTGATATCCATTGCAAGATCATTTACATAAATGGAAAACAAGGTTGGAGACATCACACAGCCCTGTCTTACCCCAGAATTAACACCAAATGTATCTGTGAAGCTATCGTTAACACGTACCCGAGCAAAGGTGCTTTCGTACATAGATTTAACTACATGTAGAAATCTACCCCTTATACCAAGCTGTTGCAGCTTATACCAAAGGCACTGACGATTAACTTTATCAAACGCTTTTAAAGCATCAATAAAACATACAAACGTTGATTTCTTTTTAGTCTTCCGATTATTAATGATAGAATATAAACTATAAATATGATCTTGAGTGCTGCGCTTAGCCCGAAAACCGTTTTGTTCTTCAACTAAAACATCATGGGTCTCTAGCCACTGACTTAGCCTGGAATTAAGGATATCAGAGTAAATCTTACAGGGAACTGAAAGCAATGAAATACCGCGGTATCCAAGAGGGTCGCGTGGATCGCTATCCGCTTTCTTAATTGGATTGATGTAATTAATACGCCATAAATCAGGGCACGAATTATTATTAAAACAAAATGTAAACAATTTGTATAACAGTAGAATGCAAGTTTTATTCTTTAACGCCTCCGCTGGTAAACAATCGGGACCTGCAGCTTTACCACGCCGTGCACGTGCAACAGCCCGCTCGACCTCAGCTATTACTGACAACTACTCACTGGAATAGACTATAGCCGGCAAGGCTTCCGTTAATCCGTTATCATAACATCAGCTGGACAGTCCGGCAAAGTGAGATATGATCTTGTAAATCATTCTACTTATGGAAAATGGTAAGCATGTTGTTTTTAGACCTGAAGACGCCAGTTGACTTTTTCTATGCATTCATCGGCGCATGACAAGCGATTTTGTTTGTTAGCCAGAAAATGTATGAATATTCATGTGCGAACAGACGAGTGCATACGACGCAGCAATCTAAATCAATTTAGATCAACAGGTTTTACATTTGGTCATACTATAAAACCTGTTGATCTAAATTTATTTAGATTGACGACGCAGAGCATTTATTGTATACACGTTTTCTCAAAATAAACTATTATGGTGATGGACATTTTTTGTTTGAAATATATTATTAAATGTATTGACGAGTACCTTTGTGAAACGGATATTGAATATATACCTTTCAGAAGAATGATGTGCAATGTACGTTCCAGAAAAGAAAAAGATTTGTGGAATATGATATCAAACTTATTTTAACATATTTTGATAGAATACTCTTATTACTAAACCCCTTTGCAGTATCTTCATTTCAGACCTACTGGTTAAGGATTGAATGAAGTTAGGTTGAACATTGAAGTTAAAATATGGCAGATATGTGACATATACAATAGCAATTTTAACTGGAAGGCAACGCAGTAAACATGTTTACACTTTACTTCCGTCTTTTGTATAACATTATATAGAGAACACTTATACTGAAAATAATCATACTTGGAACAACAACAACAATCTTTATCTGAGATTTAACAATATTAACTTGAGTATTTTTCAAAACAGAGCGCTTATTATCTGCGGCTCATGTCCTTTACTTTGAATACCATTTACAAGGGTTGCCTGTACCACATGTCCAGACAGACAGACAGACAGATATTTTATTTCAGTCTCACCTCATAATTACAAAATAAAATACATCGTCTTGATAAAATTTGAGACACTCCATGTGGAGTTATGAGAGACTATACATATAAAAATATATTTACAAAGTAAATTTTCTATAGTCCATGCAAACATAATGTCACATATCTTCACTTTGGTATGTTTCCTAACTCAGACAAGTGATAAAGCTAAACGAGTGATGATACTTAACCAATGGCATACACCGATATTTATTAATTTGCCATGCCCACTTACTGAATGTGATACAATGTCACGGGGACTGTTTGGTGTTAATATCATTATGAACAATTAAATTGAATTATATCTATTCAACTTCTATGATAGGCATTTTAGAAGTTAGAAATACAATAAGGAAGAGGATTATATGAATGACAACTTCTTTATTCGAAACGGCGCCTAACATGAATAAAGAAGTTGTCATCCATATAATCCTCTTACATATTATATCTATTCAATATCATTGTAAGTAGATAGACACTGAATACTCTTTATGTGGTTTGTATATGTCAGTGTAAGAGGTAATAGAATAACGATATAAAGGGTTTAGACATTCTTACGCTTTCGGTTTGACACTCATAGATAAACTGTACGCCTCGTTGACAAAGGTTTATTGACACACGGAATACAACTTACGAACTCTCTAACCCTTCTTCGTTCACCGCTGCACCGTATGGACGTTTACGCATGATTTAGTCCCAACAGTAAACTAAACTTTGATGGTTAAGATAATTAGTCGAGCACATTTATATTGGATCGAGCAGCATTTCAGATGATTCTATTGATACAGAGCACTTGATTGATATTGCCGGATTTAAGGTGATGACATTGACAAATTGATAATAATAATTGCGCCGTTACAACGTCCTAACACATGCTCAAAGCGCTACATTATTACCATTAAGGGGTGTACTTTCACAGCTGCTACTAAGCGCTTATCTCGACCACGTAGGTCAGTACATCCAGTTTTCAGGTACCTATTTAAACAGCTGCGTGGACTGAGTGCAATGTGGATAAAGTGCCTTGCCCTGAGACACAACACAGGATGAGACCCAAGTCACAAATGTTTGGTGTCACCAACGGGATTCGAACCTGGGTCTGTGGCGTGAGAGGCCAGCATGCTAACCACTACACCCCTGTGCACGGCTTATTGCAGCTGGGATAGCTGTGTTGAGAATCATAATGTCAGAGGTTTATATGTTTTCAGAACGGGGTGGTGCCGTGTTTACAACAACTTCGCTATTTGCCCTGTTAGTTAGCAGATTTCATAACAGACCATATAGACAACTTTGATGTAAAATGCAGATCTTAAACAGTCATTCGATGACTAAAACCTGCTTATTATTAAAAAAGTTGGACATTTCCCACGTATTCTGGAGAAATATACGTATTTCACAAATATACATACATATTCAATTTCTATATATACTAAGTATGTATGCTTACTCATTATTCACAGAACAAAAAGCGACTAAATCAAGAATAGTTTATATATAACAACAACAAAACAGAGATAGATGCATGAATGATGCATGTATGATAGGTACACGAGCGGGGCTGTTTGTCTGCCACACATTCAGTTGACTATCTCCTAGATTAACCCCTCTCTACCAGGAAGTCTAATCACAAGGAACCTCAACATTTAGGTTTACCATGGTACTTTCTTTATCATTGAAGCAAGGAAACCACTTGGATAAAGGCTACTTCATGATTTTCAGTGGTCATGCTTCATGATTGTGTGTTAAACAGTCTAGGTCTTAATTCTCCAAGTCTATATTGACCGAATACACAATGAAAAGCCTTAGAAAATAAAATTATATATATGAAGGTATGGTAATTATTTTGAATATTACATAGACTAAATTTTAGTCTATTTTTTCAGCAATAGTATTTGTATAGTTTACGTATCTAGTTTTTCGATGCTCTCATACATGTAGTTTTTAGATAGTCACGTAATAATAGCATGATTACATTTTGCCGGGTGTTGATAAAAATAAATTTAACAAATATTAAATAAAAAACTGGAGAAAGTCAGTTAGCAACCACCAAATTGTTTATGATGAAGACGGTAGGTCCTCTTCCCATATCTCCACCTTCTGTGAAACTCCGAACTTGAAGTCCATTTTGCCAGCAATAGTCCAGGTGAGAGAATCGCCGTGAAATCTTATTTTACCGTCAGTTTTGATCTTCCCCAGGTCCCTCTCTTCCTTCAAAATGTCAACAATGTCTGCTTCGATGACGTCAGCACGTTTTGTGACGTCATTGAAGAATTTTACAATTACGGAGCCGTCGATGTGTATCTTTGCCCCGAAAAGACAATCAAATTCATCTTCTCTTACTCTAAGCTCAGCGATGACCTTCTTATTGGGTGGAGCCGTGACCTTCGAGTTGATTGCCCAGTTTGTTGAACGTTTGAGAACGTTGGTGTCGACGTTATCAACGTCGATGCAGTTCCCGAAGACCCCAGTCCTGGATACGACGTCTTCAGGCACGGTTATTTCAATGGAAACGTCACCATCCTTTGTAAACCCGTCTGTGAGGTTTGTGTGAACAGTAGAGTCGGTTGATCGCTTCATGGAGAAAATGTGTTCTTGCTCAAAATCAGTCTCGTTTGAGTACGTCGCCTTGAAGACCAGTTGTGTTGGAGGCTCCGGCTTTGGGATAGGCATCGGCGGTAATGGGGCTAGATACATTGGCAAACGGGGGCCATCGTATACCTTCTCTTCTTTATCTTCAATCCACGAACTCTTTGTCTTGAATTGAACGTTGCTCCAGTCTATATTAACGGTTGTTTCTGACCCGGTGCCTTTCTTGGTTCCAGCAGTATATTTTGAAGCTTTGCTTTCAAGTTGGCGTTTGATCCATCTATCAATGATCCGGTCCAAATCGTGTTGCCCCATATTCACTAAAGTAGACAAATCAAATAGTGAATGATTGTTCTGTTTTCAAATACTTATGTAACACAACTAGGTAAATATTATCTATTTATCATTCAGAAGTAGTGCATAAGGAGACCTGACTAACATTTACTTCGATATTGGTTTTATCAGCAAGTGCGTATATATTGATCCAATATTTCGAAATAAATCGATCATCATTTAACGACATTTGGACGTTCAATCAACATATCCAGCGCATGAATCTATAAACTCTGAAGCAATGATAAATTTCAAGCTACTTAAAGGGGCAGTAGCACGTTTTTAGGGGGAATATAAGGTGATGTCAGGAAAAAGAAAAGTAATGGTCTCAATTGAAAGACATTGTATTTAAACTAAACGGAGCAGTAATAATTCAAATGTATAACGTAAAGTTTAGCCATGCGATTGCTTTTTCTAACACAAAATGAATTAAAGGTGTTCACACAAAATGGCCGCCAATGGATTTTATGTGAATCTTCATACTTTGTCCTCTGACTATGGTTGATTGGTTTGTGTAATGAGATTTTTGACACTATCAAAATAATACATTAAGCATAAACTTACAATTATCAGTGAAAAATTAAAACTATGAAATTATCAAAAAACTTGCTACTGCCCCTTTAACGTGAGGGTTTTATATATAATGACTTGTAGGCTACTGAAATACGTAATTCAACAACGGTTGTGTCAGGTAATTTAAGTAACGTACCTTGATTCAATTATCTTGAAATAAGATTTTGCACCTCGATGTCTGGACTCACTGTACCTTATCTGATGTGATTCTCGGCACGAAGGGTGATACAGTTTGATAGACATTGAGAAATAATACGGCATGATCGCATTATAAATATGTACACGTAATGTATTCTTTCTTTAGAATTGTTACGTCACATATTGGACACAATAGATGTGAAACAGAATTAATATCTTCCCACACGTTTCGGTAAAGTAAAAAGGCGTCATCTACATTTTATTCGCCAACAATTTGATTTGCATTGAATATAAAAATGACATTGTTGTTTTCTGTGATAGGCACTACGTATATAAAGAAACGTATTATAAAAGTGTCCTGTGATAGGCACATGGACATGTATGTTTGTATACGAATAGATATATGTATGAAAGGAAAAGGTATTATAAAAGGTGTCTGTTATTGACATATGATAAACCTCTTTTGTCACTGGTGACAGGACATAACACTCCCTATCTGACCTAACGTTACAGTACTGAAAGTAGGGGGTTTTGAAGTCAATAAAAATATTTGATTTTGTTATTTCACTTAGTGATAAAATTGAACAATGCCCTTGTAGCATATTACAAACATATTCAATGAAAGTTATGAATAACAGGTCTCTTCATGTTTGAGACATTAACATTTTTGGTGAAAAACCATTTTTCTGAATTGCAAGCATTTTTTTAATCAATAATATCGACCTCATCTGGCTTAATTTACTCGAAGGAGTGCTGGCATCGCGTCCGTAAATATATCGACATTTCTACTTCTTCCCTCAAACCACTGACTAAAGAGGTCTGGGTGTAAACAGACTCCTTGACTTAGTCGATTTTCAATTTTAAAATGATAAGTTACATCGGTGATAATGCCATCAAAATGTATTTTTACTGTCTTCTCCAGAAAACAAAAGAAAGCTGAAACCATGTGAACAGATTCCTCAGCAAATGGGAAATAATATTTCAAATAATTCGGACCATGTTCCACAGAAAACACGCCCTAAAACTTTTTTTCCCCCTGTTTTTCCTAGAAAATAATGCCTAGAAAGCTGAAACCTTGTGTACAGACTACTTAGGGCTTATGAACTTCCGGTCCTCGACCGTGTTTACCTTGGAAGATGTTAGAGGCAGGGGACCAGGTAAGATTCACGATCGATTTGAAGTCTTTCTCCGGTTTTTATGTCTCCCCCAGAAGGGTCGGGAGACATATTGGTTTTAGCTGAGTTCCCGTCAGCGTTGGCGTCGGCGTTGGCGTTCCCATTTCGTTTCCGGAGCATATCTCTTAAACTATGTGACCGATCATCACCAAACTTGGTATACTGTCTCGCCATATCATGGAGATGTGCCTTTTTGGGGTTATAGATTTCTTAACATTTATTTTTTTTATTTCCATGGCAACAATTTGGACTTAGTCTTTTTCAAGGGTAGTGTTCGTTTCCGGAGCAGATCTCTAAAACTATGTGACCGATCATCACCAAACTTGGTATACTGTCTCGCCATATCATGTAGATGTGCCTTTTGGAGGTTATAGATTTCTTAAAATGTAATTTTTTTTAATTCCATGGCAACAATTTGGAATTAGTCTTTTTCAAGGGAAGTGTTCGTTTCCGGAGCAGATCTCTAAAACTATGCGACCGATCATCACCAAACTTGGTATACTGTCTCTCCATATCATGTAGATGTGACTTTTGGAGGTTATAGATTTCTTAAAGATTTCTTAGTAATTTGACAAAATAGTTGAACTCGAGTGGTCTTCGTATTGACTCAAGAGGTGGACTGCGATATCTTTCCTCGCTTCGTGGTCAGCAATTGCCGGGTACGTTACCACCGAGTGAATATACATACATTTACAAAATATTAAGATTAAAGTTGACAACAATGCCCTGTTATTTCGTAGGTAGGCTTTTACACTGGTAACGTCTGTGATTGGCTTCTCTTCTTATTGTAGTTGTTTTTTACGCAATTAGCAATTGGTTCTATTGTAATTTTTGTGATTGATTTTTCCTTATTTTGAATGTGATCAAACTGCTTACGGCAAAGAACGTATCGAATCTACAATTGTTTGAACACGGTGAAACGTTGAGATCGGTTGTACTGTAGATAATATGTTTGGTGCCAAATATAAGTACAGGTAATGATATACAGGTAAATATATAAATAAAGACAAAAGCCACGTCACTCTACACATACAATACAATGTTACGGTATGAAACAGGGTCATATGCCAGGTAAGAAATTTCCCGACTCATTGATATCGATCGAAACCGAGACCTTTATCTATATCGTATGTCAACACCCTCGAACCCTATCGCTATCAATAATAAACGGATATGGGAGTGTATATATTAAGTAGGTTTCAGTTTTGATTCGATATACTTACATACACGATTTTTTCTGGTGACGTCATATCAAGTTGAATGATTACTGTATATAAATGAAAGTGTTGCTTCGATCAAGCTAGTTTTTTAAAATACTATGTCAATTAAACCAATTTTATTATTTATATATGGGAAGTGTCTTAATTGAGGACGTGTTGATAATTCAATATTCAATGTTATCCTTTAGTCTTTCTCAACATAAATCACAATCTTCCTTTTTCGCAAATATCCATACATTACTCGTTAAGTATGTTAAAGGGACAGTAGCATGTTTATAGGGGGAATAAAATATGATGTAAATGAAAATTACTGGTTCCAATTGAAAGACAATGTATTTAACAAAGGGAAAGCCGTAATAAATCAAATATATGATGTAGAGTTCAACCATGCCGTTCATTTATCTTACACAAATGAATAAAAGGTGTTCACACAAAATGGCCGCCAATGAGTATGTAAATCTTTATAATTTGTTCTCTGGACTGTGGATGATTGGTTTGCCTAATGAGATTTTTGACACTATCAAAATAATACATTTAGCAATAACGTACAACTATAAGTGAAAAACTTGAAAATATGAAATACGTGCTATCGCCCCTTTAAAGACATATACAATTTTCTTGATATTGATGCACACATGTGAACGTCTTACTTCTGCAGTAAAGAGGTGAATTCAATACAACCTTCCGTTCCCTTTTAAAAAAAGTAATCACACTGACAAGCAAGCACCAACACAGACAGTCACATTGCAAACAGATGTCATTTGAAACAAAACAAATATAAGATTTTTATTTTTTATTTATTCTTAGAAAATTTAGTGAACAAAACAAAACTTAATTATGATACTTAAAATATTAAAACATGTTATACAAATTCATCTCCAGTCAATAACAAGAACAAATGTAACATTTTGTAAACTTTCGTTTTATGTCAGTTCATGTTGATATCAATATCAAGTTTGTTAGAAAACTCTTGTCGCTTCTTTGCTTAAGGCATTATGCCCATTGTGATACATATTGTACATTGCGGTATATATCACCCCAACTGTTAGGTATGTTCAATTAAAGGCCGAGTTCGCCTGGTTCAAATTGTTAGCAATCATAATGGACCTTTTTCTGGTCCTAGTTTTGTCCTCTGGCTCCCAGTTAGATTTCGCCACATAACTATTAAGGATAGATTGAGCAACGTAACTTATATACCGGCAATAGCTGTCCAGGTGTTTTCGAATGTTCGTAAATTTTATGATTTGTTTTTATCATTAACACTTTAAAAGTCTGACGAACTCAGTCCAACAACTCCACTCTACTTCACAGGGAAGAACTTGATACGGAGGTGTCCTGTGCTATGCCGAACTTAAAAGTGAGCGACCCCTCGACATTCCAAGTGACCTTTGATCCTTGTATGGTCATCGTTCTGTCGTTGGTGAACCATTCATTTTCCTCGGCATCTGACATGATGGTGGCTATCTTACCCTGGACTGTTCTCCCGTCACCAAGTCGGACGATCACAGTACCCCGGATGTGGATCTCCGCCTCGAAGGTAAACTCGTACTGAGTTTCCCGGATGTGCATCTCGGCCGTGGTGCGGGAACGAGGCTTGGCTTTGACGGTGGAATCGAGAGACCACTTGACAGCGTGTTTGACGGTGTTTTCGTCCTGGTGAACGATTTCAACGTCATTCCCAAAGCTGCTGGTTGCATTACTGATTTGATCAGGGATGTCAATCTTGATGCCGATATTTCCGTTACGGGCAAATCCCTTGCTGAGTTTTGTTCTGACAATGGCCTCCGTCGTGCGCTCTATCTTAAAGGTATGGGTCTGTACTTCTGTCGTGTTGTTGACGTAGTCCGACGAAAAGACGATTTGCGATCGCTGACTTCCGTTTCCGGCGCTTCGTCTGTTCCGTCGCTGCTGTCGCTGAACCGGAGATGCTTGGCTTCTTCCGGTTGCGAAGCGCACTTTTGTCCAATCTATCTCGAATTCTTCGTTTTCGTCTATATCACTCCAGCACTCGACCCATTTCCGGATGATCCAGTCTAAGTTGAGAACGCCCATTCTGTTAAGGATGAGTACACGGGTTAACAGTGCAAACTCACTTACAATGTCAAAATATAAACATTTGAATCTTCTTTGTTTCAAGGTGAATGAATATTTCAAGCTCGTCATGGAGGGGATCAAACAGATATAACTTGAAAACTGTAACTCAAAACAAAAATTTACTAACGAGGTTTATTCATTTCCGAATATACTAAGATACCATTTATTTATAACTAGATTACTAAAACTATTATCGATGTTTTTCATATCATTCAATTTCAAAGTAATTTACGTAGCCGCTTGAAAACCTATTTTTAATAAATCAAGATCTTAATTGTACTTCTGCTTAAAGCAATGCATTATATAGATCCTTATATATTGAGATTGTTGATAATGTAGATCCGAATTAATTTTAACGATCCTGTACTCACTTACAACAACGATGTTGAACATTTTCCTGTTTCTTGCCCGAACTTACAAAGGCCATTTTAATCATAATAAGTATCTATTCATTACACATATATGGTCTATTACAAATCGAAAGAAATTTTCGCATTTATCTTTCAAATTCGGAAACTAAGCCTTGCATATGTTTTGTACAATTATAATATGCAATGTTATTTCTAGTTTGTAGTCGTATATACTGGGCGATATTTATTATGGGAAAAGACGTAGAATAAGATAAACAAAAATATATAAAATCCTAGACAGAAATTGACTGTTTAAAAGGCTAAAGTTGTATTCGTAGATAGGAATTTATTTCGAAATATGTATTCTTTTAAAATCCTTTTGAAATCCAATATGATTTGAAGTTTTTTAAGTATAGATTCTGAAAAACCTCAAACCTTAAAAAAGACATTAAATCGACAACTTGTCAAAATAACTCACCTGAACTAAACTTGAGCCTGTGTAATGTTTCTTCAAGAACTTGTCCTTTTGTACCCAGTACTAATGAGTATTGGATTCATATCTCCAATATTTATAGGTAAATGGACATCTTAAAATATTGACAACATCGGTAGCATCATAATTGTATAAATAAACATTACCTGAAGTTTCCAGAAGTTAAAGTGGAAATTTGCTTGTAAGTGTTATTAATATACCTTGATATACATTTGCAACGTTAGATAACAGTTATCGTGGTATAAATAGACATTTTATGAAAATCCAAGAAAGATAAATCCTTTCAATGTGAATATCAATCTCCATGCAGAGCGTTATTATGTCGCTGTTTCTATTGATAGCAACACGTCTGCTTGCTCTGTAGCTCATCAGGCTTCATATTCAATCTTGCTGTAGATTGTGACCTATGTGGTTCCCCCTTTGTAAGGGCAACAGGGTCACCAATCATAAACTTATGTGTATAGGCGATGAGTTTTCAGATACCGGAAATCAATTCAGAAAGGGTAATTGCATTATCTACAGCCATTATTATGGACCTCAGGGCAACCAAAATTATAATCCTCACTTGTCAAGGAGTCTCAGGCTGTACACAAAGTTCAGCTTTCTAGACCTTATGCTTCTGGAGAAGATGAAAATAGGTTTTGAGGACATGGCCCCTGTGGCCCTTATTAGCGGTCATAGGGTCACCTATAATGTATAATCGTCACTAGTCAGGGAGTCTGTACACAAGGTTTCAGCTTTAAAGGCCATACGGTTCTAGAGAAGAAGATTAAAGTAGGTGTTAAGAACAATGCTCCTTTGGCCCTTATTAGGGGCCATTCACTCACTTATTCATTCATTTATTCATTCATTCATTATTTCAACTTTTTCGACCTTATGCTTCTGGAGAAGAAAATGAAAATAGATTTTAAGGGCGTGTCCCCTATGCCTCTTATTAGGACGCCACAAGGCCATCAAAGCTGCAATTTATAATCCTCACTAGTCAAGGAGTCTGTACACAAACTTTCAGGTTTCTAGGCTTTATGCTGCTGGAGAAGAAGTCCATAATGTACAAAGTTTACAGAAGGACGGATGGACTGACGGACGCACGCCGGACACAATGCCATCATGCCATAAGCCCATCGGGCCTTACAGATAGTGATGTTTTCTTGTTGACTTGTCGCAGTTAGGTCTTGCTCTATTTTAAAGAAAAAAAGGCGTCATTCACCATTAATCAGCAAACAACTTGGTTCATATACATATCTGGTTTGCATTTATTGCAGAAATGACAACTTCTGTCTTCAGTGATAGGCTCTAAGTATATTTACATATCATAAAAGTAGTTTGTGAACGGCAATTGCGTATGTTTGTATATAGATATGTTATGAAGCGCAAATGTATTGGTATTTCATAAAATGTTTCTGTTATTGACATGTCAAAAACCTTTTTTGTTACATGACACATTACCCTTTGTCTGATTGATCTATATTTCTACTAGAATGGGGACTTTGAATTCAATACAAAATATATTTTTGTTATTTCCTTTGTTGTGATATAAATTAAACAAGGCCTTTGTGGCATAGGACGAACATATGAAATGAATGTTACCCTAATTTCACTAATTTACCGATAGGGTATTTTATTTTCATCTTTAATTGCAGGAGATTTTTAATTAAGGATATCTAGCTCATCTGGATTTAAATGTTTGACGGATTAATGACATGGCTTCCGTCCTGTGTACGGCAATCCGTAGGTCATTTTTTCGCTATTTCCACTCCTTCTCTGGAACCACTGAATAAAGAAATCTGGAGTGGTGTGTAATTGACAAATGAGATTTTTTATTTTAAATGATAAGGACCACATGCACCATGCGCTTTAAATTTATTTATACTGTCTTCTCCGGAATCGAAAGGACAAGACAGTTAAAACAACTTGAACACATTCCATATGGGACTATATATATATAGTATTAGGGTAGGGTCTATGAGTATGTATGTCTTTCTAACGCTGTATTTAAGCGATACATGTCCCTGTGTATGAGTCGGTATTTCGAGCCACAGGGACCACACCTTAAAATCCAATTTTCATGGGTTATTTTTCTAGAAACAAAAGGTATAGAACGCCAGAACGTTATGTACAGACTACCAACCTGATTGGAATAATAATGTGTATTTTTGTTACCCCCTGATCCATGATAAATCTTAAAAAATCTAATGAACCATCTTACTTTGTCATGAGTAAACGACCTAGAAATCTGAAACCTTGCATAGCTGATCCCCTCATATGATTACACTCTGACCAACTATATAGTATAAATGATTAAAGCTGCCCCCTCCCACATGATGGCCTGTTGACCATTTTATAGTATAGATGTTTATAGCTGCCCCCTCCAATATGATGGCCCGTTGACCATTTTATAGTATAGATGATTAAAGCTGCCTCCTACCACATGATGATCCTTTGACCATTTAATAGTATAAATGATTAAAGCTGCCCCCTCCCACATGATGGCCCGTTGACCATTTTATAGTATAGATGATTAAAGCTGCCTCCTATCACATGATGATCCTTTGAACATTTTATAGTATAAATGATTAAAGCTGCCCCCTCCCACATGATGATCCTTTGACCATTTTATAGTATAGATGATTATAGCTGCCCCCCCCCCCCCCCTCCCACATGATGGCCCGTTGACCATTTTATAGTATAGATGATTAAAGCTGCCCCCTCCCACATGATGATCCTTTGACCATTTTATAGTATAGATGATTATAGCTGCCTCCTACCACATGATGGCCCGTTGACCATTTTATAGTATAGATGATTAAAGCTGCCCCCTCCCACATGATGATCCTTTGACCATTTTATAGTATAGATGATTATAGCTGCCCCCTCCCACATGATGATCCTTTGACCATTTTATAGTATAGATGATTAAAGCTGCCCCCTCCCACATGATGATCCTTTGACCATTTTATAGTATAGATGATTAAAGCTGCCTCCTACCACATGATGATCCTTTGACCATTTTATAGTATAGATGATTATAGCTGCCCCCCCCCCCCCTCCCACATGATGGCCCGTTGACCATTTTATAGTATAGATGATTAAAGCTGCCCCCTCCCACATGATGATCCTTTGACCATTTAATAGTATAGATGATTATAACTGCCCCTCCCACATGATGGCCCGTTGACCATTTTATAGTATAGATGATTAAAGCTGCCCCCTCCCACATGATGGCCCGTTGACCATTTTATAGTATAGATGATTAAAGCTGCCCCCTCCTACATGATGATCCTTTGACCATTTTATAGTATAGATGATTAAAGCTGACACCCTACCACATGATGATCCTTTGACCATTTTATAGTATAGATGATTATAGCTGCCCCCCCCCCCCCTCCCACATGATGGCCCGTTGACCATTTTATAGTATAGATGATTAAAGCTGCCCCCTCCTACATGATGATCCTTTGACCATTTTATAGTATAGATGATTATAACTGCCCCTCCCACATGATGGCCCGTTGACCGTTTTATAGTATAGATGATTAAAGCTGCCCCCTCCTACATGATGATCCTTTGACCATTTTATAGTATAGATGATTAAAGCTGCCCCCTCCTACATGATGATCCTTTGACCATTTTATAGTATAGATGATTATAACTGCCCCCTCCCACATGATGGCCCGTTGACCATTTTATAGTATAGATGATTAAAGCTGCCCCCTCCCACATGATGGCCCGTTGACCATTTTATAGTATAGATGATTAAAGCTGCCCCCTCCCACATGATGGCCCCTTGACCATTTTATAGTATAGATGATTAAAGCTGCCCCCTCCCACATGATGGCCCGTTGACCATTTTATAGTATAGATGATTAAAGCTGCCCCCTCCCACATGATGGCCCGTTGACCATTTTATAGTATAGATGATTATAGCTGCCCCCTCCCACATGATGGCCCCTTGACCATTTTATAGTATAGATGATTAAAGCTGCCCCCTCCCACATGATGGCCCGTTGACCATTTTATAGTATAGATGATTAAAGCTGCCTCCTATCACATGATGATCCTTTGACCATTTAATAGTATAGATGATTATAGCTGCCCCCCCCCCCCCCCACTTGATGGCCCGTTGACCATTTTATAGTGTAGATGATTAAAGCTGCCCCCTCCTACAAGATGATCCTTTGACCATTTTATAGTATAGATGATTATAGCTGCATGCCCCCTCCCACATGATGGCCCGTTGACCATTTTATAGTATAGATGATTAAAGCTGCCCCCTCCTACATGATGATCCTTTGACCATTTTATAGTATAGATGATTAAAGCTGACACCCTACCACATGATGATCCTTTGACCATTTTATAATATAGATGATTATAGATGCCCCCTCCCACATGATGATCCGTTGACCATTGTATAGTATAGATGATTAAAGCTGACACCCTACTTCATGATGATCCTTTGACCATATATATAGCATACTAGATTATTGCTGACCCCCTCCCTCGACCGCACACACATGATGACCACTGACCATTCATGTGATATAGACAGCCCAATTAAATACAGAGCTAATGGTTTTTTTTTTTTTGCAGATTGGTATTTAAGTAATATATTTCATGGTTGCTTGTTCATTGTACAGAACTCATATTTTCAGTGTATAGCAAATTGCATACAAGGTACACATCATTCTCTCCCCACAGAGGCAGCTCAGTCATACCCCCGAGTAAGCCTGTTCTATTACGCTAATACATGGGATAGAAAGGCAGAAATCTGTTATCGAAGTTAGTTGTGCAATCAGCGACGCCGATTCAAAAGTGGTCATTCGCAAAACCTGGTCATTCTCGTATGCTTCGGCAAAGCTATCGTTGAAATTTAACATACAGAGGAGACAACTCTTCATTTTACAAAAAATCGCTTTTTACCTCAGTTAACTGTTTATGGTTGATTAGTAAAATAAAATATATCATAAACAAATAACAATTTACACAATTATAAAACAGTTTTTATCTCGAAGAAAACGAATCCATATCTGTTTTTTTTTCTCCCAAATGTTTCCCCCTTGCACTGTTAATGAATAATATACATAAAGGCATGATTTTGTCCATGTCACGATAGGACTGTTAAGAATTCTCCAAGTCATGGATATCCAAACGGTGTTTTCATGGGCTACAAACAAGATAAGAGATATATTGAGTTACAAGTTTTTGCCGCTAGGGCAATCTGCCGGAATCCCGGGATCTTGCCGTAATATAACAGAGGCTTACTCGCTCTGAGCTGCCTCTGTGGGGAGAGAATAGGAACCCATTAAACATATCGAAGACAACAATTTCTTGAAAAAGCGAAAAGATGAGATCAGTTGTATTATAGATAATATCTTCGGTGCCAAAGTGCAGGTATTGATAACAGTAGTGTAACAGCACACAAATCCAACAAGAAGGCCATGTCTGGGTTTTACACTTGGTTTTATTTTCGGTGGTACATTACTCTCCAGGCCGGTGTTACATTCACAAATTACGGGTACACGACAGAGTCATACCCAAGACCCCGTCGTGCTACCCTCAGTGTGTCCAGGCCTGGAGTCTTCAACGAGTCTTTCCCCAACTCATGTCAACACCCTCGAACACTATCGCTATCAATAGTCCACGGATATATAAGAAGTAGATATATTAAGTAGGTTTCAGTTTTGTTTCGATAGACTAACATACACGATATCTTTCTCGTGACGTTACATTTAGTTGAATGAAGAATTTTGTACTGTATATAAATGAAAGTATTACTTCGGTCAAACTTGTTTAGAAAACAACGCTTGTCGACTAAAATAAACTATATTACTTATACATAAAACATTTTTATATAGAGGGTGTGTTAATTATTCAAGATTCAATTTTATCCTTTAGTCTCAACATTAATCACTGTCTTCCTCCAGGGGAGAACTTGATACGGTGGTGTCCTGTGCTACACCGAACTTGAAAGTGAGCGACCCCTCGACATTCCAAGTGACCTTTGATCCTTGTATGGACATCATTCCGTCGTTGGTGAACCATTCATTTTCCTCGGCATCCGACATGATGGTGGCTATCTTACCCTGGACTACTCTCCCGTCACTCAGTCGCACGATCACAGTGCCCCGGATGTGGATCTCCGCCTCGAAGGTAAACTCGTACTGAGTTTCCCGGATGTGCATCTCGGCCGTGGTGCGGGAACGAGGCTTGGCGTTGACGGTGGAATCGAGAGACCACTTGACAGCGTGTTTGACGGTGTTTTCGTCCTGGTGAACGATTTCAACGTCATTCCCAAAGCTGCTGGTTGCATTACTGATTTGATCCGGGATGTCAATCTTGATGCCGACATTTCCGTTACGGGCAAAACCTTTGCTGAGTTTTGTTCTGACAATGGCCTCCGTCGTGCGCTCTATCTTAAAGGTATGGGTCTGTACTTCTGTCGTGTTGTTGACATAGTCCGACGAAAAGACGATTTGCGATCGCTGACTTCCGTTTCCGGCGCTTCGTCCGTCCCATCGCTGCTGAACCGGAGATGCTTGGCTACTTCCGGTTGCGAAGTGCACTTTTGTCCAATCTATCTCGAATTCTTCGTTTTCGTCACCATCGTTCCAACGCTCGACCCATTTTCGGATAATCGAGTCTAAGTTGAGCACGCCCATTCTGTGGAGAGATTAGAACACTCGTTAACATTACATTTTCATTATCTCAGAGTTGATGAAAACATACATCGACCCTTTTTATTATTAGATGACCGCATCTAGTTAAAACTAGATGTACTGTTTACGTCCCATAAGTCATACAATACATCTAGCGACTTACCTTCTCAGTCCGTGTCGGAAATGAACTAATGAAAAATGAACTGGCTCAACTCTTAGAATCGGTTTTTTTTCGGGAATAATGTAAATCATGATAGATGTAAATAATTCAATGCTTGGGTTATGGGACGTAATTATTACAGCTAGTTACTACATTGGTTGATTGGCGCATGCTCGACACGGAGCGAGTTGGTAAGTCGCTAGATGTAATGTAGGGCTTATAGAACGAAAACATTATATCTAGTTTTATCTAGATAACTTCCTCAAACTCCAAGCGTCATGACAACCAGAAAACTACAGATTCCTTACTAGTAACCCTTTTCAATATCAACAGTTCCTTTTGATTATAACAAATATTTTTCCAAACACCAAAACATTGGAAAAACAATTTGGCAGTCACATGAAATTAAACATTCGAATTTTAATTTCAATTTCAAATTTCACAGAAATAACAGCGTTATATAAGATTTAAAAATTAGAGATCAATTAAATCAGACAGGTATCGAATATGATTTTCAACAAACATTATACTGTCAAGTGTCAAAGAGATCACCTTGACTATTTCCCATCGTGGCAAAATTCAAGGCACTAAGAGTATTTAGGTAAAAAATGTGATAAACGATTGTGTTTTTACTCGGCTGTTTGATAAACGAAATATTAGACACAAACCAACATTTCATATAGAGAAATAGAACAAGGTAAAAGACACAAATCATGTACCTGTATACCTGCATTTACTTATCTGTTTAATTACCTGTTAAAAAATCGATAATTTAATATTTAAAGTAGGAATTCTTTTTCATATTTAGTCAAGATGTGTAGTTTTCACTAACCTGTATTTTTTCAAAAACTTGTTGTCTGTGCTTCAGTAGTAATGAAAAGTAGGCTCAAACCTCCCATATTTATAGGTAAATTGACATCTTAAAATATTGACAACATCGGTAGCATCATAATTGTATAAATAAACATTACCCAAAAAATTCCAAAGTGATGTAAAAAAATTATTGACAGAGATGCTATTAATATTTTTTTCTAAGGGAAATGCTCCGTCATCAATTCAAGGTATAAATAGAAGTTTTCTGAGATTTCAAGAAAGGTGAAGGCTAAAGCTAAGCTCCAAGCTAAGCGCTATATTTACGCAGCTGTTTCCACCCGCCACGTGTAGTTGGCTATTTATAGCGACACGTCAAAACACGTTCGCCGGTTCAACACCCGATCGATTAGTGCAATGTAATATACGGCTGTTGATCGGCACTAGTAGCCACCTGTAGAAATAGTTACGATGTCTTGACGGCGTTGACTATGAATTTAAATTTTGCTTCGGTATTCGAACTCACGGATTCAAACAGATATAAACAATGTTGCGAAATGCCTTGACATTGTATGTTATGTATGTATGAGGCATTGTTATATGTTGGAATGCGCTAAGATTGATTTGTGTAGAGTAACTGAGTTATGTTTTTGAAAAATATTTCATGGTTTAATAAAACAGCATTTTTTGTGTCTGAAATTATAAAGAAATAAGCGCGTTTGACGTCTTCACTTATAGGCCCCCGTTTCAATTTCTCTTATAAATTTATAATATACCAAATATTCACTTGAAACTGTTGGATAACTTTTAGTTGTAAAGCTACTTTACGTAAACGTTAATATATTAAATATTCTCTCAAAAGGATGTAAAAACGTTGAAGGCATTACATACCATAATATGATGATCTGTTAATATTTCTACATTCCTTAAAGGCAATAAAGAATCATTTTATATCTTAATATAAATTTTGGTATCGCGAATGGCAACCCTATATTTAAAACGAACAACAAGCTTCTATTTGTAATCTACTAAGGGATAAAATCGCCGGTTCAGTTAAGTTCATACTTTTATTCATATTTCAAAAATATATATATATTCTTAACAAAGTTTAATATACTTGAATTGTTTTTAATTGTTATTTGTCCTGATGTGAATATATAGACTTAGGTGAATTACTTTGAATATGTGTAAAGGGCTAAAAATAGTTCCAAATGTTGTCACGAAAAAGCCCTTGAGAAAAACTTTTAGACTTCCTTTCGATTTATAAATGAAGTGACACGTACTCGTGAACGAAATTTGATATACTTTTACTTATGTCAGTTTAATATATCCAGGTGTGAATAGTTTTAGTGTAGTATAGACACAATTAAAAGTTTCTGTCAAGAAAATGGCCACGAGAAAACTTCTTTCTTTCGATTGTTCCATGTTTTCTTAAATAGATGCTGTCAAATATCACCGGCATGGAATAATTTTCATAATCGACTCATGTAATTTATTTATTATTATGTTCTTATGTGAATTGTTAAATGACATGTAAATTGTGTGGTTTTGTGTTTAATATAGTAATCGTATCCTATACATGTTGTTTCAATAGATTTAGACGAACAACTCTCTCAGTGTCGAAGAAGTACTTAATGACGTTAGTAAGTCGTGCTCTCTTCATAACCTGAGACCGGAGCTAACCATAAAAAGTGATCACCTCGGAACGAAGAGGTATTTTAAGAATGTATTTGGCAGCATAGGTAAATAGGTAACCAATGAAATCTTTAGAGACTGAGATTCCAAAGCAAATATAATCGGGATGCGCCTTTGAGAGGCAGATCCAGTCTCCAGAATTCATGTGAACATCAAAGGTATCGCCCTCCCATGTAATAAAATTAAAGATGGATTGAGAGAGACCTGTGTGTCATGTTATTCTTTGGAGACAATCGCCAAGCTACATTCTCTAAATCATACACAGGATTTAAAGACCAAATATCAAACTGCAATATTTTAAAAAGTATTTTTACTGTATTTGTTATATATTAAGCAATATTCTGCGACCAACCATAAGAAGATCTGACCATTATTCATTAAAAATGAGACAGTTTACCAAAATGACCGAAACGTGAGCTCCGGCATGTCGACACAAACTATAAGGCGAATCAAGTTTCCGGTTCATAAATATACACTTGAAACCGCCTTTGTCGCGCACGTATAGATTTTATTTCAATTTTCTCCGAATCAGGCACTAGTTGCCGCTCAAGTTGATACCCTTAGAACGCAATTACGGTAACTGAGACGCGGCGTAAAACCTACATATATACTGATGATGTCACCGAATGCGGGTTTGTTAAAAGCTATGGTACTTTTGCAGGGGGACCTGTACTTTGGACGTCGAACTACGTATTTTATTGTTGTAAAAAACCTGTAAATATGATATCAAACTTTCGACGAAAGATATATCTACCGAGTGATGTATTTCTTTTGTCAATAGCTAAATTTCATCAGGAACCGCATGCAAGTATGATAATGGGACTTTAAAGGCAAATACAATCTGAATAAGTTGGATAGGGAGTAGACGTATTAAATGCTTTTCTAGTATTGTTCCCGAAAAGATCAAAGGCGCCGCCCACCCTTTATTCCGCAATAAAGTATAGTTTTTGAGTGACGTCACGAAACAATGGCCCATGACGTCAATAACAATCGGGTATGACGTCACAAGATATGGCCCTGATCGAGGATGTTTTAATTCGCGGCCTAACGTGAATTACAAAATATGTCTTTTTGGAGTAGAAATAACTTAAAGGAGTAAAAAACAGACATACTAGAAAAGTAATAGAGTAGCCCTAACCATCATGTGTTTTGCAATAAAGTATAGTTTTGCTCTGAACTATTATAACGTCAAACCATTCGGCCTTCGGCCTCATGCTTTAACTATAATAGTTCAGGGCAAAACTATACTTTATTGCAAAACACATGATGGTTAGGGCTACTTTATTTCTTAATTAATTCATACCGAGTCAGATTGGTCAGTTACTGCAAATGTCGTAAGTTGAAATGTCTGCAGTTGTTTGCAATTGGTGCATATTCGGGGTTCATTTGGGTTCTATGTTGTGTTTTGTATTTCTCTGAAATATTGAGTTCGGCTTGTTCTTTCCTTATAGCAAAAATTCACTTTTTTCTCAAACATTTGCAATGGTACGTCTCCAACTCACGCTACCTAAGCCAGCGTAGGTCACACCGTTTCTTAACGTTTGCTTTCATTGGTTTATAATGACAAATCACATCATCTGTTGGTCGTTTAAGGAATAACAGTCACTTTGCCCCGACGGCGCGCTTTGCCCTGGTCTCCTCTACCCAAGTTTTGATAGTATTGCAATCATTATCAAACTTCGTACTACTGTCTCTACAGCTAGAAATGGGTGCCTGCCACTACATGTAAGTTCCATGTTGGCGTGTAAGACATGTAACAGTGGAACTTTCTTTAAGGGGAGCAGTTTATGATGTTCACCCCAAAGTCATTGGACTCGCACAGCGAATTTCTATTTATATGCACATTCATTTTGTTTTGTCTTATTGTTCACTTCAGTGTACGACGTATGACGGCTTAGAAATTTAACAGGAGATTTTGGAGTCGGACAATAATAATCCATCACCCGTCTACACCCTTCAGGTCACCCTTTATCTCTCAAAAAGGCAACATTCAACATGTTCAACAACGGCTTTAAAAAGCCACTCCGTGATTTTCATCACATATTGTTTTGATTTGCTATGTACGTAAATTGAGTAATTCATAATGTGAAAAATATCTCACATACTTATTACTCTAAAGGCAGTCATTAACATATATCATATACCGGTAATAGATAAACACATATTTTCCTTGGAAATCTCGGAACAGTGATATATGTTTGCGAAGATAGATTCACACGTCCAATTTACATGTTTGTAAGTAATATAACCTATCAAACATTATCAACTCGTACCTGTCAATGTGACTGCAACTTCAACTTTTCAAAATTACGTTTGACTGGTTGACGCGCGTCATTGTCCGGTTTTCGATCACAATCGTGACTTCAAACCTTCCTGTTGTCATACAATCTCAACATCATCATCGATCGAGTCTCCAACGAAACCAAAATTATAAATACTTTGATAGATAAATCTGTTCATGCCTTCATACTAATTTACATACATACATCCTGTCTCAGGGAACGAACGTTACGCTAACTCCACTAATCTGTACCCTGGGCTTAGAAGCTAGATTCGCTCGCGCGGCCCGACTTGGGATATAGCCTATCAAATCATTTTCTCGTTGAAATTTTATCAGGAAGGTTGCGAGAAAATGATTTGATTGGCTACATCCCATGTCGGGCAGCGTGAGCGAATCTAGATTTTGAGCCCAGAGTACAGCTTATTAAAGTTAGCGTAACGTTCGTACCCTGAAACAGGATGGTTTGATTAATAACTCACGTTTCCTTACACAGGTTGCTTGCTCTCCTTTAATATGTTTTTGTTTTCGTTTGTTAATTGTTGTAATGCACAAATATAATGGAAAAGTATTTATATAAGCCACTACGGCTTGTCAAATGATTAAACTTGACTTTGTTGGACTAAATATGTATAAATATATTTCATCGTTCTTCTTTCAGATGAATACCTTTTGGGTAATCACAAGTTTAGAAATATATATAAGTGATATGAAGGCGATAGAGCCAGCAGACGGGTTATCTTCAACTACCATCGTTGAAGCAAGTTATAAACAGCAGCACAGGGTACAAAGAATGACATCAACTGAAAGTATTTCACCTTTTTATTGACGAAACATTTTGCTCAAAATATTTTTTTTATTCTGAAGGGTTTGAAAACTCTTTAACAGCTTATGTTTAGAATTGAGTACGCTCAGTAGAAGTGACCGCACAACTTTAATGCAGGATCGTAATTACATAGATAAATTTCGCCTGAAATTTCTGGAAGTTAAAAGAGCATATTCTTATTGTCAGGGTAAGTGTTATACTTCTGTAGACCTATAGATTTACTTCAAAGGATCAAGTCTCTAGCTTCTGTCATAGTCCACTTCCACATCTTGGGAAACGCCAAACCGGAAGTTGAGGGTACCGGAAACGTTCCAGAAGACCTTTCTGGTGTCAAGGTCGATTTCAACTTCATTTGCATCTGGCTTGAATATTTCCTTGGTCCTCAGACCGTCTAGAACAGTTGCCAGATCCCCATCAAGGACTCTCACCAGCTGACCTGTGCTGACCTCGACCACCTTGACAATCACTCGGCCCTTCAAGGTGACTTTCGCGTTAAAGGAACAGTTGTGGCGCTCTTCAGTGATCCTCAACTCGGCTACAGTCGTCTTCTGGGGAGGCGCGTTGACCTTGGAGTTGATGGACCAAGTGAGAGCGTGCTTCACCGTGTTCTCGTCCTCACTCTCAACCTTGACCTCTGACCCGAACCCTCCTGTCTTTTTGCTGACCTCCTCAGGAACGTCCAGCTGGATTCCCACTGTCCCATTGCGGGTGAAGCCTTTGGTGAGCTTGGTGGTGACCGTGGCCTCTGTGGTCCTCTCCATGACAAACGTGTGTTCCTGTTCGGTGTCCGTCTTGTTGACGTACCTCGATTGGAATATCACCCCGGGCGGACTTCCGTTTCCGGGTACCGGAAGTGGTGGAAAGTTTGGTTTAGGAGTGGACGTGCGGACCTTGCTTGTGTCAATGTCCAGCCGGAAGGACCCAGCTTGAAGTTGGTGCTTCTCCGGGTCATCAAGGAGCGCTGTAGCCCAGTCGGACACGGAATCGTGCAATTCAACCACGCGCATCTGTTGGTGAAAGTTTGTATTTGTCAAGAAGGATATAGTTTTAGTAAATATTATATAGAGATTGCAACCCGGAGGAGTGTGTCGATTGACTTTTGACGAAAGAGTATGAATTGTAAAGTCCTGAGCGTGATCGAGGGTTTGACACAAAATTGTACAAGTTTCGTCAAAGTTAAACAGCACATTTCCAAATGTAAGGAATTCTCTATACTCAATTGTTTAAGTGATATCCCGAACAATGGCTCATTGATGTAATAGACTTAGATATACGCTAACTCCCGCGGGTCAAATTCGAGCCGATTTTAAACTTAACCAACAGGCAAAAAATACACATCACCGTTTGTTTAGATTTACTTAATATCTAAGACACATGAATTTGAGCATTTACAATAACATTGATTCGAAAGTTTGAATAATGATGGTCTGGTTAATGTTTTGTTAAAACATCTTTGTTAAATGTAAATATGGAATAAAATTAACACTATCTCAACCCCTATCATGTTTTATGCATTGTCAAAATATCTTACATATTATGAATTCAACTGTGAACTTTCTTCTGCCGTATGTTTATATGCATATGTGCACATATCGAAAAAATATCACTCCTTATGTTGAACAAACGGGTAAAACATGATAAAATTAAGGGTTGGATAACAATAAGTTTTTGAAAAAATTTAAATTTATGCTTTAACCTTTATAGAATATTTAGTATCATAATATCTCGTTATATTTATATTATTGTACTGCCTCGTGTCATATCAGCTATGACAACAAATAGGGTTTATCGTTTCGAGCAAGTAAGTATACCTTTTGTAACCAAGGTACCACAGCACAATAACATAAGGAACGTTCTAAAGTCGAGAAAATGTTGGCAAGTCTAGATAGAAAATTAGGTATTGTTCAACTGCCTCTTTCACAAATCCCTTAGCTGATTGTAACCTTAGTGCAATGCTAAAGAATGGGAGTTAAGGTCACCCTTAGTAAAGTTTGCTATGTGAAAGGAAGCCCAGGACTCATTTTTAGTTCATTTCATAGTGAATATCCAGATAATAATTATATTCATAATTCTTCCTATTTTTATATCTAACTGTCTGCCAATGATGAGCTAAATGTATACAATATCAAACTAATTAAAAGATTAAAGAAACGAATGAGTTTCAATCAATAAATAACGCATTATATCTTACCTTTCACTGTGAATCACTGTTAGATTGTTATAATCTCCGCTCACTCGGTCGTCAACTGTAATGTTAACTATCAACGTCAACTGTAATGTTAACTATCAACTGCAATGTGCCTATGTAACGATGGAAGTACATTTCTTATATACCTCATTTAACAATGGTTTCAAGAATAGTGCCAAATAATTTCTCATTATGTATACCGACTTATGTTTCAGGAACGATGGGGGAAACCAACAGTTTCAAATTTCTACCACTGTATAAGGTAATCATGACCGATTTGAGTCATCCTGATTGGTCTAGTTTTGATAAGTTACCAATTTAACATCTCATTCGTTGTCACCACAAAAAGAATTCTTATTGATGACCAATCGCAAACCGACAGGCACAAGCAAGTTAGAGCAAGTGTCTTTACCAACACCGTGAATTCCCACATGCAGTGAGTCACGCCTATTTCAGTCAAATAAAAACGTGACACACTCAGTGCAATGGTAGCATGAACTCTTCGATCTCCTGTTGAGAGTTATGTACAACCTCCTTTAAAGTTAATAATCTACATATTTATAGATAATCTATATAAGACAACCATAAGTTGTGGTAAATATTGTTATGCAAAGTTATGCAAGTATAGCGTTAGAAAGATGTGGTGAACCGATCTCGTTACTAGGATTCAGTTGATACGTAAACGTTTATTAATAGGGGTGACTATTGACCCCATAGGGACTATTGCGATTGTCTTTTACGAGTTACTATTGCAATAGCGATAGTCCATTGCGGGTTGTGTCCCAAGACACATATATGTGACATCAGAGATCTTGGTCAATTGAGACCATTATAAAAGATGATCGTCTCTTTTCATTACACCTTTTCATCTAAGTTATTAACCTATTGACTGTCGTTACGGTAGAAATCAGACTATTCAGCTGAAATCAAATTAAGTGTTCAATCAATGGTATTCATATTGTTTGAGATAGTGACAAGCGTCTAGTTTTCAGAAGTGGGATGAAAGGGTCCTGTCAAGTCAAATGATACTAATATTGGAATTTGTATCCGCTGGTGTCAGTTGTCATAACCACAAAATTTAATATAAACAGCAGAGTGAACATACGGTTATTACTAGTTGTTACCTTTCAGTATATCTGTAACTATTTTGGGAACAGGTCGTATTCCCTTGTGACAATAAATAACATTTCTGAGCATTTGAAGGTAATCAAAGATGATATGCCATGTAAGTTATTGGGGAAATTAGCTAAAAGACATGTTATACAGTTTATTATTAAGACGGTAATATGTATGATATCGGGAAGATCAAATCGTTGAATACAGCCTGAAAAACTGAAAAGTTTTGTTCAATGTATATTCAACTGTAAACCAATTTTAGTTCATATATATAATACATTGTAACTAACTTTTTGCATTTATGTGATCTACCGTGTAGGTAATTCGGGAGTAATATAGGTATATAAGGTTATACTACGATAACGGCAATATTTAATTTTTGAAATATAACCTGAAAACTAAAAACGGCAAAAACTATGAATCGGCGAATTGAAGTAACTGATAAAACTATAGAATTAAACTTTGATCCTTTGTTCTCAGTTATGAGATTATAGTTCATTCAAAAGTTGCAAATATTCATCATTCAGCCGTCTTAAACGATCAATGTTTTCCTTTGTGCACAATCCACTCTTAAGGTTTGTTGCATTCCTAATTAAAGTGACTTTATGTATAAGTTAAAATATTCTTTAACATCAATTTCGTTTTGCTAAGCTAGCATATTATGACGCGCTTGTTGCATTTCAATAGTACGGGTTTGAATAACATCAGACGGTTTTACAATGACAGCGGACACACCTATATTTTACTTATGCGTCACAGGACGTTCCTAGCCTGAATTCCCCTAGTGGAAATAAACCTACGTGGATGAATTGCAACCACATTAGCGATCGAATTTTCGTTTCCATAAGTTGCTGTCTCGACAGATTACCTAGCACGCGGACGGACAATCAGGTTGTCAATATCAATGCAATGTATATGCGTGCGTCACGATTTAGCTTTATTTAGAAACCTATCGGGGATTTCGTCTATTGTTTTGGAGGTCTCTTGTTTTCTCGTAATAACCTCCCAGGAGGTTTCACATTGGGAAGTCAGGGCATTATATTCACATGTAAGACCTACTCGGGGGTTGGAAAGTTTTTATATTCATTTGTAAGACCTACTCGGGGATTGGAAGGTTTTTATATTTCAAAGTCAAAGGGTTTTATATTCCTATGTGTAACCTAACCCCTAAGTCCACATTATCTTGAAAAAACTTACAATGCTTCCGATGTGCGGGATTCGAACCCTCAACCCTCTGAACCGTAAGCTAGCACTATAACCACTACTCTAACGGGCCAGTTAGAAGTGAAGGTTATGTTTAACAATCTATTGATTGAAGATCAGATTTCGGTACAAAAAATCGGCCCTAAAGCATTAGGAAATCCAATTGCACTTTAATTCCAATTTTAAATGCATACAAACATTCAAAATGGATATTAACAGTGTTACACCTTTTCATTTGTGATAAACTTAAAGGATCCAAATACGGTGTCAACCACGTGACTTGTCGATTGTCATTTGTAAAACCTTACACCTCGAAGAATGCTTTGCACGTGCATTATGTGCTATGTCAATATCAAAAAGTCGTCTGAACACAATGCTTTTTTTGAAGGAAATTCATTTTAATCTTTTATATTCAGAATTGAAGCGACAGTATAAAGTAATGTAATCCAATAATAAATGTTAAAATTAACGGACGAACATGAATCCTTGATATTTGTTGTTTTTTTCTCAATATTTATGATCAGTGTGAAAATATGATTACAAATACTACAACATGGACAAATGATTACGGGTTGTTAATAACGGCATCTAAGTTAGTTAAAACACTCGAATTCGGTTATGCTTGGGTTTTCAAAACCTTCGGAAAGAAAGCCTCGCGGGAAGTAAGACCTCAAGCTTCGCTTTCGGTCTTACTTTCCGCTCAGCTTTCTTTCCTCAGGTTTTGATCATGAAATCCCAAGCATAACCTCGTTCTCGTGTTTTAACCCTAACGTATTATGGGACGCAGCGTATACATTCCTTTTCGATGTATCGTAAGGTGTATTATTGCGATTCAATGAAGTATCACGGTACATAAGAGTCTTGGTTTCGTTATTGACAATATATGGAGCTTCCGTTGTTTTGGATTAATAGCGATCTCATTGAAATAAACCCGTGAGAGCCTATAACTGTAAAATAATGTAGTGCCTGGACAAAAGTGAATCATCGTAAGCGAGATTCCCTAAGACTTATATGTTAATTACCTGAATATTTTACAATAATGAGATAAAGTCTTTAAATTGTATTTTCATAACATAAGCTAGGAAATCATCTCTGCTTCGCTAACGTAATTATCTTTCATTTTTATGTTGTTAAAGTTTTGAATACCAACCTATTGAGTGACGTAGACGTATTTACAATTTTTTAAGCGCCTGTCCCATTGACCGCCAGATTGAATGATGAGTTAGCTTATTTTGCTATTTCTTCTTAATAAGCATCCTATTTAAAAGTGAAAATCATGTACTTGTTGTGATTATTTTTATTTTATCAATAACTGTCGGCCGCAATTCAATCAAAACTCAGTTAATGAAGCTTATTCTTGCAACAGGAGATAAATATGTAAGTCAATGGGAATTTCACGAGTGGTGACTCACCTTTGTCAGGGTACAAACATTGAGGAGTAGGATCTTAATCCAATTCAAATTCTACGTTAGGGTTAAAACACGAGAACGAGGTTATGCTTGGGATTTCAAAACCTGAGGAAAGAAAGCTGAGCGGAAAGTAAGACCGAAAGCGAAGCTTGAGGTCTTTACTTTCCGCGAAGCTTTCTTTCCGAAGGTTTTGAAACCCAAGCATAACCGAGTTCGAGGGTTTTAACTAACTTAGATACCGTTATTAAACATTAATTTAAAAAACGCAATCATGTGTCCATATTGTAGTATTTGTAATCATATTTTTAGACTGATCATAAAAAATGAGAAAAAACAACAAATATCTAGGATTTATGTTTGGCCGTTTTGTTTTAACATTTATTATTGGAATACATTACTTTATACTGTCGCTTTAATTCTAATAAAAGACGATTAAATCAGTTCCCTTCAAAATAAGCAGTGTGTTCAAACAACTTTTTGAAATTGACATAGCACAAAATGCACGTGCAAAGCATTCTTCGAGGTGGAAGGTTTTACAAATGACAATCGACAAGTCACGTGGTTGATACCGTATTTTGATCCTTTGAATTTATCACAAGTTAAAATGTATAACACTGTTAATATCAATTATGAATGTTTGTATGCATTTATAATTGGAATCAAGTGCAATTGGATATCATAATGCTTTAGGACCGACCTTTTTTTTTTACCGAAATCTGAACTTCAATCAATAGATCGTTTAACATAGCCTTCACTTCCATCTGGCCCGTTAGAGTAGTGGTAAGAGTGCGTGCTTACGGTTCAGAGGGTTGAGGGTTCGAATCCCCCACTTTGGAAGCATTGAAACTTTGTAGATTTTTAAGATAGTATGGATTTTGGGGTTAGGTTATACATTGGAATATAAAACCCTTTGACTTTGAAATATAAAAACCTTCCAACCCCCGAGTAGGTGTTACATATGAATATAAAAACCTTCCAACCCCCCGAGTAGGTGTTACATGTGAATATAATGCCCTGACTTCCCAATGTAAACCCTCCTTAGAGGTTATTACGGGAATACAAGAGACCTCCAAAACAATAGACGAAATCCCCGATAGGTTTCTAAGATAATTTAACACATTTATATTCATTTACAGGGCGGATATACTTTTTTTAAAACGGTACGCTATTTGGAACAGATGGTAACGTGTAGTTGGGAAATTCCTGTCATATAAGAAATATATTTCTTGCGTGTTTGACACTTTCGTTGACTTAGCATTCTAACTGATATAGTTTTTCGGAAATCCTAAACTTTTTATTGACAATGTGTTCATTACACTCTGATGATAATTTCTATATCAACACAAAATAGTTATTTTGTGTATAAAATTTGAACAGATAAACAATTTATATTCTTACAATTGTGAATTAGTAAAAAGACGTTTATGCAAACAACATTTAGTAAACAACAACACCCAATTTACACGCATCATTGAACTTGCTGTGACGCAGTTGAACGTCGTGCGACACTGGTTATATCAAACCCAAAAGTAGTTTAATACATCATACAAAAGCTGACAGAACGTCCATTGTGCAATAAATAACGTGTATGTGCATATCAAGTTTCTCAACATGGAAGCAAGACCACGCCCCGCGCACCAAGTCAACCAATAGGAGTGAACATTGACAAAGCTACCGGGCATTCCTGTTGTACCAGGCTTCTGGTAGCGATCTGAGTACTGGAAATTCCTTATTTTTCTACGATACCTGTAAAGTTTCCACCTAAGCATATGGAAGCATCGAGAGATATGACTATTACGATTTTTTTCCATTAGTTGTTTCTATTTTCAGCTTTGGAAAGGGTATAAATATTGTAGGTGCATGAATCGGTTCATTTCCAATCGTAACACTCAACGTTCAACTCTGCCGATCACCACTTGAATCAGGTAATATATTTCAAGATTTTTCCAAAAAATATTTGGTAAATTGAATAAACCGTAAAGATGTATTGTTAATTTTGCATGCGAGTTCTACAGTCCGCTTGATAGCAAATTTTCTACAACCCTGAAGTTAAAAGTACTTTGGTAATGAAGTGAACATAGACGATGTTATGAATATACCTGGACAATGATTTGAACTTTAATCAGCAAATGTGGTACTTTGGGCAAGTTCCTTAATTAACGAAAGAATTTTTTAAATTGGAAAACGTGTCTGATTCTTTATGGTATCGTATATCAATGATTGAACGATTTTTATATAAGACATAAATTTACCTTCGTATTTTTTCCTCAGGATGCCATCCGTTGTTGATCTTGACCCTCCCATAACAGCATGGGCTAAACATCACCTCGAAATAACGGACGAAGAACTTACTTCCGGCATAGTCAAACTGGAGATTGATGCGTCCAAGATCCGACAAAGCACAAAGGATCTTGAGTATTCTCCTAAAACCGCTGATGGTGAATCCTCCTCCGCGACTGACCCCTCAACCAAGACCAAACAAAGCAAAAAGGATATCCAAAATGCCACTAAAACCGGAGAGGGAGTGTTGTCTACCGTGACCTTCACCTCTTCCTACGAGAACAACACCAAGGCCCCACAGGAACACGTGTTTATCATGGAGAGATTCACAGAGGCAACAGTCGGCACCTGCCTCAAGAAGGGGTTCATGAGAAACGGAACCGTCGGCATCAAGGTTGATGTCCCAGAGACTGTTCGAGAAGCTATAGGGGATTTCGGCAGCCAGGTCACTGTCACCAGCGAGGAAGAGAACATTGTCAATCATTCCCTGAAGTGGGCCATCAAGTCGAAAGTGAACGTCCCCAAGGAAACGAAAGCGGTCGGCAAGCTCATCATCTCGGAAAGAAAATCGGACTTCGGTTTCTCGGCCACTGTGACCTTGAAGGGGAGCATCCTTGCCAAGGCGGTCAATACTAAAACAGGAAGAGCCTGGCAAACTAAGGGCAACATAGCAAACATTCTCGGCGAGGAGAAGTTTAATGGTGGCTTCAAACCCGGAAGTGACGTTACTATTGATTTAGTGGGCACAAAGGTTGAATGGAAGGTGGAGGGAAAACTCAATTTCCGGTTTGGAATTTCATCAGATTTCAAGGTTGATCATACGATCTGCACGCCGAAATAGACATTGTTTGGTTCCTGTAACATTCCATACGAGATACTGACACACGGACAAGCTACATAGCTAGGACAAAAGTACTCAAGAGACACACTCTTTGATTAACCATTAAATATGACTATTTACAAAATTGTACGAATATGTAAGGAATTTGAATAAATTTACTTAAAAGTCGTTTTAAAGTGGTTTATTTCATTCAATTGAGAAACTCAATTTTGGGTTTCTTAAATGTTAGAATGTGCATGCAATTTACCAATCTCATTAAAATGATATCATAATTTCTTAACTACGTTACGCAGATTATAGATCTCAGAAGGCCCCGTAAGTCCAGCCGTCAGGGTAACCTTTGACCGCTGGAGCTAAGGAAGATTTCATCCACCAATCAAATCGTCCGTCTCTTAAAGGCTACTATTTAGATTCAAACGTTTTAACACAGTGTAGCTGAAAAGTAAAACTACATCTTATGACCTTTCGATTATTTCAAAAAGCAAAGTTAAGTGATTTGCATAGGTCGCAACATCCACGAATTCAGTTATATCTCTGAGTTTTGACAGAACAAAATTCTTCTAATTTGTATACACGCATCGAATATGGGTGATATCAAATCAATAAGACTTTGTCCGAGTGCTGAAGATTGGACATGAATACCCGTCGCCAGCACCCAAGCGTGTCCAGCAAAGTCGCTGATTGGCTGAGTCAAAGGAGACCCTGACGGCTGTTATAACTGAGCCTTGTATGACATACACGCGGAACGTAGTGTAGCAGATAGATCATATTTTAATAAGATTGGCAATTTACCAGGTTACAAATAATGAAGCGATTTTAGACACTAGAAGCTAAATTTTGAAGTCAGATGTTGTGTCATTGATATGCGGTTCACATCATCAGAAAACAATATGAAACATCAACTAACCTCGACCTTACCACTTCTCGATTTTCGTTCAAAGATTTTTCAATTTTTTACACCAAATGCTTAGTAGTGTTACGTCGTCAAATGATTTATCTTACTGAGTGGAAAACAATTTCTGAAAATCGTTAATTATTAAGTTTTTTTCCTGTGGTATTGTTACGATAGATGTATAGATAACGAGGCTGATTCTGTTTATGACGTCACAAAATGGGGGCGTGACCAGCCATGTTTTCACTTGTTTGTTGGCAGATAGGTCTGAGCGGCCCATCAAAAGTGGCTTTCAAAAACGGCTTTCATTACCAAACTGAACATATTTGAGTAGCGACCTTTAACGCACTATACAATATTGTAATCAGACTTTCTATATTCCAAAGAAAATAGTGAACTTGAAGCTTCTAGGTTCATTCTCCACTAAACTTGCACAAACACTATAACGTCTTTGCCAAATTTTAAGAATATTTCATACAATTTTTAACATTTATCTACATTGGAACTTCAACATTGGTGTATGTAAAAAACATATCACAATACCTTTATTAGGTGGATATAAATGTATGATTATCCTTTGTGATGCTATTACATGCTTTTTCATTTGTCTTCGGCAGTGCACATTTCATTCAGTTCATCCTTTTTCGATCAATTTATCTATTTAGAGCTGTCTGAAATGTTCATATTTTGCATATTTAGAATTTACGGTACTAAAATGTATTTAGCAGAAAATGTGAGTTTAACTTATTCCTTGTGCAGTTATTGCGCCTCAGGAAAGACGTCCTAGCTATATACAGAGGTGAAAGAAATACTATATATTGTATTAAAAAGAGAATACGATACGCCATGTATTTCAGTATTATGTAATCAAATAAAAACGAATAATTCACTAGTATGAGAACGTATTTTAGTACATATTAACGAACTATTTTATGAAATCGAATAAAAACGAATAATTTACTAGTATATATGAGAACGTATTTTAGTACATATTAACGAATTATTTTATGAAATCGAATAAAAACGAATAATTCACTAGTATGAGAACGTATTTCAGTACATACCAACGAACTATTTTATGAAATCGAATAAAAACGAATAATTCACTAGTATGAGAAGTTTCGTTAAACATGGAAAGGCACTTATCATTCTGTTTATAACCCACAACTGTTTCATTCGAAAGAGTTGACAGGTGATTGAAAGAAACACTTCCGTTGGCGCTGACAATTTGACGTTACATCGACTTACTATTGAAAGATCGATACATGCTGACGAGTTACAGTCAGTATCGGATCGATAGTAAAATCATGTATAGCCAAGATGAGAGCAGAAACACTTACATCCGTTGTCAATGGCAACCATTCATAAAGTGTCCTGTTCATTATCGATATCAGGGACGCTTAGGTTTGCACTAGAAACAGGAAGATAAAAATATCATTAACATTGCACCACAAATTTCCAGATGTTTGAAGTTATATAAGAATATATATTAAAATTACTTTGATACATTCTACATTTTTTTTTATAAATATCAATATTCAATAACTGATACCTTTTATTAGAAACTAATTTCATGTAGAGACCACTCTAGAAGTTCAATTGACCATCTGCAACACGGGTAAAGCGTCCTTTTTCTTCAAAATCCAAAACGAAATTGACAAACTGTGAAAATGTGTGTTATCACAATGATAACAATATTACTTTTGTTCACTATGTACATGGCATTCATTCCTAATAAATTCGGAGTTTTTTTTCAAATATTTTTTATTCAATTAAATTCAGCATTTGAGACAAGGATTACGGTGTTATATGATGAAGCGCCCTTAAAGGGGCAGTAGCACGTTTTTTGATAATTTTATATTTTAAAATTTTCAGTGATAATTGTAAGTTAATGTTAAATCAGTGTCAAAAATGTCGTTACACAAGTCAATAATCCATAGTCGGAGGACAAAGTATGAAGATTCACATAAATACACAATAAATACATTGTCTTCAATTGGAACCATTAATTTTCATTTTCCTGACATCACCTTATATTCCCCCTAAAAACGTGCTACTGCCCCTTTAAAATATTAGCTACATGGGTTCAATATATGTAAGCATAACACATTGATAAAGGTTTTCCATTTGGCATGAAATGAAGGTAAAGCATTATTTTACATGCAATAATTTTATAAACTTTAACAACATCCTTGATAATATTTACAAAACGCTCAATTGATAATTTATTCTGTTTGATACTGGTGATATGAATACATTCCGAGTTGGTAGCTGAACCAACAACATCTATCAGAGGGGTAATTAAATTTAACTGCCGCTTTTTGGACCTCCATTTTCTTGGATGGCGAAACGGGCGAGTTCGTTTGCTGCTGGTATGATCACATCTTCCTACGCAGAGCCTAAAAGGCCAGTTCCAAACTGTCAGTTTATGCCTTGCTGCAGAGACTTTACTTTTCTGTGCTGCTAAAATGCCCCTACAGAGTACAGTGCAAGCACAGAAAACTCAAGGCTATGCAGCAAGGCATAAAATGACAGTTTGGAAACTGGCCTTTTAGGCTCTGCGTAGGAAGATGGTATGATCATTGCTGGCGGTGTTGCTAGACTCTGATGGTGTGGGTTCGAATCCCGTATGGTACTCGGCCCGAGAAAGTACAAGAATCTGTTGTAAAGGTCAGGTTTAGCGTTTGCGCACTGATATGAAAGTAACACGTTTTCCCTGCGAACGAAGTTAGCAAAGGTTGGCAACGACTTTCTCTCGCCTGGAATTATCATACTCATGCGGTTCATGGTGATATTTACTTATTGAGAAGAGAAATATATCACAAAATCTGTTGTCCAAAGTTTGATATCATATTTACATGTTTTAAGCAACAATAAAATACTTAATTCGACGTCAGAAGTAAAGTACCTTCTGTACCTTCGACTTCTCCAGAACCATAAGGCATTGAAAGCTGAAACTTTGTGTACAGACTCCTTGGCTAGTGAGGATTATAAATTCTAGCTTTGGTGGCTTTATAGCCCTTAATGAGGGCAGCAGGGGCCACACCCTAAAAACCTATTTTAATCTTCTTCTCAAGAAGTATAAGGCCTAGAAGCTGAAACTTCGTGTACAGACTCATTGACTAGTGAGGATTATAAATTGTAGATTTGGTGGGCCAAAGGGGCCGCGCCCTAAAAATCTATTTTCATCAATTTCACCCGAAGCAAAAGTACTAGACTAGAAAGCTGAAATCTTGTGTACATACTCTTTGACTAGTGAGGGATATAAATAGAATTTGGTGGCCCTGTGACCCTTAATAAGGGCAGCAAGGGTCATAAATCCCATTTTAATCTTCTCCTCCAGAAGCATAAGGCCTAGAAAAATGAAACTTTATGTACAGACATCTTTGATTAGTTATACCATTGTAGCTTTGGTTACCCTGTGGCCCCTAACAAGTGCTGAAGATCTCAATTCCCAAAACCTTTTTTTTCTCTCCAGAAGCAAAAGGCCCGGAAAGCTGAAATCCTGGTAGAGACTCCTACTCATGAAGATAGTAATTTACAGTTTTGGTGATCCTATGGCCACTTAAAGGGACTTGGTGAACCTTTGGATCCTTTACTCTAAATTATCAATTTAATATTAAAGCAATTACCAATTTCTGAATTGATTACCGGTATCTGAAATCATATCACCTTTATACTTAACTTTAGGATTTGTGACCCTGTGGCCCCAACGACTTAGGACACTAACTACAGTATAATTGAATATGAAGCCTGATGAGCTACAGAACCAATGGCTCTATTTTATGTATTTATTTATTTTTTGGTTAGATTTACAGGAGAGTAAAACACGGGTTTGAACACCTTGTAATAATTTAAAAAGTTTAACTCAAAACGTATTTCTCCAAAAATTGTATCAAAATATTGTTTTATTCTCTTAGCACCTCAGAAATTTCATTTATTCACGTATTATCATATTAAATTGAGCAATTTAATCATTCTTGGGGTCCATTACCCCCACACGCTTCCGTTTTACAGAGTGAATGACAAACAACAATAGAAAGGGGGAATTAAATGTAAATGTATGTTGTAATACATTAACATTCATACTCTTAACATGTTACAGAGTTAAAATTTTAATGTTTTTGAAGATTTACAGGAGAGTAAAACGCGTTTTTTAACAATAATTTCAAAGTTGAACTGTATGTTTCTGATGTAAAAAGTAGTATGTCAATCTAAATATCAACACGTAAATTGTACACTATTTATTTATTATTTGTTCCCTTATAGTTATACATCTGGTGAAATTAACAACATACAACGATTTTTAAAAATCACGTTTATCATTTAGTCCTGAAATTAAGCGCTTGTTACAAAAAACTGTCTCTGACGAGTTCGTCTGTGGAAATTGATCTCAATTTCACAGTTGCTGTGACAACGCACGTGCATCCCGTGCAAATTGCTTTGCAGAATTGTTTGATATCGTATTGACATGGGCAATGTTATGTCATTTAATGTGTGCCAAATATGCTGCTTCAGTTTTGGAGATTTCTTATTATGTAATGCATCACTAGGCCTTGTTGTGCAAAATAGTTATTTCATCACATGAAGGTGTTAAACTAGGACTTAAATATAGGTCAGCTAGCCTCTCACTATCTAACAAATGTTTTATTGCAAAATGCTAAAAGTTACTTTTATTCAGAAAATTACTTTTCGGTCTTAACCATAAGAAAATGCAAATATTCACTAGCAAGATGACGTTGCTCTTCTCATGATTTAAATATCGAAACTGGGAGGTACCAGGGAATCTTAAAGGGGCAGTAGCACGTTTTTAGGGGGGATATAAGGTGATGTCAGGAAAATGAAAATTAATGGTTCCAATTGAAAGACAATGTATTAAAACTAAATGGAGCAGTAATAATTCAAATTTGTTATGTAAAGTTTAGCCATGCGATTCCCTTTTCTTACAGAAAATGAATTAAGGGTGTTCACACAAAAAGGTCGCCATTGAATTTTTATGTAAATCTTCATACTTTTTCCTCTGACTATGGATGATTGGCTTGTGTAGTAAGATTTTTGACAGTATCAAAAAAAAAATTAAGCATTAACTCATTTAACTTACAATTATCATTGAAAATTTAAAATATAAAGTTATCCAAAACGTGCTACTGTCCCTTTAAGAGAAAACAGAATTTGTCAAAAGTGTGATCTGAATAAAGTCGAGGATAAAAACATGTGTTGTGTGTTTGCCCATATTTTATGACCACCCTGATACTTATGAGTTTATATTTCAAGTGAATAATCAAAGTATATGATAAATTATCATTAAGAAATGTCAATTTATATACAGATATCGTTTATGTAAATAAAGAATATGTTACTACCTGTAAATGTATAAATATGTACTACAGGCCTGTGGTCTCTCATTCTCTTGTATGACTGAGCTGCCTCTGTGGGGAGAGAATGGTGGCCTCTCAGAATGGAAATACAATATTTGAAGCAATAAACGAAAAATTGCTCTTATCGATAACTCGATATATTTTTGTCTAAACCATTTCCTACAATAAACGAAAAAGATTTTGTCATAAACTGTAACGGTAATGTTTAAGTTCAGAACATTGTTCAGAAATTTTGTATCGAAAACTTTCGTCATGAACTCAGATTAAATCTGTATCATTACATGTACATAATTATGTGTTATTGATAACAGTTTAAAGGGGCAGTATCACGTTTTTTGATATTTGTTTAATTTCAAAGTTTCACTGATAATCGTACATAGATGCTTAATGTATTATATTGAAAGTGTCAAATATCTCATTACACAAGCCATTCATCCGTAGTCAAAGGACAAAGAATGAAGATTCGCATATAATCCATTGGCGGCCATTTTGTGTAAGAAAAAGGAATCGCATGGCTAAACTTTACGCTAATATTTGAATTGTTACTACTCCATTTAGTTCAAATACACTCTCTTTCAATTGGAACCATTACTTTTCATTTTCCTGACATCACCTTATATTCCACCTAAAAACGTGCTACTGTCCCTTTAACAGGTTTCAAGGTATGCAACTGAAATTTACCAGCATGTCTCCGGTATATTCTTTAGAATGTCCCATTCTCCTTTGGTTATTCTATAGAATGTCCCTGTGTCCTGGTTAGAATCATCTTTTATTATTCATTTATTCATTTTCATATCAATCGTTTTTAGTTTTACAAATACATGAAAAATTATATACTTGGATTAAATCTATGTTTGAAAACAATGTTTATGTCAATATGCGCCCATAATTTTTTTTACACATGCATGTATGATTATTTACTGTGAGAAATCGTGTTAGAACATAAATAAAACTTGCATCACACGATGGCGACATGTATTTCGGAATAGCCAATTTTTATCAAGAGTCAGTTTGCAACCAGATCTGATTGGTCGAATTAGGCAGAAGATATGGAATTCCCGTTGGTATTGGTTGTCAACAGTATAGGCCTATGTAAAACAGACACTGGTAAGAAAATTGTTGAACACATGTGTATAATTAGAAACAACATGTAACTGAATCTGCTACCTGAGATGTCGTCACCTTTGACCTTTGACCTGACTGAGAGCCTGAGCCAACATAAAATGTGTATTTGATAAGGAGGTATCATGTGTTAGATGAGGTTCTAATGTAACAAAACATGACGCAACGTTCATAGGCTTATATCAGCTGTGTGCAGAGCGCGGTTAACCGCACATATATGTTTGCAGTCACAAGGACGTGGATCGGTTAAAAACAGTGTAGAAAGAAACATGCTTGTCAAACATACACTCCTTACATTTAGTAGTACTAAGTAGTAGTAATAGTAGTAGTAGAATACTAGTAGTGGTAGTTGTTGAAGAAGTATCAGTAGTAGTATCAGTAGTAGTAGCAGCTGTAGCAGTAGCAATAGTATACTAGTAGCGGTAGTAGTAGTTGTAGTAGAAGTGGTAGCAGTAGCAGTAAAACTGGTAACAGTGGAAGTAGCAGTAGTAGAAGTAGCAGTAATAGTAGCATTAGTAGTGGTAGTAGTAGCAGTAGTAATAGTAGTAGTAGAATACTTGCAGTGGTAGTTGTTGAAGAAGTAGCAGTAGTGATAGTAGTAGTAGTAGTAGTAGTAGCAGTAGTATACTACTAGTAGTAGCAGTAGTATACTACTAGTAGTAGTAGTAGTAGTAGTAGTAGAAGTAGTAGTAGTAGTAGTACTAGTAGTAGTAGTAGTAGTAGTAGTAGTAGCAACAGCAGCAGCAGTAGCAGTAAAACTAGTAGCATTAGTATACTAGTAGCAGTAGTAGTAGTAGTAGCAGTAGCAGTTTTAGTAGTAGTATAAGTAGCAGTAGCAGTAACAGTAGTAATTTTATTCAAGTGTATTATTCAATCTTTGCATTTATGCATATTCAACCTACAATCCTTATATTGTAGTAGTAGTAGTAGTAGTAGTAGTAGTAGTAGTAGTAGTAGTAATAGTATTATTATTATTAGTAGTAGTAGTAGTAGTCGTAGTAGTAGTAGTAGTAGTAGTAGTAGTAGTAGTAGTAGTAGTAATAGTAGTAGTAGTAGTAGTAGTAGTAGTAGTAGTAGTAGTAGTAGTAGTAGTAGAAGTAGTACAGTGTCACATGCAGCGTTGAATATAACATGATACAGAGCATGATACACACTATATTATGTTATATTTTAATAAAGTTTTTAAATATAACACATGACAAACAGTCACATTAATGACTCGCATTTCTCGTTTTTTTTATAAACTTGCAATCATTGTATAGTAGTTAAATAGAGTCTATAAATATACATATCTTCTTTAATTCTTAGGAATGCCCGTCGCTTTGAATGGATTAAATGTAATCCTTTGTCTGCGTTGACCCGAAATGTACCCACGAGGGAACCTATCGGATCTCTACCTCTTTCGTGTTATGTCTGGCTTGTACCAGATTTCTTGGGACATGTATAAGTCTAGTCCGGTCAAACACTAACCCTCGTTAGTATATGATCGAAGGGTTAGATTATGTCCGACCAGTGCATTGGCATAACAAGAACACCGCCTGTCCGATGCAGTGAAGTTTCAAAAGCATGTGTCCACAGCTGTTACCCTAACGGATACAATTCAAAATGCCAACTAGATGAGAAAGTCTCGTCTTAAGACAACTGGCAGGTATAAAACTGTTTGAAATTCATCATTTAGGAGATAGAATACATGCGAAAATCTTATAACTGTTGCAAACGACAGGGGAAAGATTGGTGTATGTTGTGATATATTTGCCTGAGATGCCTATATATATACCTTCCATATATAAGTCTATAACACATAGAGGTTCATTTACTCATTTTCACGAAGAGTGTCGTTTTGAAACTACACAAGTGTATATATTTGTTAATGCTTGACCTTTGGTAAAGCCAGCTTAACCGTTATTTTTAAAAAATTTGGTGTTGCTACACCATGTAGGTGTTAAAGATAGTGGACACTCGCTCTTTGTTGCTAGCTATAGAGTTACTATACAAATAAAGGGGCAGTAGCACGTTTTCATGGGGAATATAAGATGATGTCAGGAAAATCAAAATTAATGGTTTCAATTGAAAGACAACGCATTTAAACTAAATGGAGCAGTAATAATTCAAATATATAATTTAAAGTTTAGCCATGCGACTCCTTTTTCTTACACAAAATGAATTAAAGGTGTTCACACAAAATGGCCGCCCATGGATTTAAGGTGAATGTTCATATTTTGTTCGCTGGCTATGAATAATAGGTTTGTGTTATGAGATTTTTGACACTATCGAAAAATACATTTAGCAATTACAATTATCAGTGAAAAATTAAGAATATAAAATTATTAAAAGACGTGCTACTGCCCCTTTAAACCCCAAAAGCAGCAGAAGAGCGCTATTGTCAGTGAGTAATCGATAGAACGTCTGTATTTGAGTTACGTTTGTACAGGTAGACTATTTTTATAAAACTGATGCTCTGCAAATGTCAGATCCTGAGCGGCTTCAAAGAAAATTCGTATCCAACAAAAATACATAGAACGAACACAATGAAAATCAATAGGTTTATTGAATAAATCACACGTTTAAAATGAAAATTTATAAGTTTCATTATAAGGCAAGAACTGACTTTGAAAACAATAAATTATATTTAACAAAAACGTTAAACATAACAATAACAATATATACACATATATACAATATGTAATGTTCAAGATTATTTTAAAGAAATATTAATTCGTAAAATATCATGTCGATGGCTGAAACGTTAAGCCCAATTAGGGTACAATAATTCATTCAACGTTTCACAACATCCGATCATCTCGATCGTGATTTCAGTTCTTAAAAGACTTGGAAACCTGTCTCCGCCAGTCTCTTGCTTGTCAGAAATTCATTGAATCACGAAAGTTATGTTCGGTAAAGAGGCTCTCGTCAGAAATTCATTGAATTACAAAAGTAATGTTCGTTAAAGAGGCTCTCGTCAGAAATTCATTGAATTACGAAAGTAGTGTTCTTCAAAAAGGCTCTCGTCAAAATTCATTGAATCACGAAAGTTTTGTTCGTCAAAGAGGCTCTCGTCAGAAATTCATTGAATTACAAAAGACTTAAGTCGTTCACAGAGGCATAAGGTCCACGTGCTGAGTGACGCCATATTGGAACCTGAGCTCTCCCGCTATTGGCCACTGTACTGTGCGTCCGTTGATGGTGATTGCATCTGGACTCGGGACATTAAACTTGATCTTCTTCTTGATGAGTTCATCCCTCACGATGGTCGCGATGTCGTTCTGGACAACCCGTATCACGTCCCCGGTCCTATTGTCCAAGATCCGAATGATGACCATCCCTTTGAATGTGACAAAGGAGGAAAAGTCGCACTGAAATTGTTCAGTATCTACTGTAATCTTGGCAAGAGTCTTGGAATTCGGGGGAAGTTTAATTGTGGAATTTGTCTGCCAAGTGAGGACTTGTGACACCGTGTTCGTTTCGTCCGTCTTAATCGTGACTTCGTTTCCGAAACCGGATGTAGCAGTTGCAACTTCTTCCGGTATCGGCAATTTAATGTCTGTGTTTACGCCTCGGGTAAAGCCTTTAAAAAGTACCGTCGTTGCCTTAGCAACGGTACTTCTAGACGTTGCAAAGTTCTGCTTCTGAACTTCTGAAGTTTTGTTCTCGTATAAAGACTGGAACACCAGCTGAAGCCCGGATGTGACTGGTCCCTGCTTGGATCCAAAGGCTGGGTAGCTTGTGCTGAAGTGGACCTTGTCCCACGTGACATCCAGTGTGACGTCAGAGAATTGGGTCTTGGTTTCCGGTGTGGTTTTGAGGAACATGTTCCATGCCCAGGGCTTCAACAGCTCTTCAAGGTCAACCACCGGCTTCGACTTTGAGTTATTTCCTCCCATCTCTGTCTCTGAAACAAACACGACGTTCCATTATTGCTTTTGTTTTGATCCAACAAATAAAAAGTAGATTTACAGCATATAGTCTTACCCTCATGACACACCACCTACTGCCTAATCATTGATAGACGAAAATCTATTTCATTCGCAAATTGCTCGTAAACTGTACACAAACTATAGTATTAGTATATCTTGAAACTATTCGAAAATATATTTTAAAAGTAAACAAATTATCTACTGTTTCCGTAGATTTCTCTTTCTCTGATTTATTTAATTCACCACAAACACCACACTTGAACATTTTTATTACACAGCCCACATGTCTGGCTCTACAGTAATTGGATATTTTTCATTTTCACTTTTGTCGAGATATTAGTATCACGAAAAGTAATAGTAAATGTTGACTCTAATGATTACGTTAAAAAATAATGTAACTTCGGGGTTTTTTTACACTCTATAATTGAAAAATATTCATTTCAAATCAAAATCAAGATATTCAAATTTGAAGCATGTCTCAAAACTATTTGTGACCTTTAAGTTAGTGACTTTTTCAAATTCATTTTCATGAAATGGATTATTCTATCTTAGTAGATATAAATTTCACAAAGTTACATCTTCAGCCTTCTCTTTCTCCGATATAAGATTAAATCTTACTAAATTCGTTTGTATTTTTACACTTTAGTTTCTCGTTTAATGAAATTTAATATAATTCTATATTCGTCCTAAACTTTGATAATACGACTCGTAAATGGTGATACAACGTACATATAAGATTCCCCGTAAGATGTATGGCAGCTCATCCAGGAAAAAATATATAATTACTTACCTATTTGTTTGAACTGGGTGTTTAACAAGGGGACTGCAGTAGTCAGTTGGTTTTGTGCAGGTCGGTTTAGTATATTCTCCAAACTGGTCGGCCATAGCTAGGAAGGTGCTTATATACCTTCGATGTGAAACTTGGGAAGAGAATAAACAGAAAATTGATATTTATATCTTTCGATGAATGGGTTATTCATCAACCACAAATATATCTTACGTGTAGGTATTTATTAGCTTATACATGAAGCCGAGTAGCATGTTATCTTTCGATAGGCATTTAATCTATGTTTGATTGTTCTGATGTGTTGGTTTCGTTTAAGGGGTTATTTCAAAGTTCTGAAGGTTTCAGATAGAGTTAAGCATAAAGTGCATAGTGAAAAATCGATATAATAGTTGTAGCTTACCTGTCTGTCGCATTAGTCTATAAATAGATACAAGTCACATACTAGCAAATGTCGAATTTATCATGATTAAATATGATATATATGTCAAATAATATATCAACATAAATTCTTTATTTGAGTGTTAGCCACCGTCCTATAAAAATTATATACACGTTTATATTGTGGGAGTTAGCTTGCAATGAACAGTTACATGATAGGTACTTTAGAATTGATGATTATTTTGAAAATAAGATATACTTCGATAGTGAATAAAGCAACCCCATATTATCTATCTTCATATATTTACACACGTAAAAATGAAACTATAGTTCTATTAGAGTTGTGGGTAAGTTTATGTACGTACACGTCGGAATTTTTGCCGTTTATGACTGAACTACTGTCAAACGGGCGTTAAACTTATTCGGATCAGAAGATCAATATTATCAATCAATTTATTATCTTTGTGCTTCAACATTATAAGAAGGGATAGACTTACAAACATATACAGTCACACGTGTGTGAAATAGTCACCCAGAGGAATGACAAAATTATGGCTTCCTAGAGAGGTTCGAGTGTTCATACTCAGAGCGACAATAATGGGAAATAATGATTTTATGAAACAAAAAACTATTTTCTCATACAATCATTTTATATATATTTTTCGGGGATCTTCTAAAAAAATTAACAGATATTCAGGTACTTCATATGATAAGATAATGACTAAATTTTAACTGCATCCATTGTCAGTAATCTCTAAGTCAATTGCTCTGGCCTTTCTCATTTGCCTACTGTTATTGTCATTCATTGTTATCTCATTGTTATCTCATTTGTTGTGAATGTAAACCTATCTATTTATACTGTCATATAAGATATAAAATATTGCCATAAGTTAATGAATCTGTGCTGATTCGTCAACTGTGTATTTTGTATATTTGATTGTATATGTGTATTTTTGCATATTTTATGTGCGCATCAATTACTCTGCATACATCTCTCCTGTTCATGTGCTTGAAAAGGATCGGATAATCTGTGAATAAAGAAGTTGGATATCTTTTGAATATTGTACTTGATTAGGTCTACCTTACCACTTCACAAATGCGACTGAAACAGTTCAAGATGCTTTTATTATCACTGATTCCTAGGGAATGTTAGCTTCAAATAAAACATATATATTGAAACGATAATCGTAAGTTCACAAAGATGCTGATAATGGAAAATTTCAAAATAGTTGATAGCCAAATTCAACCAATATTGTCGTACTCTTCAGAATTATGGGGTTATAAAAAAATATGAGTCTATTGAAAAAATTCACCTTTCGGCTAGTAAATTATACCTAAATGTTGGACCTCAGACACCAAATGCAATAGTGTATGGTGAATGTGGCCGTTTTCCTATCTTTGTCAATACAGCTGCCCGTTGTCTCAACTACTGGATTAGAACAACATCAATGCATAATGATCGTATAACAAAGAAAGCTTATGAAATGTTAATTAACCTCGATAACTTTGGGTATGACACGTGGGCCTAAAAAATTCGCTATTTGCTTTTTTCATATGGTTTTGGATTTGTTTGGTTGTCACAAACTGTTGGAAATCGTGTAGGTTTCATTAAAATATTTAAAACTCGTTTAGTTGATACTTTTAAACAAAATTGGAGATCTGATCTGGACAATAGCAGCCGTTATGATTTGTATAGAGAATTCAAGAGCCTATTAAACCCTGAAAAATATATTTCTGAGATTATAGATTTCAAATTACGAAAATATTTAGTAAAATGTAGGGATTACTAAGACTGAAAGTTAATGAGGGACGATGGTGCAAAACTGACAGAAATTTAAGAATATGTCCTATTTGTAATGTAGGTGTAGAAGATGAATATCATTTTATCTGTATCTGTCCAAAGTATGATGATTTACGTTGTGAATATTTACCGTATGACATTAAATCAAATATGTCCAGTTTTAAGAAACTACTTTCAACTAATAATGTCCATACTATGAAAATGCTCAGTCTCTATATCATGAACGCATACGAACGAAGATGCAAATTATTACAAAAATGATAACAATATAAAACTAAATTATATTATTAGCTTTATCATTTAATACACTCTTTATTTGATGTACCATTATATATTATATATCTACTTATGTACATAATTGAACATGTAAATACATGCATATGGGCGTGTAAATATTTGTTTATGATGATAAATGAAAATATGTATATGGGCCCGATGGCCTTCATACTGAAATAAAGAATTGATTAATTGATTGAATGGAACCGTTTGAACATTAAATGACATTAGTCTCTAATAAAACTGGGTCACGTTAATTTTGACTATGAGGCGAGTTAAACAAGAAAAGATAAGATTGTGTAAATATCGTCATAACGTATCAAATCTGTGTATGCAGACAGTTTTTCATATTTTACGTACGCTTCAATTGCCTTGCACATATTGCCTTCACAGAGCGGTATCTAATTGACTCAGGATAAAGGAAAACATGACATATATGGATATATATGTATAAACTATAAAGGCTGTACTTGATTACCATGCACAAAGGCTGCTTAAATACACCTTCAACGAGGGGTGAGTAATTGATTCAAGATATAGCAAAGGAATTATGTCAAGGCTCTGCAACGACTTTGGGCAGTAAGTAACTTCATCCTCAGAGGATTAACGCGTTAAATTTCTTTCGCACTTAACCCTTGCTCATTTTCTCATACGGCCTATGCCAGCTCTATGGCGGCCTGCTGTTGAACTTGATAGTCTTGGCAGTATTCGTCTGAAGGTCGACGTCGAACCAATCTCATCACGTTTTTTTTCGTTTGTTTGTTTTTGTTTTTGCGTAAAACAACAATGTTTAACTAAACCTTTAATTAATTAATTAAATTAGACGGGAAATCAATCAATCTACATAAATGGGGATAGAAAGGGTATGAGTTAATGGAATGTTACGGAAAGTCAACATGAAGTATAGTACCTTATTAGCAAAATATAGTTTTTGAGAAAACCTAAAGTGCAAAAATGTTAATCGCTGATACAAATTCAGTAGCAATTATTTTTCTGAATATGTAACGAAACACAATTGATAAGGTAAGGTTCTAATTCGATTCATACTTGAGACCAAAGTGCAATTTGAAATTTCGATAATTTTTGTATTTGGTAGATTACCCGAATTTAAAAAAAAACCGGTGTTACAAATACAATAGCAAATATTTATCTGATTACTTATAAAATCGAATTATGTATTTATTTAATGATAATTCATCTTTGCTTTCTATTTGTCATAATGAATGTCACATACAGTGGAAACCTGATAAGTAAAATCTCTAGGGACTCGTCAATATATTTTACTTATCATGTATTTTACTTATCCAAACATATGAAACCTGGTGATCATAACCATATACACAACCATATAGACTGCAATAACATTTGCAATTGCATAAATAATGTCAGGAGGGACTGTTTCTTTGCAAAACACTTCTTCGTGTCCTGATCTGCAACATAGTAGGCTACCATGGTAAAGCCAGTCATGACAGTGTCTCCATCATCTTTTGATATCATGTAAAGTCTGATGATTTCAAAGGCTGCTGTTGTCGCATCAAGAGAAGGGAAGTCATACTGCAATCTTCCCGAAATTGCTCAGACATTTTGTCAGAATTTACTGAGGGTCATAGTTTTTTGCTTTGATTTATACTACTGTGTGAGATTTCAAGTCTGTCAAAATACAAAATGAAAAAACTCACTGTGTAATTGCTAATTTCAGTAATTTGTCTAATCACCAACCAAGAAAACAGAGAATCTGTTGTCAATGTTAGTGTATTGTCAACTGATTGAAGCCAGCTGCAAGTAGGATGTTTTTATAAGCGGCAACTGACACTGAGAGTAAGTAGGATGCACCTCGTTAACATGTAATGAAAAGTATTTTACTTTTCCTTCTAGGGACCGTGAACAACCAGACCAGTTTATTTTACTTATCCGATTTTAGTTAACCAGATTTAAATTGTGATAATTAGTAGGGGTGTAACGATAGATCGAACTATCGACTTATCGCGATAGTTGCTTTGCCGATAGTAGGCCTACTTTATCGATAGTCCTTTTTAGAACGATCAATAGTATCGATAGCATGTCTTAACTATCGATAGCATCGACAATTTGAAAAAATCAGTTGTTAACTTGAATGTTTAAAGTAAAATCACACAAACACGTCTTTTTACATTTGGAAAATACTGGAAACGGCTAACAGCAAACAAATAGCCGCGAGCTAAAATTAGCAACAGGAAAACACGAGTTATCTTTCTTGTTGCTAAGAGCGATGAGACAAAGTCAATAAAACACTGTTTTTCTTGAAAATTATTGTTATTTCCTTTACTGATAAACTATTGCAATAGCTATCGCGATAATACCCTTCAATAGACTATCGCTACCGCAATAGTACCCTGCAATAGACTATCGCTATCGCAATAGTCCTTTGGGGGTCAATAGTCACCCCGAATAATTAGTGAAGGAATTTTCCGGGACAAAAGAAAAGTATTTACTTATCCAGTTTTTTAGTTAAGATGTCTTTACTTAGGCGGTGTCCACTGTATATCCAAATGTCATTGAACTCATTATCAGTACTTTGTAACAACATTGTAAATCGTGAAGTTGAGCTCTTATATATGAACATAATTATCATTTCAAGTAGGTTTATGGGGCATTATGACCCTCTATATTGTGCCCTGACAGTTTGATCTTCTAAACCTATTTTCAAAATCATTTCAGAGTATCAGGTATCGTGTATAAGGTTACCATTGCTAATGGTTACCTCAGTCAATATGACTAGACGACGTGCCAAGAGCTGATAAAGGCTCCATACACTGAGAGACGTAACAACACTGCGAGGAGTTTGAGAACAGTCCATATCAGTTCAAACTTATTTTGCATGCCATTCTGTTCTACTACATTGTATTCAACAGGGGTGTCGAATCTGTTGTTTTCAGGTGTTTAACAACCATATTTATCGAGGTAAGAATGAGCCTATTGAAGATTCATATTCCGTAAGCGGATTATCATATTATATTTATAAAAATACATAATTCTTTATAATCATTTAAAATATATTGTTTTGCAGCATCGTCAGTAGACTTGTTTTAAATCAAAGAAGAATTTTAATATTTGTTTACAAGATTTTAAATTGTATTTAATTTGAATAAATACATTTCTTAAAATCTTCAAATTACTTTCAAGAAAAAAAACCCAAATAAAACAAATGAAACCCTTTGGCTTGTTTACTCACAAAACGATGTTGAAAATGGGACAGTCTATGTATACAACTAAACGATAAAAACATTTAGTTACTTTCTTACTTTAGTTACTCTTACTTAGGTCATTTATACGTTGTTGGGTGTGTTACTAAGACCCGTGCAAACGCAGAATCTTTTTACCAGTACAATAGAAATTTGATAATGCTGTCATACAGATGTGTAGGAATTATTTTCAAATCTCTGACTAATGCTAATGGTTCACTGAATAATATTAATCTTTAGAATAATCTTATCAGTGAAATCATGCTGTTCAATGCGGAATTAAGTGGCAAAGATTAATTCAAGTTATAGGCCCTCCGTTTCGTGCACGTACAATAAACATTGGACAATAAAACTTCCAACAACTAGGTTTCAGATCGTTATACCCCACTTCTGGTCTCATTGCTATGGTTTTCTTTGTTCTAGCTGTAGGTATATTGACCGATACACCACAACTTTTCTAATACACCTATTCTTTTTATTTTTTTTTGCACACCCAACTAAAGTCAAGTGAAGAGATCTTCAAATTGAGCAAATCAACCAAGTTGTAAAATATAGAATTTTTGAGACATGTTCATGAACAAAGTGGGGATCGAACCAGGGGGCTTAATGTTGCGACGCAACGCCTCTATCAAGCTACTGAGGGTCGATACAGGTGGCGGAATTTTTTGTTGTGCCATGTCTGGATTTTTGTATTTTATAATAGAAACCATGCATAGGTACAAGCTTGTATTAAATTTTAATGTAATAAAGTCAGTTTATGCTTTAAAAAACGTAAAAAATGAGCATTGTTAATATTTTGTTGAACTAGTAGGGTCAGATAAATATATAAAGAGCATGATGGACAAATCTTTTTCCTCAAATATAACTCTACCAGAGTGGGGTTTAAATCAGATATACCCACCTTCCCTCGCTACGCTACGCCTCGGAGACTCACGATTCAAACAGGAGGTATATTGAGCGATACACCTCGGGAAGGGTGGGTATCTATTACTTATACTTGATTTTTTTTACAGGTTGTTTTTATCCGGACTAACAGAGACAAAAGAGAACTTTGAGAAATCAGGCAAAATGGGATGTGGGTCTTCAAAAGGTGCAAAAAGAGTGTCATCTCTCAATGAGGTCATCATTGTCTGTTCTTCTTCTGATAGACCAATTCTGCACGTCCATGCTTGGCACTTGAGTCACAAGAAGTGGTACGACCTGTCCACAAACATCCCGAAAGCAAGGGAACAGTTTGCTGCAATTGCTGCGGGGTCAAACATCGTAGTTACTGGAGGACAACTGAGTTCGTTTGATGTTCTCCCCGAAACCCTTATATACAACAGCCTTACAAACAAGTGGATGAAGGGACCCAATCTCAACACTGCAAGAAGGCGCCATGGATCTGTAGAGGTCGAAGGAGACGTGTTTGTGTTGGGTGGGGATACCTCCCGATCACTGCTTGACTCAGTAGAAATGTTGAACTTTGACAGAGGCCGATGGGAAACCGTAGGAAACCTCGCAGAAGTTGTTGCTGATCCTGTGGCGATATCAATTGGAAACCGCATTCTACTGATAGGTGGAAACAAAAGTAGTTTTACGAGATCCCACTCAAGTTGCAGAGACATTCATTGTTTTGACGTTGAAACTAAAAGTGCCAGTATTTTCGAATTCAATTTTGGAAATGTAATTAGTGGAACTCTAGTGTCGGAGGTCATTTATTTGATAACAGATAACTTTGGAACTATGGAACTGCAACTGGTTTCTGTCAAGGGAGAGGATGATCATCTGGAACTGCCCAAGCATAGAGTATTCAAGCTCCCAAGGGATATTCGTCTAAGAAGTAAAACCCAGTTCGTCGTCGCTGATGGCGTTGGGTTTTTCTTCAGCAATTCGTCAACAAGACTAATAAGTCTAGATGCTGAAGAAACAGACAAAGTAGTTCTGCCCACCATACCTGGATCAGTAAGTGATGTCTGGGCTGGCTTTACAATGCTTGTGGGAGAGAGGAGTCTACACTGATCTAAGGACGACCACTTATTGCTTTGGGGTCCAGAGACCCCAAAGTTATGTAACATCTGATATTGAAAACTAATGGCAGAAGTTTCTCTCTATATTACTCTTGGAAACTTCAAAGAGAAAATTCAGCCAATGATATTTGTTTTAAGCATATCCTGGTATTTCAACGACCAATGGACCGTGCTGTAGTAAATTTATACCCACGTGACCATGTGGGTGGTACGAAATAATTGGCAAGCTTTAATTTGGAAACTGATTATTATAATAATGCTATGATATAAAATATATCGTAAATTTTCCAAAATATATAGATGAGCGTTTACACCATTAATAAATATCAATTTTGCATATGCATGTGAGCTGTTTTGTAGTTATTACGGCTATTTTTTGCATTCCACATTCGGAAACGACATTCCATTTTTGTATCAACTAGGAATTCGGTTCCTTCAATTTTTTTATCATAACGCGAGCGCTGAATGTCCCGCCTTGTCAATGACTGATCGTTCACATGCATCTCATCGCTTCACGGAAAAAATGATACTGAACAGGCCATTTTCAAATTTCATGTTTCAAAACAAACGTTATGGATGATTTATTTACGATTAAAGGTGTCTTTCGAAGAAAGTATTGACATAGAGCCTAAAGTATGACAAAATATTCTTAAATGTCATCCTATAATATAATGAAAATTATGAACTTGTAGCTGAGATCATTTCTAAATTTTTCAGCAACTTTCGGCTGTAATTCGATCAACACTCAATTAAGGAAAATTATTCTTGCAACATGTAATTAACCTGAAAGCCAATGGGAAATTCGTCGGGTTTAAACTAAATTTGCGGGTATTGGAAAACAATGGATCCCGGAAAGTTTACTAGCACAGCTATTTATCTTCTAGTTAATCACTGGTTCTTGTATTAAACTCCCCGTCAGCTATCTTTTAAAGGGGCAGTAGCACGTTTTTGATAATTTTATATTTTAAATATTTCACTGATAATTGTAAGTTTATGCTATATGTACTATTTTGACAGAGCCAAAAATCTCATTACACAAATCAATCATCCATAGTCAGAGGACAAATTATGAAGATTAACATAAAATCCATTGGCGGCCATTTTTGTGTGAACACCTTTAATTCATTTTGTGTAAGAAAATGGAATCGCATGGCTAAACTTTACGTTATATTTTTGAATTATTACTGCTTCAATTAGTTTAAGGACATTGTCTTTCAATTGGAACCATTAGTTTTCATTTTCCTGACATCAACTTATATTCCCCCTAAAAACGTGCTACTGCCCCTTTAAAGCAACATAAATTTGAATAACCGTAATAATGTTTAAAAATTTATATCATAATTGAGATAGGAGACGTATCTATCATTGTTGAAATTTAAACGGAACGAACGAGTCGTTTAACTATGTACATAGTGTACAGATAACTATCAAAACAAAGAGCAAAGAACATGCGTCTCCGATTGGAACAATTTATTCAAGTAAAAGTTCTCGTCCCCGTGCCCGTCCTCCCTAACCTAAATTTCCTGGTTCTATAGTGATACATAACCGGGTGCCCCAAAGCTTACCTTTTTAAAGGCTTTTCTTGTTAACCTTGCACAAGGCCAGCTATTCCGTTCCTCTGAAGTGTCGACAAACTCATGATAAACTGGGAATCGTTGTTTATTCAAATTTATTTTTAAATATATCGGGCCGCCATTTTTGCCAATCCCGTCAGCCACTGTTACTTCCGTTGCATTCGGATCGTATCATCCCTACCAACACAGTGACATGAACGGTCAGGGTTCCATTTCACGTAAATCAAACTGCACAGGAACAACATAATATTGGTCTGTGCAGCCTACATGTGTTACAATGTGTTACTCCAACTAAAGACCACCCCCATTTTTCAGGGTTGAGCAGGTTGGGGTCATTCTCGGTTTAAAACCCACCCTCCAGTTCTGGGAAGCGTGACACAATCGATGTCAGACGATCGAGTTAGCAATGTTTACACCGGAAGCAAAATGTAAAAGTTTACATTGATGTCATTTCTTGCCCTATTGTCGTTTTTAATGACTATATACATTGTAAATTAATACAAATAAAATAATATGTTGTTTTTAAATATTCATGCCTCATTAACGTACTGTTAAATTTCAGCAGAAATCACGATGTAATGTCGGCTTCACTTGCATCAGCGATCGGGAATTGTTTATTTTATTTCCAAAAATTATCAAGAACTATCGCTTTATAAGGCTTTTTATCCATTCTAAATGTTTATTATGGCATATTTACAAACTTATTTATCATATTTAATCAAAGTTATCAAAGGTATCTTTGTCATATACTTTCGCGAAAGCACGTTGTTTTACTGTACTTGGAAGCTCAATCGTAATTTCTTGACGACAAATAACATTATTAATATTCTTTCCTGCTCATTATCATAATTTTTGCAAGTTTTTTCTCGAATTTATATAAGTAAATATTTAAATTAACTGCATGTTGATTTTGAAAATGTAATATATCGAAATGTTTAACAAATATTTTAATAGTTAGACATTTAATATTGTATCGACAATATGTTGGAATGAGTTTATTACAACCACGTTTCTGTTTCATACATCGTTTACAAATCGACTTGTTGATTGGTTGACCTACATTTCTGCGCCAATGAAAGGGCTTGTAACAAATATCTCTCTATCCGTAAACTCATGCAGCAAAAGCTGTGGACTGATTATTCACGTTCGTTTTTAATGAGAATAATATTATGTAATCTGATTAAAACAACAGACAATGTAAGTTAACAATTAAATTTTTTTTATCATTCTTTTTAATAATATACGTCTGGAAAAAGTGTCATTTGATATTTAGGAAGAACTTAACAATATCGTCAAAAGTATCCACGTCAATTTTCAATGCAACTCGCATCAATGATTTTCTTCAATATTCTTGGTTGGGGTCTCTCGCGGTTAAAAGCCGGTCCCCCTATTTTCAAGATATTTGCAGTGCAGCCAGTTTTGTGATGGTGTAGTCAATTCTAATTAGCAAGCTGCACTTTGTGCAATGTATGAAAAAAATGAAATCGAACCCTGACGGTTGACAATCTGCTGCAGATCGTGAAATCTTCAACTTTGCAAGTGGATGTTCAACCCTTACTAACACAACGTATCAACAGAAACCTCCATGAGAGCTTTCTAATCAAACTAAGAATTTTAGGTTCATTCAACTCAAGAAGGGATACGGGAAAACAAATTGAACTACCAAATGATTTGAATGGATACTTTGACATGAGTTAAATAAAGGACACTTATATTGAATACATACAATAGTCTTTCATATAAGTAGCAAATATAACATAACTCAATTGACCATTTTCAAGTTTCGCAAAACGAGTCGGTTTAAAGTGACATCCCTTTGAAAAGTCACGTGACCCCTGGCAAGCCGTCAAGGGTTCATATTTAACCTCGTTATTCACATATTCGATGTCATGTCTGTTACCATATTTTTGAATAGTTTGTATAAAGTAACACATAGCATGTATTCAATAACGTACCGACTTGACAAACTGGTTCGGCTACTGTTTTTCTATGCCATCGTAATGCATTGGTTATTTTCTTTTTCTTATAAAATACCTACTGATTTGTACGTAAAACGTGTAAATGATTATCAAATTATTTGATACTGGTAACTTTGGCGAGAAAGTATATGCATGTTCTTTTTGGATCTTTTCACTGATCACCGATTGAAAGATTACAACGAATGTAATCAAATGTTTCGTAGTCATGTTTTTGTATATGCAAATGCAAATTGTTAGTATTCTGAACCGCCTTTACTGAAAACAAATAATTTTTGAGATTTTCAGCTCATTAGGCCTGAAAGGCTTTTGACTTTTTCTCCTGAAGCATAATGTCCAGAAAGCTGAATCCTCCTCCTTGACTAATGACAATTTTATCTTATAGCTTTGGTGGCCATGTAGCCCCTTATAAGGGCAACAGGGGCCACGCCCTCAAAACCTATTTTCACCGTCTTCTCCAGAAGCGTAAGGCCTAGAAAGCTAACACCTTGTGTACATACTTCTTGACTAGTGCGGAATATAATTTAAAGCTGTGGTGATCCTGTGACCCCTAATATTGAATGGAGATTTGGTAGCCGCCTTATATATCAATTAAAATATGGTCTCCTTCTAAAATTCACATTAATAACCCTGTGGCCCCTGCTAAAAGGGAACACAATTAAACACACCCTAAAGCCAAATTTAATGAATTGAAATTCTGAATAGCTACAGAGCAAATGGCTCTATTTTTATAAACTTGATTTGTAATTAAGTGACAGAAATATTAACGTCTTGTAATGTTTAGAAACACAAATATTTCTAGGTTATCTAACGAGCTTCCCCTTTCATATCAAGTTAATGTCCCAAGCGAAATAACTTTGCTTTGTCACAAGCCTTGGCGAGTGACAAAACAAAATTATTTCACGAGGGACATAAACTTGATATGAAAGGGGGACGAGTTTTGTATCCTATTTATTCACACGATTTATTGCATTTTTAAGCAACTTGTTATTGTGCCTATAAAGAGACGGAACGGCGGATGAATATCCAACCACGTCACAGCCTCAAAGATGATAATACTACAACGTTAAATATTCAAATTTCCAAATTCTATCCCACGTGTTAATTCATAGTGTGTGGTAAAATGTCAGTAATTGAGCCCTAGTCATGAACGTACGTCAAAATAAAATCCCTCTTACGCAAGAACAGGTCATAAAAGTAAGTTTAAGATGATTATCATCATTGTTGAAACACGCTTCATTTTGGTTAAATGTTATCTAAATAGTATTCAGTTGTCTTAATATCTTATAGAGATAACAAGCAATGCCATTCTGTGTAATTTTGTAGCGACACAGAGCAAATTCACAAGCATATTTGTGCTGAATATAAAACCTGGCGATGTCAGTTAGATTTCTAATTGTATGTCTTTTCTTCTACGGTGTATTCCTTATCATTGTAGTAGATTCATAAGATAAACTGATATTTTAAATTATGACTCAGATTCACTCAGTGTCATTAAAAATGTGTGAATGAAAGCACGTTCGTTTTGTGAATGAATAAAGTAGTCCGGGCAATGTCAACGTTCATCATTAGCCAATCAAATCACTTTGAGGTGTTATGACCCATATGTGTCATAACAACTTGTTATGAAACCCCTTTACGAAGTACCACGCGGGTAATAATATAAAATCAACATTGTTTACACATGTGGCTTTATGTGTGTTGTGTCAGTGAATACCCATTGACTCTGTTTTGAATTAGAGAACACTACAAGAAGTTGCCAAACATATAAAGGAAACAGACGAAGTGTTACTGTAGAGTGTTCAATCGTCTCGAGAAGTATAAATACATTCTTGGTAGATATTTATATTGCTGATGCCACGTGGGCATTGTGTATAGGTTTCATTCTTCAGACCGATTGGGAGTTTTACAGGTACTTTCAATCTCATTTTCTTCTGCAATATTGCATTTAGTAAAAATGATTTTTTGTGTGAAAGTATTGTACTTGTAAAACAACATTTCCAAAAGAAAACGAGAAAATAAAAATTAGAAGCGTTTTATTTTAAGTCAATTTGCAAGTAAAAAGCAGCTTGCAAGAGAATTATACCAAAAATACATATGTAATAGATCATAAAAGTAAATGTAAACTATATCAGAAATCCTTGATTGTAAGTGTTGATATTTAAACGGTTATCATAATAAGGTGATAACGTTAAATAGCACACATTATTCATGTCGTAAAAGTGTTTTGACACCTGTCAATTTAACAAAATTATCTACAAATTGTAAAACCTGCTTCTATCTAGTATTCAGTTGACACGTAGTGCAACAACATTTGAGTGTTTGATCACTTATGGATGGTCATCGCCGTTTCAACGACAGTCTAATCCTTAAGACACCAACAAACATAAGGTGTTACCTTTTGTGCGCAATTTCTTCTTTTTGTGTGTTCATTGTGGCTTTTGAAATATTATGAGCATTGGAATTATTATTGGTGTGAAGACGATATAAAATCATAAATGCGCCTTTACAAACTGATAAGTTTAAAATTGTATATATCCAACCAATGAACTACCTGGGACACAAGTTATGCTAGTTATAACTCTGTAGTGTGCCTTTGTTTGAAAACAATCTATACACATACACAGGAGTTCTGACGTGAACGGTCATATCTTCTTGTAATCAGTATTGAATGCACAGGACACCAACACCCACAATTCCTAGAATCAAGTCTACAGGCATTCTGAGAAGCATATTATAGTTGCTTTGTATTGAATTCCTATGAAGAGCATTCTATATGTTGTGACGTGGTTATTAACATGAATTGAAAAACCTTTCCGAGAACGTTTCATTGATTACGAAAGGACTGAATTGAATTCCTATGACGTGCTTTAGTTGGAAATAATTCCCTGAATTGAAAAGGCTTTCCGAGAACGTGTCAATGATAATGACGTGATTGAACTGAATTTCTATGACGTGCTTATGTCATAAACGATCACCTGACTGAATATAAATAACCACCCTTGGTGATTTTCAGACAACAAAATACACAGATCACGTTCATAACAAGATCATATCTTCTGCATGCCCTTCTGTTTTCTATTCGGTATTTCACAACAGGGCCGTAGTATCTCAAGTGATTAACAATCAAGTCAAATAAGGTAAGAACATAATGACTTATGAAGTGAGTAGTTTTTCGTGGAATGGAAATATTTAGGGATATCTTAGTTAGTTTCTATTTAATTATTGTAATGATTTATTAATCATTAGTAGTATTCTTAGAAATTCAAAATACTCATCTAAATCCTGAAAAACAAATTTTCTTACAGTATTATTATTTGATGAAAACATTTATTTGTCAAAAGCATTAAAATTTGAGCGATCAACTTGGGACTGGTCGTACCAGTCCAGACTTGTACCTAACAGCATTGTTTTCTTGCATGTACAATTAGACATACGAGCTTGATTCAAATTTAGGTGGTACATCCCCCTTTTAACAAGGTAGTTAATACTGAAAAAAGACTTAACTTTAAGTAACATTCAAGTTTAGACTTTAATGGGAGAGAGGAATATGTATATCAGTTATAGCTGTAGTATCATTTATTCCTTTCTTTCAAGGGCAACAGATTGATCAACAACTTTTGAAATAAAACTGGTAGAGCAACATGACTCTGCCATCGTTTGGACCTTGGTTCTCAAACGCTATGCCAACAAATGGACAGAAAAAGTTCCTTGGAAGAATAAAGTCCCTGTCACAGGAGGAGAGGTTCTGTGATGTCCACATAAAATTTTCCGATGGAAACCGGAAGTTCAATAGCCTCGTTTTGGCCAGCCTTTCTCCTTTCTTCGAGGCCATGTTGACTTCATCAATGAAGGAAGGTCTCACAGGAGAAGTAAGTCTGCCCACTGTTAGTGTTGAGGTGTTTGATGCTGTCATGTCTTATTACATGGATGGAGAAGGGGAACTGGATGAAAAGGCACTGTATGAAGCAGTGGACGCTTGTGAAATGATGGAGCTGCCAGATCTAAAGGATGTTTGCATCCTCAACATGAAAGAAAACCTGAGTGTTGAGAGTTGCATAAGAATCTGGCAACTGTCCCAAAAATACACAGAAGACCAAAAACTGGTCCACGATGCTTTGAAGATGATTTTTGAAAATATTTCGATAGTATCTTCTCAGGAAGAATTCATCAGACTTTCGAAGTCTGAAGTATTTCATATCATCAAATCTAGACTCCCAAATCTTTTTGACGAGAGTGTGTTCTTTGAGGCAGGTTTGAAGTGGATTGAAGCAAATGAACCTGAAGAAGCCTGCATCAAAGAGTTCATCGGGGAAATCAGATTCCAACTCATTCGAGAATCTGATCTTCTGAGAAAAGTGTTTAAATTCCGGGCAATTCTAAATAAATACAAAGCCCTGGAAAAAGCGTTTGAAATGTATGCCATGGATCGAACAACAGGAAAATCTCTTAAAGAAGAGAAAACATTGACGTCATCACTTCATAAAGTCATTGTGGTCTGTTCTTCCTCTGATAGACCAATTCTGCACGTCCATGCTTGGCACTTGAGTCACAAGAAGTGGTACGACCTGTCTACGACCATCCCAGAACCAAGAACACAATTTGCTGCAAGTGCTGCAGGATCCAAAATTGTCGTTACCGGAGGTAAAACCAATGATGAAGTTCTTTCTGAAACCTTTATCTATGACAGCTTTGCGAACAAATGGGAGAAAGGTCCCGATCTTAACACTGCAAGATGTCGTCATGGATCCGTGGAAGTCAATGGCAAAATGTATGTATTTGGTGGGAAAAATGAATCATTACTTGACACGATTGAAATGTTAGATATTGAAAATGGAAAATGGGAAGTAGTTGGGAATCTTGCAACTGCTGTTGCCAACCCAATCCTTACGACGTCTGGGCAGTATGTTATAGTCATGGGCGGGTACAAGAAATCTTCTCAGAAAGAGGAAGATTTATCTTCTGTCATTCAGTGTTTTACTATTGAGAATAAAAGCACTACCAACCTTAGATGTTCTTTCGGATATTTAAGGAAAGGGTCCTCAGAATCTTCAGTGATTTATATCATAAAAAAAGAACAATATCATGACAGATTGTGGTGTCTTTTAGTTGAAGAGAAGAATGAAGAGATTAAACTTTTGGAGCAAAAAAAAGGAATAACTCAGCCATGGGGTTTACATTCTGAGAAAGACACCCAGTTTGTCGTATGTGATGATGTTGGTTTCATCTTCAGCAAGTCCTATACAAGACGGATAAATCTACATGCTGAAGAAAGATGCGAGGTGGTTCTTCCCACCATACCTGGACCTGTGAGTCACGTGTGGAGTGGATTCAAAATGTTCGTAGCAGACCGGTGTCTCCACAGAGTTGCACCATCTTAGTTAATGTGTGTAGCGCAACAGGACTTGAAGGTTGATATTACGTTGTTAACTGTTACATTCATGTTTAGCTCTCGTTGACTGGGACTTACTTTATTTGCCTTTTACAACTGGAAAGCATTCATAATGATATGTAAGCCAGCTCAAATTCATATTCAATTATTTTTACAATGCGCTTGTTTTTATTTCTATTTATTTCTTTGTTTTGTACATTCAGTTAACATTGTGAAATCCTTCTTATTACCAAACAATGGAAGTTGAAGCTATGAATTTATCAAATTAATTTCTATCAAGTAAAAAGACGTATTATAAAAACTAAAAACAACAATTGTTGCATGTCAATCCCGACGTTCCTAACTCAAAAGAAATTAGCCATACAGAATGTCTATGTCATGTGTCAAATGACTATCTATTAGCAGTCAAAGAACTCTGATTACATCTGGAATAGTGAACAGGGAACTTGGAACTGGCAGCTAACTTCACAATTTGATTTGTGAACTGGCAACTAGCATCGGACCCTTAACTTAACAACTGGCAGCTTACTTGACAGACCCTTACATCTGTCTAATCTCCAATAGTGCACAAGAACATTACAACATCCGGACCTTTCATGTCTACTTTCCATGATGTCACTCAGACAACTTCGGTTTCAATTCTTTTATTCGGTGGTGATAACTCCCGTTCACTGCTTGACTCAGTAGAAATGTTTGACAGAGGCCGATGGGAAACCGCAGGAAACCTCGCAGAAGTTGTTGCTGATCCTGTTGCGATATCAAGTGGAAACCGCATTCTACTGATAGGTGGGAACAAAGAAAGCAGTTTTTTTTAAAACAACCAAAGTTGCCTTGAAATTCATTGTTTTGACGTTGAAACTAAAAGTGCCAGTATTTTCCAAGACTTCAGTTTTGGAAATGTAGTTAGTGGAACTCTAGTGTCGGAGGTCCTTTATTTGATAACAGATAACAGTTATGTGGAACTGCAACTAATATCTGTCAAGGAAGAGGATGATGATCTAGAATTGCCCAAACATAGAGTATTCACGCTCCCAATGGATATTCAGAGTGTGACACGTAAACACCAGTTTGTCGTTGCTGATGGCGTTGGTTTTATCTTCACCAAATCGTCAACAAGACAAATAAGTCTAGATGCTGAAGAGACAGACAAAGTAGTTCTGCCCACCATACCTGGATCCGTAAGTGATGTCTGGGCCGGCTTTACAATGCTTGTGGGAGAGAGGAGTCTGCACTGATCTAAGGACGACCACTTGTTTACTTTGCACAAGGCCAGCTATTCCGTTCCTCGTAAGTGTCGACAAACTCATGATATACTGGGAATCGTTGTTTATTCCAATTTCTTTTTAAATATATCGGGCCGCCATTTTTGCCAATCCCGTCAGCCCCTGCTACTTCCGTTGCATTCGGAACGTACCATTCCTACCATCACAGTGACATGGATGGTTGACAATCTGCTGCAGATGGTGAAAACTTCAAATTTGCAAATGAATGATCAACTCTCCCGCCAAGTGTGTGTGTGACACAACCTTATTTACAGTATACTCCAAGAGAGCTTTCTAATTCAACTATCAATGAACAACTTGAATTACCCAATGATTTGACTGGTTACTTTGACATGAGTTAAATAAAGGACACTTATATTGAATACATACAATAGTCTTTCATATAAGTAGAAAAGATAACATAACCCAATTGACCTTTTTCAAGTTTCGCAAAACGAGTCGGTTAAGAGTGACATCCCTTTGAAAAGTCACGTGACCGCTGGCAAGCCGTCAAGGGTTCATATTTAACCTCGTTATTCAAATATTCGATGTCATGTCTGTTTACATATTATTTGGATAGTTTGTATCAAGTAACACATAGCATGTATTCAATAACTTACCGACTTGACAAACTGGTTTGGCTACTGTTTCTCTATGCCATCGTAATGCATTGGTTATTTTGTTTTTCTTAATCAAATACCCACTGAATTCTAAATTCTTCTTTGTTCGTAAAAACGTGTAAATGATTACCAAATTGTTTGATACTGGTAACTTTGGCGAGAAAGTATATGCATGTTCTTTCTTAATCTTTTCACTGATCACAGATTGAAAGATTACAACGAATGTAATCAAATGTTTCGTAGTCATGTTTGTGTATATGCAAATGCAAATTGTTAGTATTCTGAACCGCCTTTACTGAAAACAAATAATTTTTAAGATTTTCAGCACATTAGGCCTGAAAGGCTTTTGACTTTTTCTCCTGAAGCATAATGCCTAGAAAGCTGAATCATCCTCCTTGACTAATGAGAATTTTATCTTATAGCTTCGGTGGCCATGTGGCCCCTTATAAGGGCAACAGGGGCCACGCCCTCAAAACCTATTTTTACCGTCTTCTCCAGAAGCGTAAGGCCTAGAAAGCTAACACCTTGTGTACATACTTCTTGACTAGTGAGGAATATAATTTAAAGCTGTGGTGAACCTGTGACCCCTAATATTGAATGGAGATTTGGTAGCCTTCTTATATTATTCAATTAAAAGATGGTCTCCTTCTAAAATGCACATTAATGACCCTGTGGCCGCTGCTAAGAGGGAACACAATTAACCACAGCCTAAAGCCAAATTTAATGAATTGAAAGTCTGAATAGCTACAGAGCCAATGCCTCTATTTTTATAAACTTAATTTGTAATTAAGTGACAGAAATATATAACGTCTTGTAATTTTTAGAAACACAAATATTTATAGGATATCTAACGAGCTTCCCCTGTCATATCAAGTTTATGTCCCAAGCGAACTAACTTTGCTTTGTCATGAGCCTTGGCGAGTGACAAAACAAAATTATTTCACGAGGGACATAAACTTGATATGAAAGGGACGCGTGTTTTGTATCCTATTTATTCACACGATTTATTGCTTTTTTAAGCAACTTTTTATTGTGCCTATAAAGAGACGGAACGGCGGATGAATATCCAACCACGTCACAGCCTCAAAGATGATAATACTACGACGTTAAATATTCAAATTTCCAAATTCTATCCCACGTGTTAATTCATAGTGTGTGGTAAAATGTCAGTAATTGAGCCCTAGTCATGAACGTACGTCAAAATAAAATCCCTCTTACGCAAGAACAGGTCATAAAAGTAAGTTTAAGATGATTATCATCATTGTTGAAACACGCTTCATTTTGGTTAAATGTTATCTAAATAGTATTCAGTTGTCTTTATATCTTATAGAGATAACAAGCAATGCCTTTCTGTGTCATTTTGTAGCGACACAGAGCAAGTTCACAAGCATTTTTGTGCTGAATATAAAACCTGGCGATGTCAGTTAGATTTCTAATTGTATGTCTTTTCTTCTCCGATGTATTCCTTATCATTGTAGTAGATTCATAAGATAAACTGAAATTTTAAATTATGACTCAGATTCACTCAGTGTCATTAAAAATGTGTGAATGAAAGCACGTTCGTTTTGTGAATGAAAAAAGTAGTCCGGGCAATGTCAACGTTTATCATTAGCCAATCAAACAAATTGTTATGAAACCCCTTTACGAAGTACCACGCGGGTAATAATATAAAATCAACATTGTTTACACATGTGGCTTTATGTGTGTTGTGTCAGTGAATACCCATCGACTCTGTTTTGAATTAGAGAACACTACAAGAAGTTGCCAAACATATAAAGGAAACAGACGAAGTATTACTGTAGAGTTGCTCAATCGTCTCGAGAGGTATAAATACATTCTTGGTAGATATTTATATTGCTGATGCCACCTGGGCATTGTGTATAGGTTTCATTCTTCAGACCGATTGGGAGTTTTACAGGTACTTTCAATCTCATTTTCTTCTCCTGCAATATTGCATTTAGTAAAAATGATTTTTTGTGTGAAAGTATTGTACTTGTAAAACAACATTTCCAAAAGAAAACGAGAAAATAAAAATTAGAAGCGTTTTATTTTAAGTCAATTTGCAAGTAAAAAGCAGCTTGCAAGAGAATTATACCAAAAATACATATGTAATAGATCATAAAAGTAAATGTAAACTATATCAGAAATCCTTGATTGTAAGTGTTGATATTTACACCGTTACCTGAATAAGGTGATAACGTTAAATAGCACACATTATTCATGTCGTAAAAGTGTTTTGACACCTGTCAATTTAACAAAATTATCTACAAATTGTAAAACCTGCTTCTATCTAGTATTCAGTTGACACGTAGTGCAACAACATTTGAGTGTTTGATCACTTATGGATGGTCATCGCCGTTTCAACGACAGTCTAATCCTTAAGACACCAACAAACATAAGGTGTTACCTTTTGTGCGCAGTTTCTTCTTTTTGTGTGTTCATTGTGGCTTTTGAAATGTTATGAGCATTTGAATTATTATTGATGTGAAGACGATATAAAACCAAAAACGCGCTTTTACATACTGATAAGTTTAAAATTGTATATATCCAACCAATGAACTACCTGGGACACAAGTTATGCTAGTTATAACTCTGTAGTGTGCCTTTGTTTGAAAACAGTCTATATACATACAGAAGAGTTCTGACGTGAAAGGTCATATCTTCTTGTAAGCAGTATAGAATGCACATGAAAAGCAACACGCACAATTCTAGAATCAAGTCTACAGGCCATTCCGAGAAGGCTATTATAGTTGCTTTGTATTGAATTCCCATGGAGAGCATTCTATATGTTATGACGTGGTTATTAACATGAATTGTAAAACCTTTCCGAGAACGCTTCAATGATTACGAAAGAACTGAATTGAATTCCTATGACGTGCTTTAGTTGGAAATAATTCCCTGAATTGAAAAGGCTTTCCGAGAACGTGTCAATGATAATGACGTGATTGAATTGAATTTCTCTGACGTGCTTATGTCATAAACGATCACCTGACTGAATATAGATAACCACCCTTGGTGATTTTCAGACAACAAAATACACAGATCACGTTCATTACAAGATCATATCTACTGCATGCCCTTCTGTTTTCCATTCGGTATTTCACAACAGGGCCGTATTATCTCAAGTGATTAACAATCAAGTCAAATAAGGTAAGAACATAACTTATGAAGGGGGTAGTTTTTCGTGGAAATCAAATGCTAAGGGATATTCTAGTTTGTTTCTATCTAATTATTGTATTGTTTTTTCTATTATTGATTGTATTCTTTAAATTCAAAATACTTTATTGAAATCCTCAAACAAATATTATTACAGTTCCTTTCTGCACATTGAGACAAAACAGCACGCTTCAATTTGATCTGGGATTATTTCCCCTCTGATTTCTTCAAACAAGGTAGATTTAAACTGAATTAAAGACTATAGTATACATTTAACTTTGGACTTGCATTGGAGCGAGAAATAAATCATTTCTACTATAGCTGCTATATATTTAAATCCTTTCTCTCCTTTGCAACAGATTGATCAACAGAAATTTGAAACAAAGCTGTCAGAGCAACAAATTCCTGAAATCTGCATATCAGACTATTGATGGGATCTTGGTTCTCAAAAGCTATGCCAACAAATGGACAGATAAAGTTCCTTGGCAGAATAAAGTCCCTGTCACAGGAGGAGAGGTTCTGTGATGTCCACATCACATTTTCTGATGGAAACCGGAAGTTCAACAGCCTCGTTCTGGCCAGCCTCTCTCCTTTCTTCGAGGCCATGTTGTCTTCTTCAATGAAGGAAGGTCTCACAGGAGAAGTGAGTCTGCCCACTGTAAGTGTGGAGGTGTTTGATGCTGTCATGTCTTATTACATGGATGGAGAAGGGGAACTGGATGAAAAGGCACTGTATGAAGCAGTGGATGCTTGTGAAATGATGGAGCTGCCAGATTTAAAGGATGTTTGCATCCTCAACATGAAAGAAAACCTGAGTGTTGACAGTTGCGTAAGAACCTGGCAACTTTCACGAAAGTACACAGAAGACGACAAATTGGTTCAGGACGCTTTCAACATGATTCTCAAAAACATGGAAATTGTTTCTAATCAAGAGGACTTCTTGAAACTTTCAATGCCCGATGTTTTCAAAATTATCACCTCAGATCGTCCAAATTTGATGCATGAGAGTTTGTTTTTAGAGGCAGTTTTCAAGTGGATTGACGCAAATGAACCCGAAGAGACCAGTATTAAAAAGTTCATTGGTGAAATCAGATTCCAACTTATTCGGGAATCCGATCTTCTGAAGAAACTATATGAACATCGTGAAATTCTGAATAAATACAAATCTTTGGATAAAGCCATTGAGATGTATGTTGTGAATGGAACGACAACGAAGTCTCTAAAAGAAGACAAGAGATTGACATCATCACTTCATGAAGTCATCATCGTCTGTTCTTCTTCGGATAAACCAATACTGCATGTCCATGCTTGGCACCTGAGTCAAAAGAGATGGTACGACCTGTCAGTTGATCTACCAGAAGCAAGGGAACAGTTTGCTGCATGTTCTGCACGATCGAACATTGTCATTTGTGGAGGGAAATCTAAAGATAAACCTTTATCTTATACACTAATATACGATAGCTTTGCAAACAAGTGGAAGAGGGGTCCTGATCTTAACACTGCAAGATTCCGCCATGGTTGCATTGAGGTAAATGGCAAAGTGTATGTATTTGGTGGAGAAAACAAGTTTTTCCTGAACACTATTGAAATGTTAGATATTGATAAAGGCAAATGGGAAGTCATTGGAAATCTCGCAACAGCTGTTGTCAATCCTGTGTTAATGTCTTCTAGACAATATATTCTTGTTTTGGGAGGGTTCGTGAAAAATGGGGACATAGAACAATCAAATCTTACGAGTCAATGTTTTGCTGTTGAGCATAAAAGTACCACAAATCTTGGAGGTAATGCCGGGAGGGTGATAAAAGGATCATCTGAGGGCTCTGTGTTGTACATTATAAGAGAAATGCCAATCGAAAACGCATATAAAAGGAATATCGTGCACATTAGAATCCCGAAATCCCGGAATCCCGGAATCTTTGAAGTGCGGGATCAAGCGGAGAATGGAGTTCCTCAACTTTGTGAGCATCATGGAAACATCTGTCTTGCATTGGACTTTTATCCAAATGTCAATACTCAGTTTGTGGTTTGTGATGATATTGGGTACCTCTTCAGCAATTCCTCCACACGTCAGATCAGTCTGTGTGGAAAAGAATCAAGAAAGGTAGTCTTACCGACTATACCAGGTTATGTGAGAGACATTTGTAGCGGGTTTACAATGTTTGTAGCAGACAGGAGTCTTCACAGAGCTGCACCGTCTTAGGAATTGAACAAGAAGGGACTTGAGGTGCCGATTTGTTTCAACTAAGTGGATTTGCTTGACACAAAGGATATGTCAATTTCATCCTTTATGAAATAATATTTTCCACATCTTTCAAAACGATAAGGAAGTTTTTAAAATTGGAAATAGTTTCTTTATAAAGTCAAAGTATACATATATCTTTTAGTTGAATATATGATGAATATAAGTAGTGGGGATTTCTCTATAAGCTGAAAACCAGATCAATGATTTTGTGATTTCAAACGAAGACATGCTTTTTTTCGTATTATTAACTCTTCAATTTGTTTCAAAAAGGATTGAGCTACCTCACACTCCCAATATACATGACATTCTCAATATTACAGAAGTAACAGGTAACATTGTCAACAAGATTCATTTTCAACAGCTCTTTTTGTATGAATAATTCTAGGAAATTCAGAAAGTTTTAGTTTTTCTGCCAATATTAAAGATTATTTGCCAATCAAAAGCGAAATAATCATATCAATCTTCGTATGTTTTGCAGATATACCATTGAACATTATCAGATTATTATATCAGTTTATTATTTCAAAAAATTGGAACCATTCCTTACAGTAAGGAAGTCCTTATGAAGAAAGTTGATGTTCATATCGCTACTATGAGTCTATTTTTCTTACTGTAAGAACATGTAGAAGATTCGCAAATGTACCTCTAAACCACAGTTATGTTTCAACTCTTCAAATGACATATAACCATGCCGATTTAATAAAGGATTTATTCAAAGCATATTAACATTTTGATTCAATTGTTGGTACGGGTCTCTCTCAGTTCATATTAAATCTGAAGTTAACAAAATTGTGAACATTGCGAGTAAGATTGCCGGTGTCAAGTTCGAGTGTTTAACGGATATATATGAGCGGCAAATCGTAAATCAAGCTGTCAAAATCATATCTGACCCGACACATTACCTTTATTCAGAATATCACCTTCTCCCTTCAGGCAGCCGCTACAAAGTTCCGGTTTTGAAAACTAAGAGAGCCCGTACATATTTTGTTCCAAACACAATAGTCTATTAAATAAATGTGAAAAGAATTAAATTCATGTACATAAATATTTCATATGATTGTTCTCCTGTCAAGCTCTGTGTTGATGTAAAACAAATTCCTGAAAAGGCAATAAAGTATTATTATTATTATTAGTAATATTATTGTGTGAATACCTGATTAATTTTGTGCAAGAAAAAGGAATCGCATGGCTGAACTTTACATTATACATTTACTGCTTCGTTTAGTTTAAATACATTATCTTTTAATTGGAACCATTTATTTGCATTTTCCTGTCATCACTTTATATTCCCCTAAAAACGTGATACTGCTCCTTAAGAGAAGCATCCTCATGGCAATTTCATTAACAAAGGTTTAAATATAAATCTTTCGTAAACCCATTTCCCGTAGTCTTTTTTCAATATGCTACGTTCAATTTTACATTTTGTGTCGCTCCAAATAAATTTAAAGAAAATCCTCTCGAGGGAAATGAGAAATTAATCTTACGGATGAGGTAAAGAATGTGAATAAAATGTGAATTATTTTGGAAAGAGCAATTGTTTTGACAACAGGGATTTTGTCAAATAAGGAAACATGTATTTTCCTCTACATGAGTAATCTTTATATTTTTTAAAGATTTCTTGTATTGATTACCTGTAAGTCGTTTAAATCAGGTTTACAAGTGCTACCCAAATCTTCAAATTCATTTCTTCGCAATTTCACATCTAAATCCATACAGAGAATATTTGTACTGCCTGCTTTTGAGCCTTTGAAAAATGCTTTATAGCAAGCCATTCACTCGTTTCACAAAAATTTTATGAAACGGGACGTCGTTTAGTATTCTCTATTTATTACACAGAGAAACTGAATACCGGCTATTACCTTGTGTTAGGTTTATGACGTAAAAGGTCATATTTTGCTGTATTCAGTGTTGAATACTCATTACACCAACGCGCACTTAAATTCCCAGAATCAAGTATATAGGCCATTCAGAGAAGGCTTTTATAGTTGCTTTGTATTCAATTTCTATGACAATTCACATGAATATAAAGCTTTCCGAAAACGTTTGAAAGACATATCATTGACATAACTGGGGTAGAATGTTATTATTGCGAAGGGTGTGGCTCTAAAGCTTTTATCTAACTGAAAACCTGGTTAAGATAGAAATCACCCTTCGTGAATTTCAGATAACAAAATACTCTGTTCATGATAGGTATTTGACAAAAACAGCAAGGCATTGTTTCTTAAGTGATTAACGATCAAGTTCATTAAGGTAAGACCAAACTCATCATTAACTTGTATCAACAAGGCTTAATAAGGTTGGTTTCAAGGGTTTTAGGGAAAGCAAATTTTAAGAACTATTCTAGTTTGATATCACGACATTGAAAAATCAAAATAATTGTATGAACGTTTTATAGTTTTTAGCTCATCTGGCCTGTAAGGCACGGTGGGCTTATGGCATGGCATGGTGTCAAGCGTCCATCCGTCCGTCCGTCCATTAACTGTGATTATTTCGACTTCTCCTCCATAGGCATAACGCCTAGAAAACTGAAACCTTGTGTACAGACTCCTTGAATAGTTGGGATTATAATGTATAGCTTTTGTGGCCCTGTGGCCCCTAATAGTGACAGAGGGGCCACGTCCTTAAAACTTATTTTCATCTTCTTCTCCGGAAGTGAGGATCATAATTTACAGCTTTGATGGCCCTGTGGCCCCTTTTAAGATCCATGCCCTTGGAACCTGTTTTCATTTTCTTCTTCAAAAGTCATTCTCTCCCCACAGAGGCAGATCAAGTCATGTTGATTTAGCCTCTGTTCTATTACGCCGAAATCCCTGGGTTCCGGCAGTTTCCCCAAGCGGAAAAAACCGCAGCACGATCCATTTGAATTTAATTCTTTATCAAATGACAACGCTTCTCGCATGGAAAGAGTGGTTCATATCACAATGCTTTTGCCTTGATTCAGTAGTCAAAACGATGATTTAAGAACAACGTCGCTGATTGCACAACTAACTTTGATTGCTTCCAATCAGGCATATCCCATTTTATCCCACAAAGTTGGCGTAATAGAACAGAGGCTAAATCAACGTGACTTGATCTGCCTCTGTGGGGAGAGAATGTCAAAAGTAAGAGGCCTGGAAAGCTGAAATGTTGTTTACAGACACCTACAAATGAGGATTATATTATTATATATACAGTTTTGGTGACCCTTTGCCCCCTTAAAAGGACTTGGTGAACCTTTGAATCCTAAACCATAAATTATCAATTGAATATTTGAGCAATTTTCATTTCTGAATTGATAACAGGTATCTGAAATCAAATCGCCTTTGTACTTTATTCTAGAATTTGTGACCCTGTGGCCCCTACAAAGGGGAAAACCACATTGGCCACACCCTACAGCAACATTAAATATGAAGCCTGATGAGCTACAAAGCCAATAGCTCTATTTTTAGTAAGTGCATTAGGAAATATCAGTTCGCAATGATTTTCATTCTTGCTAATCCGAACACCTTCAAGCGAACTGAAATTATTTAACGTACTATACCGTCTCCGACTCACCGTAGCCCATTGATTGCCTATCAAATATCTCTCGACCAATAACACAGAAAAACAATACAGGAGTTACCTGCTCATCCCCGCCGCGCAACCTATGGTCACGTGACCAAACCCCATTCCAATTTCCTGTCGCTTAGTAATCGGTTGTGTCTCTGAGCTCTCTCAAAGTTATCTTGCCATGTCTAGTTTTAAAATTTTGTAGATCTCTTTTCTCGTTTCCATTATCCTTGGGAGTAAGAGTACCTTCTCTTCCTCCTGTCAACCTTTCCAAATTGTTATTATTTGGAAGAGAGTTGTTGGTTTTCTGCCTGTGGGATCAGGCAGGCCACTTGGTATCGCGCGACCCTGCTTGGGTCGTGGTGCTTGGATTGCACGTGCACACTCGTGCTTCTCAGGTTGTAGGCGGCACACCACCGGGTGGCTGACCTTTGACCCCTCGGTTGGTGCGTGGGACGAGTGCAGGTAGCGTCAGTGATGTACCTTGTGGCTCTGCGCGCCCGTTGCGCTTGGGGTGAGTGAACTCGCACGCGCCCCCCGTGGCAAGTGACAGGCGTGGGTGACTGGTCCGTCCTCCGTCTTGGTACGAGTTTGCTCCGCTTCGCTCTGCCTTCGTCCGTCTGGTGAGTGACGGACAAACCTTGTACAGCGTACTGGTGAGTGAGCGAGGGTCTCGGGACGTCCGCTCCGCTTAGGACGGACTAACCTCGGTCTGGGGAGGGAGTGAGATCTCCGCCTTACTCCGTCTAACCTTGCCATACGTCCCGCTTCACTTACTCGTGGTGACTCGTTTCCTTCTCCATCTTGGTTCGCCTTCACTCTGCCTTGGTCTGTCCGGTGAGTGACGGGTCAACGTTGTTGTTTTAACGGGGTAGTAAGACCTCTGTTCTCTCAGTCTCACTCGGTCTACGTCCCATCTACGCTCAACTGTGAGTGACTTGGTCGGACAAGGGTATCGTCAGCGATGTACCCTTGTTTGAAGAAGAAAAATCGAAGAAGAGGAAGAAGAAGTCTGGGGACGGAGTTCCCTTCGATCAGGTGGCCTTCTCCGCGCAATTGATCGCGTACATAAAGGACATGGTGATGGGGATGTTAGACGCCAGGGGGGCCGCCATCAAGGCGACCTGGGTGATCAGGCTGATCTTGATAGCTCCCCTCTGGCCAGCAAGGCCGTGGTTCGTACCTCTTCGGAGGATGTGCCAGGAGGATCCAATCCCCATTCTTCTCAGATGGAATCTCTTAGTGAGCGAGCCAAGCGGGCGGGTGCACTAGAACCCGCAAGCACTGGATCTTCATGCTTGGCTTCTCTCCAAAAGGGGCTGAAAGGGGCGGGCTACTCTAAGAAAGTTGCGACAGCTGTTTCCTCTGCCCAGCGTGTCTCCACTCGCAAGCTGTACGACGTACAGTTGGGGTCATTGCCACCTTCTGTGATGACAAGGGCTGGGACGTCCAGGTAGCGACGATTCCCCAGGTGACAGAGTACTTAGTGTATCTTCGGAAGGAGAGGGGGCTTAAGGCCTCCTCTATTAACACCCACCTAGGGGCAATCATGTCGATCTTACGCAAGCGGGATCCCTCTGTCAACATCTCCGTCCTTAAGGAGGTAATTAGGACTTACCGTCAGGAGGACGGGCGGCTCAAACCGAGACCTCCCGAGTGGGACCTAGCGATTGTCCTCGAGCACTCGTGCTCGGATTTCTTCGAGCCCCTGACGGAGACCATCATTCTCCGACTGACGGTCAAGACCGCCTTCCTGGTGGCGATGGCTTCGGCCACCAGGATCTCAGAGTTGCACACTCTTCAGGCCAATTTGCTTCGGTTTGAAGCGAGGAATGGGGGTAAGGCCAAGCTGGGACTCGCACCGGATTTCGTATGTAAGAACACGGGGCAGGGTATTCCACATTCGCACCCTCTCAGGCTCAGCCTCCCCAACGGACGAGAAGAGCAGACTCATCTGTCTGGTCCGAGCTCTTCGGGTGTACGCAGAATGCACGCGTTCTCTCCGCCAGGGGAGAAGGAGACTTTTTCTACCTCACTCCCAGCAGAGCACGAAGGAGATACACAAACGTCTCTTGGGCGTCTACCTGCGGTCCGCTATACTTGACGCCTATAAAGCCAAGGAGTTAGCCCCGCCAGCTCGTGCTAACCCTCACGAGATCAGAGCGGTCACTATGACTTTTCACAGCAACATCGCTGTAGCGGACATCATGTCGGGCTGTTTCTGGCAGTCCGGCATGGTTTTCGCTAACCACTACCTCCGAGACTTGTCCACGGAAGACCTCGCGGCCGTGGCCAGGCTGGGGCCACAGTTGTTCGCACAGCACCGCACTGCAGGTTCACCGATAGGTCCTTCATTGCGTTCTTTTGTTTTAACTCATTAAACTTCGCATCGCACCTCCGTGTCCCGTTTGTTCTTTCTTCCGGTTCGGGGCGGGCTTCGCTCCTTAGCAGGGCACCTGTGCACCCACCTTTAGTTAGACGATAGTTGGGGGGGGGAGATACCTGCTCTCCTGCCGCCTTGTTCTCGCAGCCCTCAACCCTCTGTGGTAGTCGGGGCTATGGTGAGTTGGAAACGGTATAGTACGTTAAATAATAGTACGTTTTTGAGTAAACGTCACTATTTGTACTTACCGTCAACGACTCACCAATCTTTTTTTCCCACCCATGCCTCCCCTCCTGCGAGTAGGTTCGCTCTAGTCTTCACTGGCTCCAGGTAGGTTGGATGAGGTTTGGTCACGTGACCATAGGTGGCGCGGCTGGGATCAGCAGGTAAGAGATAATTGATAGGCAATCAATGGGCTAGGGTTAGTCATCGACGGTAAGTACAAATAATGATGTTTACTCAAAAAATTACTTTTATTGTTGGGACTATGTCAAAATATCATATCAATCACGTTAACATGATAAATTACATTGAGGCAAAAAATATTTTTTCAATTATAGTTTAGAGGATATTTGTCCTTTCTCCACAAATACTATGTTTATCTCATCGCATGAGGAAGAAAGTTTATATTTTCACGAGTGGCACAACCACGAGATTAGATAAACATGGTATTTGTCAAGAAAACAAAAACAATTATATTTATCGAATTATTTCATGGTTGCACTCTATCAAAATTGAAATGTTTATACGTTGCTTTGGCTTAAAAGAGAGTCCGTCACCTAAGCAACAACATGAATTCATGTCACTAGTGACAGATAACACGTTCAAATTTTTCATTTACAGATCTCGGTATTTTACCATCAATCATATATGTTTTATACTTCTCTCCTCTTGCAACAGATTGACCAAAAGAAACTTGAAGCAAAGCTGGCTGAGCAACAGAGAAATCTGCATCGTAGACCATTGGTTGGGTTTTGTTTTCGAAAAGCCATGTCAACAAACGGACAGCAGAAGTTTCTTTCCAGAGTGAAGTCCTTGTCACAAGAAGACAGGTTTTGTGATATCCAAATAGAGTTTTCTGATGGGAACCGGAAGTTCAACAGCCTCGTTCTGGCCAGCCTCTCTCCTTTCTTCGAGGCCATGTTGTCTTCTACAATGAAGGAAGGTCTCACAGGAGAAGTGAGTCTGCCCACTGTAAGTGTGGAGGTGTTTGATGCTGTCATGTCCTATTACATGGATGGAGAAGGGGAACTGGATGAAAAGGCACTGTATGAAGCAGTTGATGCTTGTGAGATGATGGAGCTGCCAGATTTAAAGGATGTTTGCATCCTCAACATGAAAGAAAATCTGAGTGTTGATAATTGTGTGAGTATCTGGCAACTCTCGAGGAAATACACAGAAGATCAGAAATTAGTCAAAGACGCATTCAAGTTGATTGTCAAAGGTATTGAGATAGTTTCTTCTCAAGATGACTTCCTGAGACTTTCAATGCCCGATGTTTCCAAAATCCTGGCCTCAGACCGTCCAAACTTGATACATGAGAGTTTTTTCTTGGATGCAGTTTTGAAGTGGATTAAAGCAAATGAGCCTGAAGAGAGCTTCATCAAAGAGTTGATATCGGAAATCCGGTTCCAATGTATTCCAGAATCTGATCTCCTTAAGAAGAGTTACAGGCATCGCGAAATTCTGAAAAAGTACAAATCTTTGGATAAAGCCATTGAGATGTATGTTGTGAACGGTACATTAACAAAGTCTCCTAAAGAAGACAAGGGATTGACCATATCACTTCATAAAGTCATTGTTGTTTGTTCTTCTTCTGATAAACCAACTCTGAATGTCCATGCTTGGCACTTGAGTCACGGGAAGTGGTATGACCTGTCAATGGATAGCCAAGGGAAAAGGTCACAATTTGCTGCATGTCCTTCAGGATCTAAGATTATAGTTTGTGGAGGAATATCCGAAGACAAAATTCTCTCTGAAACCCTGATATACGATAGCTTCGCGAACAGATGGGAGACGGGGCCTGATCTTAACACTGCAAGATATCGTCATGGATCTGTTGAAGTTAATGGCAAAGTGTATGTATTTGGTGGACAAAACGGGCCATTGCTGGATACAATTGAAATGCTTGATAGTGAGAACACGAAATGGGAGGTCGTTGGGAATCTGGCAACTGCTGTTGCAAATCCTATCTTAGTAAACTCCAGACACCACATTTTAGTGATGGGTGGGTCCGTGTTATCGGCTAAGAAAGAGGATCAACCAAGTCATGAAAGTCAATGTTTTGCTATTGAAAATAAGACCACAACAGTTCTGAAAGGATTTTACGGATATGTGACAAAAGCGTCCTCCCAGTCCTCTGTAATTTACATAATTAAAACAGCGTCCAACAATTGTGACAAGTTGTGTCGTGTATTCTTGGTCGAACAGAATGGAGTTAAACAGCTTTGTGAGCAAAAAGAAGAAATCAGTCTTCCATACGACTTTAATTCTCGAAAAGATACCCAGTTTGTTATATGTGATGGCGTTGGATTCATCTTCAACAAGTCCTACACAAGACTGATTAGTCTCAAAACTGCAGAAAGTAACAAAGTAGTTCTGCCCACCATTCCAGAACCTGTTAGTGACGTCTGCAGCGCGTTTTCAATGTTCGTAGCAGCCAGGAGTCTTCACAGAGTCTAAGGAATTAAACTGTACGTAAACAATCATGAGATCTCCAGAGCCGACTTGAGCTGCAGTTTTCCCAAAAACAGATCCTTAACTCAGTTAATTTGCTTGGCACGAAGGACATTATGCCAATGAATCAAAAGACAAACAAAGTTGGACAATCTGATAAAAGCAATAGGCACTCGTTGTGTATCGCTATTGAAACAGACAATGTTCTTTTCGATTTGATACCATCTGTAGTATGACTTCAAGACATTCTGGTGATTTCTTCAATCATGTCCAGTATACTCTGGTTTTGAGATTTTGGTCATACCTTTCCAAATACCATTGATTTTTGTTCTTTGGTAGATAGAAAGTAACTTTTTTTAAACTGTTCATTGAATTGTTTTCCTCAGTAGTTTGTAGTTGAGTAAGTATACTTGTGTCAAATTTGATAAACATTACTTTCTAGTAGATGTACATTCAATAGTTTTATTTAGAATTTAGTTTTTACTTAGAGTAGAAACTTGGATATCCAAAAGTTTCCTATCTTATACATGTATATCTAAGGAACCTCTGAGACTCATTGTATAAATATCATTTGTAGTAAATTCATCTCTGTTAAAATAAATTTTGAATGTTTATAAGAAGGCTTCTGTTAATAAAACAACTTAATCAAAATACGTATGATGTGGTTTGTAGGACAATGGTGGGAGTATCGGCGTAACCTCAACCCTCAATCACTACTACAAAGGAAGAAATGATATATATATATATATGGGCAATATGGCCATGGGCTACTAATGACGCGATCACTAATGATAATATGCAGACTGTCTATTAGGATCATGACATCACTGAATCTAGTTGTGTTTGTGTCATCTTTTGACAGTTCATGCATGACGTCAATGTCAATATCGTTAGGGCGAAAATTGATCACGACTTCAATCGTCCTTTTTGTATTAAATTGAAATGACTGCCGAACTCAATCCACTATATTTAGTTTAAGTATTTAGATAGATCAGATTACCTTCTCACCATGGTGAACAATGCAAAAGCATTTTATAGAAGTTTATGTATCTATTAAGTGACCGATCATTAAAAGAAACTTAATAACACACTAAGAAGAGGAGAAGGAATGATAATCATTTAGACAACAGCTACAACATTGAATTAAAAGCAGGATGTACGGACCTACATGGTCGCGCTTAGCGCTCGTATGCTGCTTTCAAAGCTACAATTCCTTCGGTGTAATGATAAAGTTTCAACAGGTTTTTATTTCCTAGAAAAGGCGCCAAATAAATATCATCGACATCATTGTCAATAATTGAAATAAACTTGCGATTTAATATCGATACCTTACACTTATTATAATTATATTGTTCTTCAATTTTATAATTGTAATGGTTCGAATAATATGAGATGAATCAGTTATCATAATTATAATTTTGTATTTCAAAGCAGCAATGTTTAAGTAAACAATTGATTGAACACAAAACACACCTTCCACCAGAAAGAAACCCTAGTGACGTCACCATAGGATTTGAATGAATCTCATTAGTCACTAATATTAGTTACAAAACATGGCTATGCAACAGCGCGAACATGTTTGTTCACCACTGGTCAACTTCAGGCCATTGATGTTATAACATCTGGTTATTATCTTGCCTCATAAGGTCAGGCTGGAACAGGAAAGATTATTTTTCCCATAATTTATCTATGAACATTGAAATATCAATTCATTATGTTTAATTACCTGACAGTAAAAAAAGTACATTTGGAAATTATTATTTTATTATTGTTACTTTTATTTTCTAATTATTGTATATATATTCTATAATCTTATCGTATCTTATCTCAACAAGGTCAATAGCAATAACACTGTTCGTTTGCTAGCATCTATTCCAAAATGTTAAAGATTATATTGGTACATTAATTATCAGGGAATAGTTTACATTTATATTTTTCGCTCTTCATCAACTGGGCTATTATAGTTTTGCGATTTACAATTTGATTACATGAACTTTAAACAAATGCACACTTTTCTTTGTTCTCAAACATTCATGATGGTATATAAACCTGCTCGAATTAATATTCATTTCGTTTAAGGAATAAGCTTTTTTTATTTTCCCTTTTTATCAATTTTTTCTACATAAAGTATTTTATAATAAACTTATGTCTAAAGTTTTGTAATAATTCTGATATAGGAATGAAAACTGATCGAAGTTTGAGACAATTTTAGCTTGTTTACCAATCCAATTCTTTATTGAAATAAATGTGTTTAAATCAAAACAATGAACCCTTAATAAATCCATCTTTCATAACGAACAATCAATTAATATTCAAAGGGCAATAACCAATTTTTCACACTAAAGTTAGAAGGGGTAAAAATCTAGCTTTCCAGACGTTCGCCAGAGTTATTTGTACACAATAATTTTATCAAATCCTAGTTTCAGCACCTCGGCTGTCACCACCTCAAAGTTGTTAGTAGTTTTAGCCTTAACGTTATGGGGTTTAGGTCCATTTAGTCAAACACGTATTTTTGAACGACTTCGAGTTTTGTAATCGGTGAGAAGCCCTTAGAGGATAATAATAAGATTTACTTTGAAGTGTTGCATGTCAATCCCGATCTTTCTACCTCGAATGATATAAGCCAATTGCCGATGCTTAGTACTCAATGACTATTGATTGGGCGCCCGATGACCTTTGATTAAATCTGTCGAAGCACCTGAAACGACATGCCGACATTTGATACTATCTTTGACGTCACTCAGAGACAGCCATAATGGTCATCAAGCTTTGGTCATCACGCACGGCAATACTGTTTTGTTTCGTAGCTTTCAGTATAGCTGATAGCTCTCTTAAAGTGACACAGAGTATCTTTCTTAAAATGTTATTTGGTTTTGATCTACAAAATATCTAAAATGCTGATTGAAGTTCATATCTCATCACCGGACTTGCAAATTTATCCATTTATGCATAATATCTCTAAAATGCATGATTTTATGGGAAAATAAAGAAAACATCTCAAATACGTTTAATATTCGAAATTATGCATCCAATTATTCTACCTATTAGTTACAGTACCTAATAAATACTATCTAAACGAATATATCTTCCTGTCAGCTTATGACAAGGTTTCAAAATTACGTTTGGCAAATTTGCGTGCGCCACTAGAGCCACATTGTCCGGTTTTCGATCAAAATCCCGACTTTAAATGGCCGGATTTCCGCTCTAATGTACTGATTGACCTTTAACTTGTTATTTTCAGTAACAGTAAGTGGTTCCCGATGTAATAACATCGATTTCAAAATTTGACATATGTGATCCTATCAACATACTCTGTGTCTCTTTAATATGACTATATCAACTAAAGTTTGAACTTCCCATTATTTACCGCTGGTCTGCAGCGTTGACGGCTATGGATCAATTCGACAGAGAGATGAGCATTCTACAGAAAATTCTGTTGATATATGTTTTTATCACTAAGGGGGTCATCAACGTTGATTAATGACATTTATCAAACTTCGATGTCACTTCGATGACTCACTTTTTTGCATTTCCCCGCAAAAATGCATGCAGTATTGCTCAATTAAATGTTTTGACACAAAGATTTTCAAGTTATCAGAAAAGTCCCATTTGATCTCTGTTAAGGCCTAGGTTTCATTTTACAATCATTTATATACCTGATATTTAAGCCCCATATATTATTCTTCGACCAGGTTTTGTAGTTTGTAGTAGCCGTTTTACCTCACCTGACAGCTTATATCATTTTCAGCACTCCCTGCACGACAAATTGCATGCTTGAGCTCATTGTACAATTCATTATTCCAAAAGCTCAGAGTATATCATTGTCATCTCCTACAAACATGCAGATCATATCCTCAACGTTGTATTCAATGCGAATGAGTCTTTCATGCAATTAACTTCCATGTACATAGTCAATGTTGATTATCTTCACAAAGGTAAGCACAATCACCATTGGTGATTTCAGTCAACTTGTCAGGTGGCTTCTATTCTTTAGTTCATAAAAAGCTTTCGAACAGAAGCAGCGCGTCTTTGATTTCTCTGTTGTTTAAGGAACAAATGAAATAAGGTAAGAGAAAAAAAACATGTCTGAGTTTGAGAAATGAAGCTACTTAAAGGGGCAGTAGCACGTTATTTGAATAATTTTATATCTTAAAATCTTCACTGATAATTGTAAGTTAATGCTCAATTATTATCGGGAACTTAGTATAGGACGCTGTTAACTGTTACATTCATGTTTAGCTCTCGTTGACTGGGACTTACTTTATTTGCCTTTTACAACTGGAGAGCATTCATAATGATATGTAAGCCAGCTCAAATTCATATTCAATTATTTTTACAATGCGCATGTTTTTATTTCTATTTATTTCTATGTTTTGTACATTCAGTGAACATTGTGAAATCGTTCTTATTACCAAACAATGGAAGTTGAAGCTATGAATTTATCAAATTAATTTCTTTCAAGTAAAAAGACGTAATATTTAAGTTAAAAACAACAATTGTTGTCGTTGCATGTCAATCCCAACGTTCCTAACTCGAAAGAAATTAGCCATACAGAATGTCTATGTCATGAGTCAAATGACTATCTATTAGCAGTCGATGAACTCTGATTACATCTGGAATAGTGAACTAGGAACTGGGAACTTGGAACTGGCAATTAACTTCACAATTTGATTTGTGAACTGGCAACTGGCAACTGGCAACTGGTATCGGGCCCTTAACTTCACAACTGGCAGCTTACTTCACAGACCCTTATATCTGTCCAAGCTCCAATAGTGCACAAGAACATTACAACATCCGGACCTTTCATGTCTACTTTCCATGACGTCACTCAGATCACTTCCGCTGTGCTCTCATGTAAGAGAAATCGGCTTTCAAGCAGTAAAGAGACATCTTGATTTTATGTCTATCATAATCATCTAACAATTGGGTGTGGGTGACCAATTGAATTAAGAATAAATGTGATTCTTGTAACAAGGGAAATCGGTGCTCATGATCATTTAATCTCTCTTTAAAGGGGATGCAAAATATTTCTACTACCCAATTGTATTTTATATGTATTAATTTCATGATTCAGTGATTATGGACAAGTATAAAACATCATTATCAACTAATGTCCTATGACTATAAATTTTTTTCAAATTTCGAAAATATGCCTGCACAAATAAAAGTTTTAAGCATAAAAGTTTAAGCTTCAACTATATGATTGCAAACGTCAGTAAAAATATCCATTTAGTTTTTGAAATTTCAGTTTAAAATGGTAATGTTTCTTTCGGACGTCAGTAAATTTTACCATTTTCCTAAATTGTGCTTAACAAATAAGAAGATGAATCTTCATTCAGCAAAAGTACTTATTAAATATTTTTGAAGCAGTTGTTGCTCTTAATTCGATTTCCATTCTTACCCATGGTTGTCCTCGCAAAAGTCACTTTTGTTTGCTGTAGATTTTTCTTAATGACAAAGTGTAAACATTTCTTTCACTCATTGGATTAAGACAAAAAGAATTTGTTGAAAGCCCATACCTGTGAAAGTCATTGTTTTAAACTGCATGACCCCTATCATGCTTCTAAGAATGTTTTGTAGACAAGAATTGTTGATACTTTTTGATTAAATGTTTTGTGTTTCCCTTAGGAAAACGATTACATGCAAACATGTTGTGTATTGTTTGATTGTGCTTCATAAAATTTAATATGAGTTTCACCACATGACTTTGTTTGGGTTTTTTTTAATATACCAAACACATTTTTATTATTTTTTGCTACGAGTATAAAATGTTCATGTCAAATATATTCACAAAAATCTCATTTAAATTCTTCTTTGTCTATTTTAAATCGAATCAATCCTTGGAAAAAGCAATGCAAGGTGAAATGTGCATTTCCTCAAAAGATTATCATAAAAAATAAAATACCATGCGTAGAATCAGACAATCTTCTACCACGCATTGACAAATTTCAGTTTGAATTGAGTTATCTAAATGAAACTTGCTTCATAAGATGAGTTCAACTTCTAAATATGTAGTAAATAATAACCCTGTACGGAAGGTTATGGCTAAGAAACTTGCAAGGGTGTAGCTCGTGCTAAGTTTATTGCAATGAATCGAAGCTATTGTGTTTACTTATTATTTGGCTTACACTCGGAACACTTGGAACACTCCTGCAATACCGAGCAAAGCTGGCATTCATAAATTTTTATTGTTTGGTCAGGTGACCTCATTCATTCGCACAACATTCGATTTGAAGGGGCCCAAGAAACCCAGTTACTGTCATGGCGGACTCCTGAGTAGGGGCTAGCTCCAGACAGCGTTTATCCGCTCCGTGACGTCAGGGAAACGAGCGTAGAAAGGGAAGGCGCCCTGACTTGGATGTTGGAGTAGGGGGGAATGAGTTTGACTGTGTCCGAGAAAAGACAGGTATCACAGAAGACTTTACAGGTTAGTTTGAGAGTTCAATAAAATAATTAGAAAATAGATGGGATTTTTAATGTGATTAATTTTCAAAAACTGGCTTTCTGTTTGCATAATCTGAAACTTGAGCTCTCTGATAGAGCGAGTGAGCGGATCAACATGTTGTTGATAAGCCATGACTAGCTAATGTATTTAAGCGGCACAAATCTTTTATTTGAATAACATTTTACCAGCAAAGTTATTTCATGTAGATGACTTAAGCTTGTACAGGGCAATTCACCAAGCATACATGACGTTACAGCAATCGAGCGTAGGGTAGACTTAAAGGGGCAGAAGTACGTTTTTTGAAAATATTAAATTTTGAATTTTTCACTGATAATTGTACGTTAATGCTAAAGGTATTATTTCGAAATACAATGTTTTTCAGTTGGAACCGTTTATTTTCATTTGCTTGAGACACCACCGTACGAACCCCCTAAAACGTGTTTTTGCCCCTTTAAAAGCTGTTTATTGAATGTCATTCCTCTGTTGTTTGAAGTCAAGTTAAAAACACCTGTGTCCATTTTAATAAACATTATGTTCTTGTACATGTTCATTCAGTATTTTAGAATGAATTAAAATATAAACTTGTATATTCAAGGGTTTCCTATCTTAACAACTTAACTGTGACTGTTTGTTCTTTGTAAACGATTTTTAAACAACATACGTATCATGTGGTTTGTGGGACAGTGGTTGATACCACACGCTAATTAGAAAATAGGGAGAAAGCATGAAACCGAGGATATGGTAAGCTTGTTGACCCTGATAGTCAGGAAATCTTTCGGATGTTTCGCATCCTCAGTATTTTACATCCTATTAGGGTCCACAAACTTGCCATATTCAAGGTTGAATGGTTGCTCTAGATATTCTTAACCGCTTAAATTTATAAATCTGTTAAATCAAATGATAACATCCATACAAAGACGCTAGTGTGCTTTATAATACAACCAGTTGGGAACCATATTATGTCGAGGACATTGACATCACGTACCAATGCTGCAATGGATGTCTGTGTTTGCCGCGCACTGCCAAGGCTTATATAAGTATGTCTCCCTATATCACTAGCATTTTGATGGGATAATGAGAAGTGTACGGTTAAAAGAGTAATAAGCATATCTGTTTCGTTGGCTCCATAGCACTGTGGTAAAGCGTTCAGAAAGAGGAGTGACGGAATGCGAGTTCGAGTCCCACTATAGTAGGAGACAAAATTTTAACTTTGAATAGTTTACACAAGTAAAACTTTTGTTAGGGTTTACAATGATTGTTATCCCTCCTCTCGGGGCTTACAATTGTTCTTGTTAAACCTCCTGGAGATTTACACATGGTTGTAAGTCCCTAAAACAGGTGGAACTATTTGGAAGATCCTTTCAATAATTACATTCTGATTCTGTTATGCATGAATTGGCAATAAGTGCTGAAATAAATCCACCACATCAATAGATACGATTACTCCCTCGCCATTGTTAACATAGCAAAACAGTTGTAATGAGAGATGGGATTTAAAAGACGGTTTTTGTCTTTAAAGGAAACTTTATGACACAATATGAAGTCATAATGATTAGTCAGACAACAACAACATTGGCATAAAATTAGAGACCCAGTCTGATCGACTGTGCTTGGAGGAAAAAGAGTGTAAAAATATTATCTTTATTAAGGTTCGAACCACACCCAGCACGGCTTTCCTTTACATCACAGTCTGAAGGTACCCCAATTACCCCCATGCTCTGACGTAAGCTCATCTAGCCATTCACAAGGACGGCGGCAAAAGGTTTTGAGAGGCACTGACCTCCTGTGATATCCTTTTTCTACAGGATCGCCGCCATGTTGGTTTTTGAAAGGGACGATGTCGGATTGGTCTGCTTGTGACTAGGTTTTGTCTGCGGTAAACTGCGGTGTTGAACAAGCACCAAGCACCTAAATTGGGTGCTTTCAGACTGTTTTGTAGAGGAAAGCCCTGATACATTTATCGTATTATGCTTTCCTCGAAACACGGTCGATTTTAATCAGACTGATGGAGAACTACATACTCACGTCCAGTGCTCGTATGCTGCTTTCAGAGCTACAATTCCTTCAGAGTAATGATGGAGTTAGCGCTTTGAGTAGGTTTTCTTTCCTGGAAAAGGCACCATATAAATATCCTAACTATAATTATTGATACTTGAAATAAATTTGATATTGATATCGAATCTTAATTGAAATACAAGTGATATTGCAAGACTTTATTTCTATTATGAGTTTCTTTGTATCTATCAAACCATTGCTATGCATCGTCAAAATTGTGCTTTATCGAATGAACAATATAACATGCCACAAGACTGGGCATATACAATCGAAAACTTGCATATCACTCAAAGTCTAATTTATGATCGATCGAATGCTATTTTCTAACTTCATTACACTGTGACAACTAGCATAAAGTAATCCCTCGAAATGAATGTGTCTTCAAGATAAAGCAAAGATATATGGCACGCATTTAAAGGGGCAGTAGCACGTTTTTAGGGGGAATATAAGGTGATGTCAGGAAAATGAAAATCAATGGTTCCAATTGAAAGACAATGTATTTAAACTAAATAGAGCAGTAATAATTCAAATATATAACGTAAAGTTTAGCCATGCCATTCCTTTTTCTTCCTCAAAATGAATTAAAGGTGTTCACACAAAATGGCCGCCAATGGATTTTATTTGAATCTTCGTACTTTGTGCTCTGACTATGGATGATTGGCTTGTGTTATAAGATTTTTGACACTGTCAAAATAATACATTTAGCATTAACTTACACTTATCAGGGAAAATTTGAAATGATCAAAAAACGTGCTACTGCCCCTTTAACCTTTCCGAGAATCGACACAGCGTTAATTACGAGGAACGCTTGAATATTATCTATAGATTACTTGTTATCAATATAACCAATGCAAGATAAGGTTCAATCGACCGTTAATCATGACTATCTCTCTACACTACCTAACCATTTGGCAAGTCACGCCGAGCTGTAGTCTAGCAGATAATTATGTGTAAAGAGATCATGTAACTCACTCGCGTGTTCAGCTTGTCTTATTGCCGAACTGGAACAAGTAATAAATGCATTAATTATATAATTAGCAATGAAATATAGGGTTATACGATGAAAATATAATCCATATTTTAAGAAAAGAAGTAGAAAGTCATATTTTCACTGCAGTGAAAATATAATCTATATACGAAAGGCGCCTTTGTTTCACCTAGTTCAAACCCAATAAAAATCTTGGATCTGATTTTAATAAACATTCATAAATAATGTGTTTTACCAAAACCTTTTCCGACTAAATATCGAATTATTTCTATTGAACTAATTTTTACCGAGAAATGATAAACGGAGTTGTTAGACTGTCGTTCACCACAACAGCAAAACTTTACCTCCCGACTGCGTTTTGCAATCTTCATCGTGAAAATATCACTTTCTCACTCCACTCGATGGGAAAGAAATGATATTCGGCAAAAACAATGAAATAGTCTCTTTATATTTTCTATCAAACCGTTTCTGTAACTTATCAGTATTCAACATTTGTAATTACATTTACATATTATATTATATATGTATGATATTGTTCCTACTGCAGTTATGAAAGAATACTTGAATGAGCGATGATGATTATAACAATGGTAAGGATGTCTTTCTTTACCGTTAGCACCTGCTATCAACTTCATTACAAGAAGCAAAGAATCACAGTTGAAACACGAACAAGATATTTTCATGACATGACCTTTCATGCTTGAACCTATTACGTTTAAAGTATTATATTTGGGATAACTGGTGAATGTTATCTTGATAAGAGCTCATATATTTCTGGTAAGGTAACGATGTGAAATAAATCAGTTCTATGTTCTACTGTTCCCTTCATGTAATCATTACATACATCAAGTACGAAATACCATCGGCGCTGCAGTAATGAAACGGAAAGTAAAAGTCACAGAATAAAAGAAAGGAGATATGTTTCTTGATATGTCCTCACACAATGTTCGGACACGAAGTAACACTTGAACTAGTTATCAAACATTTTCTTTATATGGACGTCAACGCTTTCAAGGGGCAGTAGCACGTTTTTACGGGGAATATAAGGTGATGTCAGGAAAATTAAAATAAAGGGTTTCAATCCAAAGACAATGTATTTAAACTAAATGAATCATCAATAAATCAAATACACAATGTAAAGTTACGCCATGAGATTCCTTTTCTTACACAAAATGAATTAAAGGTGTTCACACAAAAATGGCTACCAATGGATTTTATGTGAATCATTATAATTTGATCTGTGACTATGAATGACTGGTTTATGTTATTAGATTTTTTTGACGCTATCAAAGTAATACATTTAGCATTAACTTACAATTATCAGTGAAAAATTGAAAATATAAAATTGTCAAAAAACGTGCTACTGCCCCTTTAAATAGGCAAGTTTTCAAGGTAGTTTTTGAACCAAGGAATAACTGTTTCCTTCACATGGCCTTCATATATGTCAAGTACGAAATACAATCTATAATGCAGTAATAAGAAGTGATGCTTGATGAAAAGCATGTCCTTCTCTACCAATAGCACTCGTTATTCATACCATGAAGAAAAAGCATAAATATTTCACAATAAGACCTCACATATTTTGACTATGAGTTACTACTTGGACTAAATAAACTTGTAAATAAAAGTGTAATTATCGGAATAATTGTTGAAAATGTCTTTCTTTATACGGCCTCACATTTTCTGGTAAGATAACTCTTTTGAATAAATAAGTTTAAAGTGTGCCTTTTTGAGAAATGAAACAGACTGTCTCTTGATATGGCCTCACTTATTCAATGAGTGAGTAAAAACTTCAAGTAAATAAGTTTTAAAGAGACACATATGATAGGATCAAATATGTCAAATTTTAAAATTGATGTTATAACATCGGGAACCACAAACTGTTACTGAAAATAACAAGTTAAAGGTCAATCGGTAAATTAGTGCAAAAATACGGCCATTCAAAGTCGGGATTTTGATCGAAAACCGGACAATGTGGCTCGCTAAACGTAATTTTGTAACTTTGTCATAAGCTGACAGGAAAATATATTCGATTCGATAGTGATTATTAGGTATTGTATCTAATAGGTAGATTATTGGATGCATTATTTCGAATATTAAACATATTTGAGATGTTTTTTGTTTTTTTTCATAAATCAAGTATTCTAGAGATATTATGCATAAATGGATATATTTGCAAGTCCAGTGATGATATATGAACTTCAATCCGCATATTAAATATTGTGTAGCTTATCAAAACTAAATAAAATTTAAAGAAAGATACTCTGTGTCACTTTAAGTTTAGTTGTTTAGATCATTATCAAACATTTTCTTCATTTGACATCAAATATTTTTCGGTTAATAAAATATAATATATACCGCTTTAAATAGGGTTTCAGTGTAACTGTTTCCTTCATATGTGATAAGAAAATTGAATGAATTACAGTGTCTTTGATTGTACATGCCCTTCTCTACCAATAGCACTTGTTATTCATTACACAAAGCGAGAGTCAAGGAATCAAATCAGTTTATTCAGTATTTCGGCCATGTGGCCAGAGTACAATTGAATGTTACCACATAGATGTCACGTGACAGGAATGTTCGTATATAATTAGTTTTTTACTCTTCCTCGTTAATAGAGGGGTAAGAAGAATAAGAAGAATAAGAAGAATCAAGTAGGGCCAAGTTTATTATCCCTCAAAATACATACATAAAATGAGACATGTCATTGTTAATAAACTAAAAAGTGACAAAAGAGACCCCCTTGGGGAAATAATATACATAGAACCATGTAGGATATATAGTATAATCCGTGTGAATACAAAGATTAAGCATACAAATTGCTTGGATCCCCAGTAACTGCATATAGCGATGCTTATGATGGCTGCGGCCATGTTGGAAAACTGCAAATTGTGGAATGGATAAAAGCGGATAGGAATTACATGAAATTGCTGAAACAAAACGAAATATGCAAAATAAAAAAAATTCTATAAAATTCAAATTTAGATGCAAATACATGTTTCATAACGATTGCAAAAGATTTGATCAATTCAATGTTTAAATTCCAAAGCAAGAATGTCAGTGTTGAAGCAGGGAACGATATCTGGTATTGACATGGCCTTCAATTTGAAGTACAAGATCGTGACGTAAGCTTTTCAATCACGTGACTAGAAACTGATCAACCGATGGCGATTGGCTGAAATTAAACATGTCCTATCTATCTTATCAATAAAGATTTATCAAACAACAACCAGCATTAACATTGCAGTCAACAGTGGAATTCAGCTCGTACCGTGCAATCTGTATGACATAGGACGAGGTCAAAAGCAACTGGTACACAAGGTAAAAAGTCTATATTTGTGCATAAATACATTCTTTATATTATTATGTGCTCTCATGTATTTTTGTTGTATCTTTTCTGAAGTAATAATGTTAACAATGGCTAAGTTCAGTTTGAAATGAGAATTATACGTCTGCCTGTAGATTAAGAAGAATGATTTAAAGCTTATCGATTTTGTGTAGTGACGGAAACTGGACTGGACTATACCTCAGAGCAAAAAAATTAGACAATTTTAGATCAACCGTATTAAATATTTGATATAGCAGCAGTCTTTATTTGTATCAATAAAATTTGTGATTTACAAGAGCAACGATGATCCAATTTTTTTAATTTTCCGGCACCATTTTGGACGCCAAGAAATTAAACTCCGACTTGCACAGTAAACCGAAATCTCACAAAAAAGGGTAAAATGTACCCCTAGGTATACCGTTTATTTTTTTAAAATAATTTCTCATCTTAATACCACTCTGCATTTTAAAATACGCGAAGACTGTAATTTCTTCTTTTTGACTGTATCGCGTCGGTAACTAGGAAGTCGTCTGTTTAAGCGTCGTCACGTGATCCAAACCCAATGACAGGGGAGATAATGCAAAGAACATCATAGCAATGCCACATCTGCTAAAAAATTCCAAACCATGTTGGATATTTTCGAGTTGCAACCGAAACAAAAAAAAATAGAATTTTCTCATCTTTCTTGCTCAGAGCTATAGTATCGTATTTTTGCCTTTTTGAACTTATATGACTATATCTATATTTTCATTACAAAAACAAGTATTTATCGTAAATTTTTAGATGAATGTGTGAAATATATTGAATCTTTATCATGAATTATGCCATTAACGTTCGTATCGAAGTAAAGTGATATGTGATTAAAATCAGGGAGTGGCCCTTCAACGATACCAATAGGTCCATAAACTAATTCACTATCTGTGTCATGTTACTTAGCCTCGCTTTGGTCCTAGATAGAAGTTCTTATCTATAAAACATGACCACATTTAACTTCCGCATTTGCATTGTCACATAAGGTGGGTTAAGAAATGACACATTTTCTTTTGATATTTCTCCACAGTACTGAGGGAAGACTAGAATAGAGGATCTTGATGGGATCTTGGTTTCCAAAAGCAATGCCGACAGACGGACAAAAGAAGTTTCTTGGCAGACTGAAGTCCTTGTCACAAGAAGAGAGGTTCTGTGATGTTCACATAAAATTTTCCGATGGGAACCGGAAGTTCAACAGCCTCGTTTTGGCCAGCCTCTCTCCTTTCTTCGAGGCCATGTTGTCTTCTTCAATGAAGGAAGGTCTCACAGGAGAAGTGAGTCTGCCCACTGTAAGTGTGGAGGTGTTTGATGCTGTCATGTCTTATTACATGGATGGAGAAGGGGAACTGGATGAAAAGGCACTGTATGAAGCAGTGGATGCTTGTGAAATGATGGCGCTGCCAGATTTAAAGGATGTTTGCATCCTTAACATGAAGGAAAATCTGAATGTCGACAGTTGCGTTAGAATCTGGCAACTCTCCAAGAAGTACACTGAGGACAAAAACCTTGTTAAGGCCGCATTCAAGATGGTTGTTGAACATATTGGGATGATATGTACACACGAGGATTTCCTAAACCTTCCAAAATCTGAAGTTTTTCAAATAATCAAACCTGACCGTTCAATTATGGACGAAGGCATGTTCTTTGTGGCACTTTTGAAGTGGATAGAAACAAATGAACCCGAAGAAGCAAGTATCACAGAGTTCCTGGGACATTTTAGGTTCCAGCGGATTAGCAAAGCTGACCTCCTAAAGATGATGTTTCAATATCGTGAAATACTGAATAAATACAAACCATTAGATAAGGCCATTGAAATGTATGCAGTGGATGGAATAACACCAACCCCTCACCCAGAAAGCAAGCAATTGACGTCATCACTTCATAAAGTCATCGTTGTCTGTTCTTCCTCTGACAAACCAATTCTGCACGTCCATGCTTGGCACTTGAGTCACAAGAAGTGGTACGACCTGTCCACGACCATCTCAGAAGCAAGAACACAGTTTGCTGCGAGTGCGGTTGGGTCCAAAATTGTCGTGACTGGAGGTAAAGCCAAAGATAAAGTTCTCTCGGAAACCCTCATATATGACAGCATTTCAAACAAATGGGAGAAAGGTCCTGATCTTAACACTGCAAGATATCACCATGGATCTGTGGAGGTCAATGGCAAGGTGTATGTTGTAGGTGGACAAAACGTGCCCATACTGGACTCAATAGAAATGTTCAATGCTGACAACTATCAATGGGAGGTCGTTGGAAATATTGCAACTCCTGTTGCTGATGCTGTGGTTACTTGCTCTGGAAAATACATTGTAGTGCATGGAGGATATACCAATGAGTACGGGAGAAGAGATCAAACATTCCAGTGTTTTGATGTTGAAAATAAAAGTACCACTGTTTTACAATTTTATAATGGATTTAAGGCAAGAGGAACCTCAGAGTCATCAATCATTTACATTATAGAAGAAGGAAATGGCGGCAAAAAACTCAACACTTTTTCAATAAAAGAGCAGAAACAAGAACTTAACCTTCATCGAGAGCGAAACGAGATTACCTTGCCCTGTCTTGACCTCAGACGCAGTACCCAGTTAGTTGTAACTGATGGGGTAGGGTTTCTATTCAGTGGTTCATGCACAAGACAGCTTAGCCTGAGTAACACAAACACAGAGGTAGTTCTGCCCACCATCCCTGGACCAGTGAGAGATGTATGGGGTGGGTTTACAATGTTTGTAGGAGAGAAGAGTCTCCACTGAGCTTCTCTCTGGGTTCGCTTTTTCAGTGAACAGAATTCCTTGAACATGACTTGTACAATAACATTTGAGCTGTGCGTCATTTGAGCTGTGTGTCGCTTTTACCAGTAAGTTTGATATGACAGAAGGTTATGTTCTTCTCTGGTAAATACCTCTTCTGAGAATATTTGATATGATAGTAGCTTTATATCTTCGACCAAATATCTTAAATTCTCCATGGTTTAAACGTGAATGATATCCTATCCTAACCTTTGAATGAGGGTACTATTTGACAAGTGGAGTTTGTTGTCATACTGATTAGAATGGTAAAAAAATTGGTTTGGTTGGTTTGGTCTGTATACTTGAGACATTGGTGTAGTAATTAAGATAACATTCAGCCTTAGTATTTTCAAAGAAAAACATCTTTTGAATAAATAAATGAAGGTAATATAGCAATTGATTTATTTCAGTTGAGGACAGAATTTGTTTTTTGTTTTTTTATAAGCATGGTATGTCCTTTGTCATGAATATGTTACTATTCATTCTGCAACATAGATCGTGAGTTATATTTTTGTTTGATTTCGCTTCATATGTAATGTGATCATTTTAAATAAATCACCCGTTTGAAATGAAAATATATTTGGTGTTTGCGTCTTATTTGACAAACCTGATGCTTTGAAGAAGGACCACAGTTTGTAAAGACAATTATTCTTTCATCATTTCTCAAGTATTTGTTCATTACAAAACTCTTCTTTAAAAATCAGTCACAGATAAAAACTCTTGCACATGAACCTTCAAAAGAAATGAGTATTTTCACAATCATCCAACCGTAACAGGAGAAAAGCAAATGATAATATATTTTGTTAAATTTCGTAGATTCAACTATTACTTTGCTATGGTGCCATTGTGCCAATGAACAATGCCATGCATTATGTTGTGTGCCATGCATGAATTTGTGTTCTGAACCTCGCTTTGGCAAATAGTTGAATTTAGACTAAGCCACATCTCTTCATTTTTATTATTTTTAAACAATACAACTTATCATAAAATACTTTATCACCTACTTATCCATAGATATCGATAGTCAATACAAAGCGCTCATATTAGTACCCCAGTCGGGAAATCCATATCAGCGTTTTCAGCCACAGCAGTGCAATCCCAAACCAAATCAGCCCATTCGAGTTATCTCCCATTGCTTGTTTGATCTGCTGTGTAACACTATGACTAAATGGTAATCGGAGAGGTATTGAATACAACATTATTGGGGCTTTTAATGATTTGTTCTTAATCTACATTAAACAAATATATATCGTATATAATCTACATTATTTAAGCATGCCGTTTCACAAATTCCACTACATCTGTTTAACTTTTCAATTTTTGTATTTGTTTTTGAACAAGGGCATCTGTCGCTCACGCTCGGGAAATACACAATTATATAGAGTTACTCCTGTCCTAAACGCAATATGACATCGTTTTTAGGGTCAGCCTATCTTTCTATCAAATGTCGAGTACTAGTATTGACATTTATGCATCCAGGTTATTTTAAATTTTTGCTTTTCACAATAAAGAAGTTGTTATATAGAAAATCACGCTTTTCTAATACATACACCACTTCCAGATGCCCTTCAAGGACTAATCTTAAAAATTCAAAAGTGTCACTATTTTTATGTTTTATTCACATTCTAATTCATAATTTAAAAGACGACATATTGAACTATAGTCTGAATCCAGTGTAGTGTTAATGACAGAACACAGTATTTGAACGGCTATATTGTTTGCCTGAAACCTTACATCTAAATATAAAGCAATAGGTTTTATATTAGGTAACAATGTCGATAACAAATATGGAATTGTCAATCTGATTTTACCTATGAATGTACTGCCACGTATAAAGGTTTTAATAATAATAATAATAATAATATACAAAATTTATATAGCGCCTTATTTGAGACAGAAATGAATCACTCTAAGGCGCTGTACAGAGGAAAAGTTAATCAGAGCAGTTCACTGCCCATAGGCTGTTTCAAAGAGATGGGTCTTGACAGCTTTTCTGAAACTGCTGTATGTGTCTGCATCTCTCACATTTGGCGGTAGTCTATTCCACAATGTTGCAGCAGCCTTGTCAAACATCCTCTCACCATACATCACAGTTCTTGTTTTGGGGGTGGTGACAAGTGATGCTGATCCAGATCGTAGTGATCGTGGGGTTTGATATGGAAGGATGAGTTCATGTAGGTAAGACGGGGCAGTATGGTTCAGTGCTTTAAAAGTGAACATCAGGATAATAGACTTTCTCATGGCAAACACACCAGGATATTTTAAAAATGAGTACTTTGAAGTTAAATTTACTCTATGGCAATGTCATCCAAACGCAGAGAAAATGTCGCATCCTTGAAGAGATCCAGGTTTGTTAAGACAAAATATGTTCTACGTACTAAAGTGCCTCATAGACCTGATGATATACACACTTTAATTTCTGCTAGTTTACAAACAAAATGGGGTAGTGAAAAAATAAGCACCCGGGCGCTAATTAGAGGAAATGCGGTAGCCCTTTTATATGAAACATGAAAATGTCATCTGTCAAACTAGCGGGGTCGTTGGTGGAACACGTAGTAATATGATAAAACGCCAGTCCAGCACAATCGCTATACTCCACAACTAGAATTCGACAGATTAAATGAGGACATTGTTTACTAAAATATTTAAATATCAACACCTAGAACGATAGGCAAAGGTCTAATGCAAAGGCTAATCAAGATACATAATTCGGTCAATCAATCGATTACAATTCTATTTTCATTTTGAGAAACTCAAATTTTTCCTGTAATGTAAAATGTATAAAATGTAATTGAGAACCCCTTCCTTTCTTTTCAATGTACCAGCAGTGTCCCGTATACGTATGCGAGATTTGTTGTTATTCAACGAGAGTTTACTTCAGGTGGGACCCAGTAGGCCTATTACTGCTTATCGCGATTGTGTGAGGTCTACATACTTTCAGAGTACAAGTATTGCGATATAAGGAATGTGAACAAACAGTAAGTTATGAAACTATATGACAATATGATATTATAAATATGTAATATACTATAACACCGTATCAGACGCCTATAGGGAAGTTATGTTACCAGGCGCGAGTAACCACGTACATATGAGATCTACTCAAGGGAGTTAACTCGTGTTATGTCGTCTAAGGAATATGCTAATAATCTTTACTGATATTCTCTGTTATATTGTCGCTTATTGGCTATTATATTTTGCAATCTGTGTGCTAAGTTGAAATATGTTATCAGATTTATTTTCTTGAATTCAGTAAACTTAATTCAAAAACATTTGAGAATTCATGAATCTAGAAAATGAAAGCACTCGATATTTTTATGTTGTTAAATATACAATTTCACCAAATATCTTCTGATTTAACGTTTCTAGTATTCAATGGCAAGAATATAAGATAATAATCGATAATCCCTTTAAACGAGGTTATGATTGACAGGAAGCCATTATTATACACAATCTATCTGGTGTTTTTTTTTTCAAATATCTTCTGATTTAACGTTTCTAGTATTCAATGGCAAGAATATAAGATAATAATCGATAATCCCTTTAAACGAGGTTATGATTGACAGGAAGCCATTATTATACACAATCTATCTGGTGTTTAATAAAAAAGGATAAGTAAGTTTAGTAGTCTTAAAGGGGCAGTAGCACGTTTTTTGATAATTTTATATTTTAAATACTTCACTGCTAATTGTAAGTTAATGCTAAATGTATTAATTTGACAGTGTCAACAATCACATTTCACAAGCCAATCACCCATAGTCAGAGGACAAAGTAAGGAGATTGACATAAAATCCATTGTCGGCCATTTTTTTGTGAACACCTTTAATTCATTTTGTGTAAGAAAAAGGAATCGCATGGCTAAACTTTACGTTATATATTTGAAATAGTACTACTTCACTTAGTTTTAATACATTTTCACTCAATTGGAACCAATAATTTTCATTTTCCTGACATCACCTTATATTCACCCTAAAAACGTGCTACTGCCACTTTAAATGAATGTATTTGATCCAATGACAATAATTTAAAATGAATGTAAGTGAAGGGTTTGCTATAACTAATCATTGATCAAATAGGCTAAGATACAATTGTAAGACGTTTCCTTGGTTTGTCGTGAAAATGTTTTGATAAATGTTACAATATTAAATTGATAAATACAATATGAATGTACAAATTATTATTTTCGATGATCGTTTTATTTATATGTTAATGTCAGCTATTCTTTGTAAATCTTATGAAACCAAAACATATGCTCCAAAATCTGTTTCAAACGAATTATGAAATAATCAAGCATTACTGTCATATACATTTGTACGTGACTGTAAGAAAATAAATGTACTCTCGAATTTCGTTTCTATAAAAATAAACCGACATTGCTTTCAATTTTTTTTTAAATTATCAAATGTAGTATTTCAGTCTTAGTAAACATAGCCTCAATAATACCTGTTTCACTCCGATATTGAGTCCAACAAGATGTAGTAGCGGGCCGATCTATAACATTGACCAATCAGTGATCGTCTTACCAAGCCGCAAAAGTCTGCTTTCGCACATATAACGTTGGAGGGTCAATGGTCGGCCGACGCGACCCGCTACTACATCTTGCTAGACTAAATATCGGGTTGAAATGGGTATCATTGAGGCTAGGTTTACTAAGACTGGTATTGTTAAAGCCAGTATACCGTTGTTATCATACGGAATATTATCCCAACTGTACATACGAACCATTTTATTGTTTGGCCATAGTTTCACGACAATGGAAGAAGGGTCCGAATAGCCTTCTAGAGCACCAAGTTTACTTGAATATACTTTGCTTTAATTGGGAACACCGTTCTATGAAATTATCAGACCCCTTTTTAAATGTTAAATTGTTTTTAACATATATTTACCCAATGACAAGTATGATATGTTTATTATATATAATAAGGTTCCCAATATCTTAGTAAATGATTGAAACCTTGAAAATGTGATCTTTCATTACTATGCCAGACTAATCTGTGTATAGTGGTGAAACAAAATCGCTTTAATGCTCTAGATTATCCTGCTACTGTCGTTACCAAGACATTATTTTCAACGTTACAACAAAGGTTTAGATATACATGCATGTTGACATTGTCCGTCTTATATCTAAAAATATTTTCACTGGATTTTTAGTTCATCAGGCCAAAACGGTCCGATCCGTCCGTAAACGTTTTGCATTATTACTTCATCTTACCTGTAGGGCTCCTTGACTAGTGTGGAATATAAATTGTAGCTTTACTGGCCCTGTAGCCCCTAATAAGGGCCAAAGGGGCCACGCCCTTTAAACCTATTTTCATATTCTTCTCCAGAAGCATAAGGCCTATAGAGTTAAAACTTTGTGTACAGACTCATTGTCTAGTGGGGATTATAAATTGTAGCTTTAGTGGCCCTGTGGCCCCTAATAAGACAGCAGGGGCCACACCCTTTAAACCTATTTTCATCTTCTTCTCCAGAACCATAAGGCCTAGAAAGCTGAAAGTTTGCGTACAGACTCCTTTACTTGCGAGGATTATAAATTGTAGATTTACTGGCCCTGTGGCCCCTATTAAGCCCTTTAAGAGCCGCTGTATAACCTTTTTTAAATATATTTTTCATAAGATATTGGTCAAATAACTATATAACATAAATATTAGGCCAAAACAGCAACGATACACAGTTTCTTAATGAAGCTACAGCTAAGTAAACATTGCGTAACAAGGCGTCTGCTCGTCGCCGTCCAGCGACAAACCAAAACAAGGCTGAGAGGTCACGGGCAGGGGATACCGGAAGTGACGTGGCAGTAGGCGAAGCGTTCGTCTGCTTATATGGAAAATGGTAGGCGAAATCCGTAGTTCTGCGTTTTCCAAGCGATTAACAGTATGTCATATCATTGTGTTGCTGTCAACTGTCCTAGAATATCTCCTGATGAAGTTTCCGTAGACAAATTCCCATCACATTGATCGTTTCACGCCAAATTGACCCGCTGTGTAAGGTCAAACAGAGCAATGTGACAATCTACATCGAACTCACGTGTTCGGATCACTACACCGATTTTCTGTTTCGAGCTCGCATTTTCACTGAATGAACAATTTGGCATGCAGAGAAAAAAGAGATTAGTTAAATATAAAACATAGCACAAAGTTTTTGGCTGATTTACGGTAATAATCCGAATTTACAATGCTCACATTTACATTTGAACGTTGTGTAAAAAGGTTGAATAAACAATGACATTGGTCTGCAGGTGTTATTTACTTTCTTTAGATCAGATACTCACCTATTACACAATTACTTTATTGTCTATCGTATTTCCTGTCTGTTTCCTAATTAAAAGCTATCAAATGATGATTATAGCAGGTAGGTTATATAATGCACAATCATCAACACCTGGCTATTTTATGACATCAGCTTATTAGGTAACATCAAATAGCAATTGTATTCCTTAACGTCCCTTTTTTCTCCGATTGGTAAATAATAACCTGTTTAGAAATACTTTTTTTGCTCTATCTGATAATTATTTTGAATAAGGTTCATTTAATAAATCTTCATTCTGTTGGGCCATGTATCGGGTATTGTTGTGAACAATATCTCTTCTATGTACATGAGTGAAAACATTGAGTTTGTCAGTGAAATGCCCTATTAAAATAGTGTTTTAAACAAGACATCAGTCATCATCCAATACATGCCTTTCATTGAGAATTGTAACTTATCCATCACTAAATGAAATAACTAAGAAAAACGTATATTTTTTTTATCCTGTTACAAAATGAAGTCAAAGGCATTTAAAAAAAATTGGTTTAAATGTATAAAAAATAGTATTGTATAATAACATCCTTTCTGTTGTGCTACTAAAGTTATATTCAATAACAACGAACAACTGTGCACGAAGATAAAACGGTTCACACGTGAGCAATTGTTTATGACGAAAATACTTCCGGGTTCTCACGTGCAGTCTTATGACAACATTGCGCAAAGCGAGACCATCTACATGCTGTAGCATTATGCGCACAACTTCGTTTTGAATCAGGGTCTAACATTTTCATCAATACAAATTGCCAGTTGAATAAATAAACTACCGATTTATTGAAGGTTTGAGATGTTTGGATGTTGTTTAGGGTGTTTAATCGACGGTTAAACATCGAGCTGTACTGTTAGCATGTGTTGTTTTACATAACGAGGGCACACAACGGGTTATCACATCGCCTACCAACACGTCACGAGTCAGTCACGCTTCAGTGCGTTTTATTCTGTTCGCCGGCCTAATTAGGCGGTGTTATTTATACAGTCGGAATTAAGCCGTTTCTAGGTCGATTTCAGAAATTTAAAGTTGAGTCCATGTGAAATTGTTATCACTATTTCATGAATCCCGAAAGTTGCCATATAGCATTTCAGTCCATCTTTAAAACCTGCGTACAGACTCCTTTACTCCTTACTTGCGAGGATTATAAATTGTAGATTTACTGGCCCTGTGGCCCCTATTAAGCCCTTAAAACCTATTTTCATCTTCTTCAGCATAAGGCCTATAGAGCTGAAACTTTGTGTACAAACTGATTATAAATTGTAGCTTTAGTGGCCCTGTGGCCGCTAATAAGGGTCACAGGGGCCATAACTTTAAAACCTATATTCATCTTCTTCTCCAGAAGTATACGGCCAAGAATACTGAAACTTTGTGTACAGATTCTTGACTAGTGAGGGTTATAAATTGTAGCTTAGGTGGGCCACAGGGGCCACACCCTTAAAACCATTTCATCTTCTTCTCCAGAACCATAATGCCTAGAAAGCTGAAACTTTGTTTACCGACTCCTAATTCTAAGGATTCTAAATTGTAAATTTGGTGCCCCTGTAGCCCCTACTAAGGGGGAAACCACATTTGCCACACCCTAAACCAAAATTTATATGAAGCCTGATAAACTACAGAGCCAATGGCTCTATTTTTGACATTTTCCATGGAAACGTAAGTTAGAATTTAGTTTCTTTAGCAGAACTCAAACAAGACCTAGCTTAATGGTTTTGCAATTTGGTATTTTTCTTTTGGCTGTTTCCATGGCACCATAACTTAGAATTCATTTCTGGAGCAAAACCCAAAACCTGTTAGATCTAGCTCAATTATGTGCCTTTTGGTATTTTAAACTTCTTCAGACTTTTTTGCGGTTTTTCATGGAAACTGCTTTTAACTTCAATTCAGGCTGGTGGGATATGTCATCTTCTGATGATTCTTGTTACATTTTCCTGAATGTTTGAGCAATTTCCATTTCTGAATTGATAACTGGTATCTGAAATCACATCACCTACAATACATACTCAGTTTAATAACTGATGACCCTGTTACCCCTAAGGAAATATGTTTCATCTTCTTATCCAGAACCACTAGCCATAGAATGATTGAATGAGACCCCTTATGTTATAAAGATTCTAACGAAATTGTCAAGTTGGATCCATTGTTGCTCCTACTAAGAGGGGCATCACATTGGCAACACCGTAAAGCAAAATTAAATATAAAGCCTGATGAGCTATAGAGCCGATGGCCAATTTTCTAAATATTTTGCTGAACCTGTCAATATATATCTTCAGCTTAAGCTTCTACATTAAATTAATTTAGTTTCTTATTATTTTTGTGATTTTGATTTGCTGCCAGTTATGTTGTTTATGTTGTCTTTAGATATTCTCATTTGGAACCTTTAAATGATATTATGTTAAATTAAACTAGCTCAGAGACATGGGGATTTCCAGTTTCTGTAGTATAAGTCATCATGTTAATAAATCTGCATTTGATTTCCTTCGCAGGAATACGTAATCATCCTAGAAGCCTGGTCAGAAGAGAGATCATCATTTTGGTTTTCAAAAGCTATGCCTACAAACGGACAGCAGAAGTTCCTTGGCAGAGTGAAGTCCTTGTCACAAGAAGAGAAGTTTTGTGATGTCAAGATAGAGTTTTCTGATGGAAACCGGAAGTTCAACAGCCTCGTTCTGGCCAGCCTCTCTCCTTTCTTCGAGGCCATGTTGACTTCTTCGATGAAGGAAGGTCTCACAGGAGAAGTGAGTCTGCCCACAGTAAGTGTGGAGGTGTTTGATGCTGTCATGTCTTATTACATGGATGGAGAAGGGGAACTGGATGAAAAGGCACTGTATGAAGCAGTGGATGTTTGTGAAATGATGGAGCTGCCAGATTTAAAGGATGTTTGCATCCTCAACATGAAAGAAAACCTGAGTGTTGAGAGTTGCATAAGAATCTGGCAACTCGCCCAAAAGTACACAGAAGACCAGAAATTGGTCCAAAACGCATTCAAGATGGTTGTTACAAATATCGGTATCTTATCATCACAAGAGGATTTTCTCAGACTCTCAAAGGCTGAAATATATGAAATCGTCAAGTCGGAACGTACAGAAGTTATGCTGGAGCCCATGATATTTGAGGCAGTACTAAAATGGACAGAAGCCAATGAACCCGAAGAGACCGACGTCATAGAGTTGGTAAATAAGGTCAGGTTTCAACACATAAGCAAATCAGCTCTTCTGAAGAAAGTGCTTCAGTATTCTGAGACTCTTAATAAGAACAAATCACTGCTCAAGGCAATTCAAGAGTATGCGGTTGATGATGACGAAAAACCTAATGGTTCTTCATTACTTCATAAAGTCATCGTTGTCTGTTCTTCATCTGACAAACCAATTCTGCATGTCCATGCTTGGCACTTAACCCACAAGAAGTGGTACGACCTTTCCACGACCATCCCCGAACCAAGAACACAGTTTTCGGCAAGTTCTGTTGGAACCAAAATTGTTGTTACTGGAGGGAAAAACAAAGATGGAGTTCTATCCGAAACACTGATATACGACAGCTTTGAAAAGAAATGGGAAAAAGGACCAGATCTTAACACTGCAAGATGTCGTCATGGATCTGTCGAGGTCGATGGTACTGTGTTTGTATTTGGAGGAACAAATGGATCTTTCCTGAACTCAATAGAAATGTTGAATACTGATGTAAACCAATGGGAGACAGTTGGAAATCTAGCAACTGCTGTTGCTGACCCAGAGGTTACTAATGTTGGACAATATGTTCTTGTGATGGGTGGATCAAGATTCATATTCAGCCTTATGAACCAATTGAAAGAAGAAGAATGCTCAGATGTGCAATGTTTTGAAGTCCTGAAAAAAAGTACCACTGTCATCAACTCAAATTTAGGAATTGTGAAGAAAGCAGCTTCTGAGGACTCGAATCTTTACCTAATATCAAGAGGTGAAAACGGGTCTAGGTGTCAACTCAACCATGTATTACTGAACAAGCAAAGGAAAGAATTCAATTTTTTTCGTCAACAAAATGAGGTCAGCATTCCATCAGGAATTCGTGTAGGATTAGGTAACCAGTTTGTTGTATCTGATGGTGAAGGATATGCATTCAGCAGCTCGTCTACACGGCAATTCAGTCTCTGTGATGAAGAAAAAAACAAGGTAGTTCTGCCCACACTACCTTCTCCAGTGAACGGAATCTGGAGCGGATTCACAATGTTTGTTGCTGACAGATGTCTTCACAGAGATTCAACTTGACGATACTTGCTGAAATGCAAAGATTTCAAAACATTTCTAGAAATTTAAAAAAAGACAAAGTGAGGGGGATAAAAACTTTTGTTCCTGTTTGGTTGATGTACGTTTTTAACGTGCATGAATCCTGTTTTTAGCTATTAATTTTGTTCCTTAAAGATGGATTATAATGGTCAATAGTCACTTTCGGGATTCCTAAAAACGGAAATGCAATATGACACAGTCTCGACTTAGTCGAAATCGGACAGTAACCTGCTTTAAACGGCTTTTAAAATACACTTCCTAATTAGCTCGGGCGAAGAGAATCTGTGGTAACTGAAGCTTATACCTAACTTCCTGTCTCATTGCTATGGCTTCCTTTATTCTAACTGTAGGTATATTGACCGATACACATCGAATTTTCTCATACACCTTCTTTTTTCGCACATCCACTTTAAATAAGATGAAGAGATCTTCATCTTTGGCAAATCAACGGAGTTGTAGAAATTATCATTCTATTTATTGGGAAATGTTTAGTTAACGACCAAACGCCTCTATCAACTGAGCTACTGAGGATTGATACTGCTAGTGGTACTTTTTCAATAACCCATTGGATTCACCTCGACTGAAGTCAATATTTGTATAATATATAAGGAATATCAAAACTTGTTAAAAGATGAAGAAAATATATGTGTTTCTAATTATAATTTTCGCCATTATAGTGAAGACAATGTTTCTTAACGTTTGTTTTCAATGGTTGATAATGGCAAATCGAGCCGCCTGTCGAATGTTAGGGAGAAATAGCGCAAGGTCACTTTGCCCCGACGGTGCGCTTTGCCCTGGTCTCCCCTATAATCAATTGCATGAGTACATGAAGTTAATATAACTGCAACTTGACAGAAAGACAAAATATACAGTGTATCTGGACAAAGAAACAGTATTTCACGTAACGAATGGTTTTAATAATCATATCAAGTGACAAAGCCTAATTAATTTTCATTTTCAACTTTGTGATAATTAACAGAACATAATGGACAGAGTTTACTTCATTACTTGTGCATTGAGAAATCACTGTTATACCCCACTTCCGGTCTCGTTGCTATGGTTTCCTTTGTTCTAACTGTAGGTGTATTGACGGATACACCTCTCCTTTCTATGTTGTAACTGTAGGTTATCCACTGATACACCTCTACTTTTCTGATACACCAACACTTTATTGTTACTCTACACTTAGTCAGGAGAAGAGAACTTCAACGTTGGCAAATAAACGGACTTGTAAATTTTAGAATTTTACATTTTTAGCTCATCAGGACTGAAAGTCCAGATGGGCTTATGGCATGGCCCGTCGTCCGTCGTCTGTCCGTCCGTAAACTTTTGACACTTTCGACTTCTCCTCATGAACCATACACATTAGAGAGCTGAAATTTTGTGTACAGGTACCTTAGCATATGGAGATTCTAATTTGTAACTTTGGTGACCCTGTGACCCCAAATAGGACTGCATGGAGACTCCTTGGCCAATTGGGATTCGAAACCGTAGGTCACAGGGGTCACAGGGGTCACAATCTTAAAAACCTATTTTTCTCCATTAGATGACAGTCTATGGCAAATTTATTTCTCCTTGAATATTTTAGTGTGGACTTCTTTCACTGTCTAATATTGGCGATCTAGAAAGTGTTGAATAATAATAAATCATTTGGGTAAGGAAATTTATTCCGAAATCGTTACATTTGTTTTGTATTTTTTTTATAGTTTTTCTTGCAATAGGTAACATCAGTTTCATTTTTAGCTCATCTGGCCTGTATACAAAAAACTTGATATGATGCCTGATGAGCTACAGAGCCAATGGCTCTATTTTTGAGAATTATAATCAAAGATGGTGGGAATCGAACCAGGGACCTTTATGTTGTTGACCAGCGACTCTATCGACTGAGCTAACGAGGATTGATACAAGCAGAGGTTTTTTCTGTTGTTTTATGTATATATATGTTCTATATATATATAAACCTATATATATAATTACTAGTATGTACCAATTTTAATGATATGAAGTTAGTTTATGGTTTTAAACCGCAATTAGAAGAGTATTATTGATATTCTATTGATCTAGTTAGGTCAAGAGCTGTATACTAAAAGAATGATTGAATGCTCTTTTTTGTCAAATATGACACTCGGTGTATCGCTCAATAACCTCCTGTTTGAATCGTGGTTCCTCGGCTCCGCTACGCTACGCCTCGGAGACCCACGATTCAAACAGGAGGTTATTGAGCGATACACCTCGGGAAGTATGGGTATATCTCTAACTTGTATAACGATCATTTCACATATTCGGCAGATGTATCACTTGTATAAAATAATACAAATACATGAATGTATAGGTAAATTAGTAAATTCATCCCTGATCACGACTTTTTATCTGAGTAACTCTGATAGCAATAATAACAATAATACATGAAAACCGCATAGAAGCAGCATGCAGAATACATGTAATAATACTAATCTTTCACCATTGTCATAACGTTTAGGTTAAAGATATGTACTGTTGTATTCATCGCAAAAACATACCATTTCAGCATGTAAGTGATGTTCTGTGAATAATTCTCATTGCATCAATAGCTTTCCTAAAATCAGTCAGAAATATTTCATATGGAATGTATTCTGTGCATTCACTACATATTATCAATCGGAAAATCTCAAATGTTTGCCATAATCCATGAAATAATCCTAAGTAAAACATCTCAAATCATCTACAAATATTTACACATCCACATTGTCAGTATACTATGAACATTTTCAATCAGTCAGATATCATCAATATGGGAAGAATATTCAATACTCGTTCAGAAACAAATCATGTCAAATGTTTGTGTTAATCCATTAAATAATCATAATGAAAATGTTTCAAATCAACAATGTTTCATGTCTCTGCCAGATGGAAATGGCCAGCACAGCTAGCCAGCCAGCAGTAAGGCCCATGGTGCCTTTGCCGGCTGGGGGAGTTACGGAGTCAGTGGGGGGACACCAGACAGGGGGCACTCAGGCATGTGGGGGCAGTGGAATTTATTGCAAGTACTTTACCAACTTGACAGTGTTTACATTCTTACAAGATCATGCTGATAGGACCTCTTTCCAATTAAACATTTGAGTATAACCTGTTTTGTTGTGTTCTTTCTAGATTGTTTTTTCCTATATAAGCCATTTGGCTTCAGGAGGTCCGTGGTTTGAATCCCGCCAGGGGCTCGGCAACTTTGTCTGTAGTAGAGAACTGTTCTACACGCAGTCAGGTTTGGGTGCAATGCTACATTGAATTTCAGTGCAGTACCACCAATGGTTGCTAGTTCCAGCCGATGCTGGCAGGTTTCACCGCAATACATAGCCACAATATTGTTACGGGCTTTCTCCCTGCAATAATACTAGCAGCCCCGATATAAGTGAAATACTCTTGAAACGGGAGTGATGCACCGAGGGAAGGGTGGGTATATCTGACTTATATCTCACTCCGGTCGAGTTGTATTTGATAGAAAAAGGCTGTTCACTCTTTTTTATGTATATTTGACTTGACCTAAATAGATAAATGCATTATTAACAATACTCTTCTAATTACAACAAGAAAATGGAGGTCCAACAAGCGGTAGTTAAGCTTGTTGGACCTCCATTTTTTTGTGGATGGCGAAATGGACGAGTTGGTAACCTTTTGGTATGGTCATTGCTGGCGGTGTTGCCTGACTTTGAGGGTGTGGGTTTGAATCCCGCATGGGACTCGGCTCGAAAAAGTACAAGAATCTGAACTATTCAAGATAGTGTAATCCCAAATGTAACATTGTTACATTTGTTCACTATCTAAATGACATTTATCTCTAATACATTCAGCTTCGAATCTTTGCAGGAGGCATAGCGTTTACAGTTCCATCCGTGGTTCCGTAATTCCTAATTCCGTGGTTCAAAAATGCTTTCGTTTCCCGGTCATATATCGAAAACCGTTCAATATTTTTTTTACGACACTTGGTATGTGGTTTGATCTTGTGGTGGACTCGTGCCTTTTGCAGTTATGGTTATTATTTTTTTTCTGGTTTCCATGGAAACAATTTGAACTTAGTATAATGAGGATGGGGTCGTTTTCTGATTAAAAGTTGGAACGGGGGACACAGTCCATCACATGCACATATTTCTAGTTTGAAATATCTTTGAAACAATTGGTTTGTTTTCATATTGACAGTCATATTGTTACACACATTCATATTCATATTATATGTGAAAATATATTTATATATCTTTGTCTTTGATAGGCCATTAATATTCATAGAACAAATATTGGACATTGTGTGTAGAATTGAACATTTTATTAAAATTAAAAACGTTTCCCAAAAAGATATATTTTGATTTAGTTTGAACCTGGATGAAACAGCTGTATATTTTCTTTTGAGCATTTGTTTATATACCAGGGTAAAACTCGGTACCGACACTAACGGTTACTGTGGTACATGAACTTTAGAATACATTACAGAATGAAGATAGTTTCCAAGATGAAAAAGGAGAAATCAAAACATAGTCTTTTGATGAAATGAATACTTCAAAGCCTGTTGCACAACTCTGTAGTAGATTTCCGAAGTTATTTGTACTTTAGGTCTTTGGTCTTTCTATGTATATGATATCTTGAATCTTGAATTTTGAAAATTGTGCGAAGCAGGGTCACTTAAACCTATTTTGATAAAAAAAACATGTATTTCCTTGGTTGGTTTCCTTTGATGGCCCTTTTTCCCCGAATAAGGGCCACTGGGGCCATACCCTTAAAATCAATTTTCATCTTCTTCTCTAGAAGCATAAGGCCCTATAAAGCTGACACTTTGTGTACAGACTCCTTGACAAATGATGATCACTATAATTTATAGCTTGGGTTGCCCTGTGGCCGAAAATATGGGCCGGTATCTGAAATCACATAGCCTATATACTTAATTTTAGGATTGGTGACCCTGCTTAGGGGAACTACATTGGCCACACTCTACAGCATATTTGAATATGAAGATTGATGAGCTACAGAGCCAATGGTTCTATTTTTATCATTCTCTGGATAACCGTTTTGGACGCATCTCAAAGAGAACACTGATCAGACCTTCCAGCAAGATGTTTGACGATTTGAGGTATTAATTTTCATTTTCTCGGATTCTGGTAGTTTGATAAAATCCTCTTGAATGGAAACTAGCTCAATGTTATCAAGAATCATTGTGAATGCTTCTTCCACAAATGTTTCATCATTCGAATACAACATGGCCAATTGCCAGGTCCTAATACAATTATCGACTCTTAGCTTGTCTCTCATTATGAAAAGACATTTCTCTTTAAGTTCTTGTAATTCCATCATTTCACATGCATCCACTACCTCAAACAATATATTTAACGATTCGTTTAGTTCTCCATCCATGTAATAAGACATGACAGCATCAAACACCTCCACGCTAACAGTGGGCAGACTCACTTCTCCTGTGAGACCTTCCTTCATTGAAGAAGACAACATGGCCTCGAAAAAAGGAGAGAGGCTGGCCAAAACGAGGCTGTTGAACTTCCGGTTCCCGTCTGAAAATTCGATATTGACATCAGAGAATCTCTCTTCTTGTGATGCCGACTTCAGTCCTTTGAGGAACTCATGTTGCTCGTATTTAAGCATAGCTGTTGTTACTTATATGTCCGTTTTTCTTGAAGTCCTTCGATCTTCTGTGGATATCAAAAAACGTTTAAAAATACATAAAAAACATCATGCTGGAATAAATCAAGATCCATACACCTTTTCAAGCGTTATTATTGTCCTTCGTTATTCTGTGGATATCAAAAAACGTTTTAAAAATACATGAAAAACATCATGTTGGAACAAATTAAGATCTATACACCTTTTCAAGCTGCTAAACTCCCTTCTCTCATGATTTTACAAGCTGGAGGGTTATTCTATCAACAAAATATTGAATAAAGCACATTGTGAAGTCGGCTCCCTTTTTTACATTTTTTCAATGTCATTTTAACTTCGTTAAAGAGACGCTCTCTTGACGAACCATTACCGGCGAGAATGGACAAAACAAACGATACCAACTTTTGAAGAGATTAAAAAACAAATCAGTGCTAGATAAAATGTATTTCAAATATAATTTATAAACATACTCGTACCTTATTCCACTTAACATGTATGTATGAACTGAAAACTTTTAAGGAACACATAAAGTCCAAAATTCCTATATGGTAAGGCGTTAGAAATGATGAACTATGGTCACTAAATTGATGACAGATATTGTCAATGCAATGAAACTTGGAAGCTCTTACAAATTGATTTGTTGATGGAAAGCGACGTAGAACGTTTTAAAACATGCCGATAGGTCCTATTTTACTCTTCGTCCTCGTCAAGTAAATGTGCTGATTCGATACCAAATATTTTACAACTTGTGGTTTTTAGGGGGAAAGCATTCTCTCCCCCACAGAGGCAGCTCAGTGCGAGCAAGCCTCTGTTCGAATCAGCCAAGATCCCGGGGTTCCGGCAGATTGCCCTAGCGGCAGAAAATTGCAGACAATGAAACCACGTCTTGGATACCTTTGACTGGGAGCATTCTTAACGGTCGTATAGTGACCTGGAAAATATCATGCCTTTATGTTTTATTTCATTTTACAGTGTCAGGGGGAATATTTGAAAAATCAAATATGGATTGGGCGTTTTATGAGATAGTTACTGTTTTATAACTGTACAAAATTATTTGTTTTATGATAATTTTATTTCACTAGGAAAGAAATATTAGGTGAGAGTAAAAAGCGATGTTTTGTAAAGGGAAAATTTATCTCCACTGGATTGTAAATTGTAAATTTGATTTATGGCTATGCCGAAGCATACGGAAATGAGTCGCTGATTCCATAACTTACTTGGATTGCATCCAATCAGATTTTACCTTTATACACCATACATTTGGCTGATAATAACAGAGGCTTGTTCAGGTTGCTCTGTGGGGAGAAAATAGGGGAAAAAATAATGTTATGCAAAATAATTAAGTTATAAATTTACCTTCGGAAGACATTATGTAACTATGTGTTGGTCATATTTCTAAAATGTTGATAAAAGGTGGTAACGTTTCTTTTGCCCATGAGCTGATCAGGTGATAAATACATGACTATTATTGACTTCTATGACTAAGAAATTCATCAACAGCATTATAAAGCACGCCCCTAGCATTGAAATGATATATTCAAGCAACAGTCAGTACTATTCGATAAAATGACACCATTTATGACGTTTGAAGTATGAGATTTTTATAACCAAGGAGTGTCTCTTGCAAATATATCAACTTTTATATTCAAACATGATTGCCTACCTGTAGAATCCTGAGATCATTACGAATCATATAAATTGTAAATGAATGTATGGCTAAAAAAGTTGGAATGTTTAAACGATCCTTTTCATTAATGAATAAAATATGACCACATAGATTGCGCAATGGATATGGCTCAATGGATATTGACAACCTTGTCGTTGTAAGTGTCTTTCTCCATATCATATGATTAGTTTTCTTATAAATAACGTACATATACAAATTGTCCACAAATGCAAAAATGATAATCATATTGATGATATATTAAAAATAAAAGACAAGTGAAATTCTATGGATAAACAATTTCTGATAAGGACGAATATTTTATGGATAACAACTTCTTTATTCTGAGTACACGACGTTTCGATACAGCTTCTTGTATCGTTTTCAAGCATAATGACATGGACAGAGAGTGGGATATATATAGGTGAACTATTTTGACAGTAGCGACGTTTCGGTATATAGATCCAGATTCATTATACAGGCATATCAATTTATATTTACCGAGGCGTCCCTGCTATCAAAATAAAGAAGTTGTTCATCCATAACATTTCCTTTGTCTTCCTCATACCAACAACTTCTAGAATGTCACTCAAACTGGATTCAAAAGCCAAAGAAGTTTAATTTATATTTCTTTGATAGAACGTTTCAAATCTGTCACGTATGTTTTGGTATGTATTAAATAACGCATTAAACCACATTAATGAATTACTTACACTTAGTAGGCTTTTCACCAGATTCCACGATGAGAAAAAAACTATTGTCAATAATCGTCTCTGGGTTGATTGCAACCGCCCGTAGCTTCTTATTAAAGGTGCATAGTCAACTTTTTATCAACGTTTCGTCCGTCATGACGTCATGTTTCCCCCTTCTAGAAGGGGGTCGCTATATATCTGCCATAAATATGTAGCTTTGACAGCTCTTTATGGGTCACGCCTTATACTTAAAGTCGCCTTTTAACTCCTTATTCGCCACATGCTAGGCAGCTCACAAGACCCATTTAGTCACCTACCCGGAAAAGGATATATACAGATATATATTATGCCCGTTCTCTTCGGGAATGACATATGCAATGCTTTCAAGTTCGTTGTGAACAACAAACATACCCGTTAAAGTGGCCCACTCGACTACATACGGGCATAAATCGTTTTACAAACATCTAACAATAATGTATGCAATCATGCATGTCATGACCAACGAATACTGATCAGGATATACGGAATGGTTACAGGTTGTATACCATGCCATGAAATAGTGTATGAAGCAATCTCCAATCATCTTACATGAATTGTAACCTAAGGTAAGTTCATGAATCGTCTTAAGTATTTTACGTTTAAAGTATATGTCATCAATTTACGTCACCATTACGGGATGAAAAGTCAGTTCAATCAATCAATTTTTATTTCATAATAACCACTTTCTACTGTACATGAAAATTACACATACCTTTTATGACATATTGGCTGTACATATTGTATACATTCGATAATCAATTTTTGAAAGTTTTACATATAATTGAAATGAATGTTGCTAATTTTCTTATTTCGGAATTATTCATTTCGGAAGGGGTTCCCAGTAACAATTTTAACTTACTAGAGTTTTAATTTATATAATAAAATTCTTTTGAATAACATTCTTTGTATTTAAAGAAATATGGACAGATTATAAGATATTGATACTCGAAGAACTTGTAGATTACATATTTACAAAAACGGTATATGAATTCAATAATAGACTAACGTCTCCACAGGTAGAAAATGGCTACCTGTTCGAAATTTAGATAAGGGTTTATGGTTTACAAGGACTTCCAAAGATTATACATTAAACCTTTATGGGAATTCGTCAGGTCAACGCCACCACAACGGGGTGCGGAGCTATTTATAGAATTGAGTCATTGTGGTGTAATACCAGGCCATTGTTAAAACGGAATTAAAGATTTTGAAAGAGAGTTGAACTGGGCGCTAACCGTGCCCCCCCCCCCCCCCCCCCCCCCCCGGTCTTAGGGTCACAGGGGTTCGGATCTCGGAGTGGTCAATATAATAAAAATAAAATTTAGCACTTTAGCACTTATATATCGTTTTCTTATGTTGTGATAAACCTACATTTCAAATTTGAACGAAATAAGTCAATGAATCAAGATTTTAGCGTAATATATAGAAAACACCCTTTTTTCTGTTGTGTTCCTAATTATCATAATAAAATAATCCGAGGAAATGAAAGCATGCATGGGAGTGCAGAACGATCCATTAGTGTCATAGAGAATGATTCTGAGGAAATTGAAGCATGCATGAACGATCCTTTAGTGTCATAGAGAATGATTCTGAGGAAATTGAAGCATGCATGAACGATCCATTAGTGTCATAGAGAATGATTCTGAGGAAATTGAAGCATGCATGAACGATCCTTTGGTGTCATAGTGAATCATTCTGAGGAAATTGAAGCATGCATGAACGATCCTTAAAGTGTCATAGTGAATGCTTCTGAGGAAATTGAAGCATGCATGAACGATCCTTAAAGTGTCATAGTGAATCATTCTGAGGAAATTGAAGCATGCATGAACGATCCTTAAAGTGTCATAGTGAATGCTTCTGAGGAAATTGAAGTATGTATGTATCAAGTGTGAAAAAGGATACTTTATTATCGTAGTGATAGATATCGAGCCAATTGAAGCATGTTTATATCAAGTGTGAAGAAGAATTCTTTGTTATCACAGTGAACAATACTGAGGAAATTGAAGTATGTAAATATACTCTACCAACAAAACGCATAGATGATTTTACGAGAGGTAAAAGTAGCATTTTGAAAGATAAATGGATACCCTTCTTGATGCCAATTTAAGATTAATACTTCCACAAATGTGGCTGAGTTTGAAATCATCACAAACAAAGCAGCAAACTCTGCCTTTTTATATAGATATACTATCGCAATAGTTACTCACAATAGACTATCAATATAATAATAGTCCCTTACCCATACTAACAAGTTGAACATAACGTGTCTTAGGATTGTTTCTTCAGGAAGAAGGATTTTTTTTAATACTTGATGTATGTATTTGTACTCTACCAAAAAAACGCATAGATGATTTTACGAATTTTTAGCTGGTGTAAAAACATATATAACAATACTAATATGATATTTGTTACAAAAACGTCATGGTTATTTGATTTTTTTCAGTTTCCGCGCAAAAACGTTATAAATGTTTATATTTGTGAAGCATTTGAAGACGTTTTTGGAAGAAAATTCATTTATTAAACATCTTATGCAAAAGAGTAAGCCCTAGATCATGTGGTACCGTAAATCAACCAAAGACACGCTTTGTTTCAAATGTTGCTTTAATCTCTCACGTGGAATAAAGGTTATCATTGTGCAACGGAAAAGTGTTTGTCTCTCACGTGGAATAAAGGTAATCATTGTGCAACGGAAAAGTGTTTGTCTCTCACGTGGAATAAAGGTTATCATTGTGCAACGGAAAAGTGTTTGTCTCTCACGTGGAATAATGGTTATCATTGTGCAACGGAAAAGTGTTTGTCTCTCACGTGGAATAAAGGTTATCATTGTGCAACGGAAAAGTGTTTGTCTCTCACGTGGAATAAAGGTTATCATTGTGCAACGGAAAAGTGTTTGTCTCTCACGTGGAATAACGGTTATCATTGTGCAACGGAAAAGTGTTTGTCTCTCACGTGGAATAAAGGTTATCATTGTGCAACGGAAAAGTGTTAGCTATGCTAACGTCGTTGTATGTCAAATTGAAAACGAAGATTCATGATTCGAGTTGTCTGGGATCAGAATGATCATTATCACACACATTGTGCCAGTTGGTTGGTTCCTGCAGGTCACTTCCGTCCAAGAGAACCAAAGAAGAATGCATCAAAGAATTGCCATCCAAACCCAAATCCTCTACATTCGGATAGCAAACATGTCACATTGTCACAGTTATACAGATTATTAAAATCACAAATTCATCATTACTAAAAAGGAGGGGTGTAACAATAGATCCAACTATTGACCCGTCGCAATAGCGGTTTTGCCATCGATCGATAGTATCGACATTTTAATCAATTCCGTTGTTAAGTTCAATATTAAAAGTATAATTCACACAAAAAGACGTCTTTTTACATTTGGCAAATGCTTGAGCACATTAAACAGATCACCGAGAGGTAAAAGTAGCATTTTGGAAGATAAATGGATCCAAGAAGGTGTGGCTGAGTTTGAAATCATCACAAACAAAGCAGCAAACTCTGCATTTTTTATAGATATACTATCGCAATAGTTACTCACAATAGACTATCAATATCATAATAGTCCCCTACCCATACAAACAAGTCGAACATAACGTGTCTTAGGATTGTTTCTTCAGGAAGAGGGATTTTTTTTAATACTTGATGCTACAAGTCAAAAGATTCGGTTGAGAAGATGTATTGGAGTGAGGTGCAATATCAAATTCACAGAGATCTTGTTAATTGGTGGTTCTGATAAATTTAAGAAGCAAACCACAAATTCAACAAAGTTAATGAACGTTACTTACATCAGATTATGGATCTATAAAGGGTGTGTTTCAAGTATGATAACTTGAATTCACTTACATAAGGTCAAAGCATATGACATTTTTGATTTCATGATGGAGCAATGTTTTGTTTTGGAAATATACATATGTGTTTCTTTTTTGGGAGAGTATAATGTATAAAGTGTGCAAAACGGTCCCTTCCTTCGTTTTAAAAAATATCTTATAAGTTAGCTCTATAATTTCCTTAATTATGTTGTTCAGAAAGACAAAATGCTCATTTACAAATGTTCTCTCTTAACTCTTCTCTAAACCTTTTCAGGTTAGGAAATCGGAGACGTTCCCAGTAAGGCCTCTGTCAAAAGAAGAGAGTTCACCAGAATCAAGAATCCTAATGGATATGGGAAGTCTCCTGAACAAGTCAACTGACGGACAAAGGAGATTCCTGAGAAGACTGAAGTCTTTGTTAGAGGAAGAGAGATTCTCTGACGTCCAAATCGAGTTATCTAATGGCCACCGGAAGTGCAGCAGCCTCGTTCTGACCAGCCTCTCTCCTTTTTTCGTGGCCATGTTGAAAGAGGAGCCAGACGTTGTAAAACTTCCGTGTTTGAGTGTTCAGGTTTTTGACGCCCTTGTTTCATTTTACATGGGAGGCGATTTGAGTGAAGAAACTCTGAGTGAAGTAATAGAATCCTGTGAAAAGACTGATTTGCAGGATCTAAAGCAAGTTTTCATCAAAATTATAAAAGAAAACCTGAAACTCGAAAACTGTGTAAGAATATGGCAATTGACAAAGGAACATTCCACCGACGAAAGTCTTATCATGGATGCATTCAACATGATTGTCAATAACTATGATTCAGATTTAAAAAAAGAAAAGTATTTTCATAACCTTTCCTCAGGGGAAGAATACAAGATAAATAGGACACTCAAACTCTATAATTACGCTGTTTAGCTCAGGGGGATGTAGATATGTACATGTCAAAAGTGAGGGCCCAAACTTTCTACTTTTTAACTCATTGGGGAGGGGATATTTAATGCTTTTTATGGTTCTTTGTGCCATCATCATATACAGAAGCATGATAATCTAAAAAAAAGTCATCGCCAATTTTAGAAGTAACAAATTCCCAATTCCAACCCACATCACCCCTCGTCCCCCAGCTTGCTACGGGCTTGAAACTAGCTTTTCGGTGACCATTGATAAAACAAATAGCTTTTTACGCAGACACTTCTTCTGATTTGCAATGCTATAAATTGAGCACCTCAAATTTTCCTGTACGATCGTCCTGAAGACCCGAGGCCATTCAATCTGTGTGGTGACCCCGCAATCATGTCGCGATGTAAAACTGATGTTGGTAAAAAAGTAATGTGAACAGAATCTGGCTTTGGGGGAGGAACGATGAATACAAGTTGCTGTTAAAGAGGCAGATCTATCAGAGTTCCAGTCGCCATTTTAAGTTTTGTGAACATAACATTTAAAAAATCTGTACCTTTATATATTTTACAATAAAATACGAAAACATTTTAATGTATTGACAGATTAACTGCTCAGTCAATGTTGTCTCCTCCTTGGGATCTACGATGGATCAGATTCTGATCCAAGTACCAGAAATTGTATCCTTACCCAAGGATTTTTCGGATTTTTATAGCTCAAAGTCCTTGCGTCACCTAAAGAACCTTGACATGATGTATAGCCTAAATATTATAACATAAATGTCGACTTAACAAATATAATATATAAATAATGTTGACATATGTTAAAATGGTAATCTGATCACCTGTCTTCACACATTACATCAAATATACTGAAATAACTTAAATGATTAACAGTGATAACCACTTTTTGAGTCCAGCTGAACCGACTCGGCCTGTGGAAGCCCAAGTCCTTCTTGAAGCCAAACGAAGACACCACAAGATATCTGACAGAACTGTAGCTCATTATTCTAATTACATTTCTAATAATTTCCAACAGTTTCCTTCAGTATCCTGCAGTATCCAAGGGTATACTGACTTATACGGGACATTTCCTGTCATAGAAATGTTTGGAAACTGCGAGTATACTATAAAGGAAATTCGGAACTTCATGGACCTTATACATACGGAAACTGCGAGATTTTATCCTGCGATTAATGCCAAATAGTCTGTTAGATTTGTTAAGAATGCCCCGTCATGGTGTATAACTATTGAATAAGAATAAATTAAACCAGAAACAAAAAGCCAATTAGTATCAATAGTTTCAAATGGACCTCATTTGATATAGTGATACAATACATATAAGAACAGTGGTAATTGCTCGTGGGAGACCGGAAAACTTTGAGACCGGGGAAAAACATATTTGTTGTTGCTCGTTGTAGGCACTTTACATGATATTTTTGTTCTATTTGACAAACAGGTCAGGTCGAGCCTCTATGTTTGAACAAGTATGGTCTAAACATGATGGAGAAACGTCGGTTTTCATCGGCAATTTTGAATTTTTAGCAATACGAGAAAATAAATCTGCTTTATTATGCTTAATTATTAACATATTTAAGAAATAACTAATTGGTTTATAGAATTTATGCATATGCATACATCGATGGTTCGGGATGACCTAAACGAAAATTAAGAATTATATAGTTTTAATTTCACCTATAAATCAATAAACAAGTGAGAAAAATAACACGAAAATACAAAATTAATGTCTGAATCATATATACGGTTAAAGTATAGCACCATAAACAGGGGCGACTGTTTTTGAACAGTAAACGACGGTATTTGATCGTGAGCAGTACGTTTTTTAACCGAACTTCTGTCGACAGCGTTTTTCTTCATATTTATCTAAATTAAAGACACTGACACCCAACAATGTTCATTATATACACAGATATATATATACTAGTCATTAAGTTGAAAAATCGGATGTATATAATGCAACGTTGCATCGAGACCGCTTAAAGCATATCTACGACTGTCGTTTTCTTTAATAAAGACTTCAACAAACAGTGTGATTGTATGAAATAAGCATTTTTGTTGGCAAAACTTGCCATTGTGAGCCCGGCATCAATATTAATCATAAGTCAGGGGAACCTAGTTTTATTATATCATTCAACAGGCCAAATTCTAGTAGTCTTGATATCAATAAAATAAAGGAAGATATGCTTTTAATTCAAAGTTTATCTCAACAAACAAAAATGTTTTCAGATTAAAGATGAATCAATGCCTTCTCTCACATAGGCATAACGTGAACCTCCTGAAAATAAATTGAATTGTATTCTTAGTTATTATCCCCGCCGCGCTTTAGCGCGAAGCGGGGGGATATAGTATTGAGCAGCGTACGTACGTACGTCCCGACGGATGAAATTGAATAACTCAAAAACTATTGACCCGATTCTTTTCATTTTTTGTATATAGCTTCATGAGAGCAAGGTCCCTCTAGAGGTTCATGACCTTGACCTTCATTTCAAGGTCATTACGAGACTCTGACAATTTAGGCTTGTCAGCGGGATATCTCAAGAACCATTCACTGGATTCTCTTCATAACTTACACAATGCATCTTAAGGGTAAGGCGCCGGGCCCAGTCGATTTTGGTGACCTTCACATTATTTTCAAGGTCACCGCGAGACTTTGAAAATTTCAGCATTGAAACCTGCATTTTAGGCTTGTCAACGGGATATCTCAAGAACCATTAACTGGATTTTCTTCATAATTTACACAAAGCATCTTATTGGGGAGGCACCGGGCCCAGTCGATTTTGGTGACCTTCACATTATTTTCAAGGTCACAGAGAGACTTTGAAAATTTCAGCATTGAAACTGCATTTTAGGCTTGTCAACGGGATATCTCAAGAACCTTTAACTGGATTCTCTTCATAATTTACACAAAGGTTCTTATTGGGGAGGCGCCGGGCCCAGTCGATTTTGGTGACCTTCACGTTATTTTCAAGGTCACAGTGAGACTTTGAAAATTTCAGCATTGAAACTGCATTTTAGGCTTGTCAGCGGGATATCTCAAGAACCATTCACTGAATTCTCTTCATAACTTACACAATGCATCTTATTGGGAAGGCGCCGGGCCCAGTCGATTTTGGTGTTGACCAGTTGATTTGTTGTGGTCTAAATGACATCTAGTAGCATGACAAGTGTAGACAAGTGTTTCTATGTATACAGTATGCATTTTGTTCACATCAATTTGCGGCGGGGGATCTTGTCACCTTTGTGACAAATACTTTTTATTAATTTAAACACACTTTGTCTCAAAATATATTTTACGATCCTTTTTTGTCATTTAATGTCAAAGTATTATCCACGTATCTGATGCCAATCATTAACGTATCTGATTAACATTAAATAGGTATTGAACATCAACAGTTTAATATAGAATAGCATATATTTCATATCATTATGAAAAAAAAGAACAATTCAGTTTACACATGATATATTGTTTCCTTCAACGTAGATTTCGCTACTTATATTGCATCTGTATTATGGAGTTAAAAAACTCAATATAAATTATGTCATCAAATATAAATTATCTGACATTCATGTCAAATGTATTGTAAGTTAGGCTACAGCCTCTTTCCTTTCCAGTAGAACACCTTTCTTGAATTAAATCTTCTAACCAATGTCACTGTCAGTGTTAAAAAAATGTTAACGTATTTGATGCTTGTCAATAACATTTTACATGATACACGTACAACCTCATCAACGTCAATGAAGCATGACATTTACTTGCCCAAGCAGGATAATATGTTTTCCGTGTCGGATTGTAGATCCGTTTGCCTTTACCGTCAGCACTATACTCGTCGATTCTACAGAGTATATCTCTGAAACTGACCCAAAGCTCATCTGCTCGTTGTGGCCATTTGAAGGTCGGGATCACCAATTGTCTTCCCCATAAAGGATATCTTGGCATCAAGATCTGACTCATCAACATCAACTACCTTAACAATGAACCAGTTGCAATCATATCTAGCAGCAACAAATCCTCCCTTTTCTGGAACAAATAATGCTTCTGGTAGAGGGACAGGTTCGTCGTTTGCAACAGCAGTCTGGTATTGGATATGAGCAATTCACATTTGACAAAGGTCATTGCCAGTAAGACATCCTTGGCAGCAACATGATGTATGACGTGTATGGAGAACACCATCAATAGGGACAGCATGCAGCTTCATCGTGTCTGGGACAACCTTTGCTGATGACGCTGCTATTTTGGCTGTTGTTATCTCAATCTCAGCTGCTGAGTAAAATCTATAGTTGGTTGACTTCTGGCTAGCTTTTGCCCACTTGAAGAAGTCATGAGGGTCCTGGATAGTGACCATTCCTTGTTTCACAGCATCTGCAGCTTGTCTCTTGGCTGATCCACCCAGACCATCACATGGCCCCTTGCCATGGCCACTCTCAAAGTTGTTCCATTGTGCTGCGACATCATAAAGTGAGTTGTGTTTTAGAACAGCATCGAAGATATATCTGTTCCGGTATTGTGGCGAAGCGTTATCCGTCCAATAATGAATGAATTTTGTTTCAGGGATGGGTTCTTTTATTTCCAGATGGAAGCCAGTTTCGTATGGATTGTCTGGACAGTAGTTGAATTGTGTTGATTGACATCAGAGAGGTAAACAAAGTTCTTGTGTCTCAGAACGGTCTCAGTATCTTCCTTGTAATAAACAACGGCAGGATGTAATGTCACCGTTGGTTGAGTTCCAGTAGGCGCTCTGAATCTCATCCATGTTTTCACATAGAAAGTTCTCCTCAAAGTCCATTTGACCAATGGGCAGAGTGTTCTTGAGCTCATTCAGTGAAGAATATTATGCCTTCACTAGAGATCCATAACAAAGGAATTATATAGCATATCAACGTGTCGAATTAGTCACATGACCTAACCGTAATGTAATACCATGAGATAGCATGAAAGCAGAAGTACCCACAAAAAGCATGCAATATTAACGCGGTATGGCATGAGATAACCGTGTACTTTATGCTATGAGATAACAGAACAACAGTTAACACCCGAGAAAAGTATGTGATATAACGCGGTATGGCATGAGATAAACGTTCATTTTATGCTATGAGATAGCGGTAGATTAGTTAACGCTTATGAATAGCATGTGTTACTAACATGATATGATGTGACTTTTGTTTCTTTTGTTTCTTTTTACGATTTTAATTATGAATATTTTATTTCGGGGTTCCCCGCGACTTCTTATGCAGGTAACTCCATTTCACATACAACAAATACTTACATGAAGTTTGACTTGTCTTCTTTTGGGGTCTTAATGGTTTCGATTCTTGTATACTGTTACAATACAATTATACATTTACCACAGAAGTTGCGTGTTATCTTCGTAATTGGTGTTTGATAACTGGTGTTCAATCGTTTCATATAGTTCTGTTAAATCCATGAATTTACCTTTTTTTTTTCCTAATCTGCAGATTATGTTCATAATTTGCCTTGTCTCTTTTTACCTTTTTTGTTCTTTAAACAAAATGATGTTTGTGACTTTCATGACAATAGATTTGTGTTCACATTGTGTTTATATGCTTCAAGATTTCATGGACGTTATCCAATTTTGTTTTGCTTGCCAGTATGGTTATGCATGTTTATTCAATTTGTTCCCCACTGCCTTTTCTAATCACAGAATGCATATAGATGACGGTTGATATAGTACAATATAGACAGGCAGTGGGACTGTTTGCAGTCAAAGTGCACGGAAAATCTTTGATGAAACTTAAAGTTTTCATTTACAATTCTAGATTTCTGTGTTTATATACTTCGGCAGTAAACATCTGTATTACGCTTCTTCTCCTATGTTGTGGGGATGTACATCCCCATCCGGGTCCTTGTTTTCATACTGATCTGAAGATAATTCATCTAAATGTTAGGAGTTTGAATGAAAAGATAGATTTATTAGAAGCTGAGTTTGGCACCTATGATGTAATTTGTTTAACAGAAACATGGTTACACTCAAAGATAGATAATAATGAAATCACTATTCCGGGTTTTCAAGCGCCATTTCGAAAAGAAAGAGAAAGCCGTGGCGGAGGGGTTGCGGTGTATGTCAAAGATAATTTATGTGCAATGAAAATGGATAATTTGGACACAGCTGGGCTTGAGGCAATATGGATTACAATTAAAAGTAAAAAACATACATTTCTAATCGGTACATTCTATAGGGCAGATAAAAGTGAAGCATATTGGGATCTTATTGACAATAGTATTGCGAATGCTGTAGATTTGAATATGAAAACTATTATTGTAGGGGACTTTAACTTAAATCTTTTTAATGAAAACCAATCAAAAGTGAATTATTTAGAGGCTGCATACGGACTCAAATAATTAATATCTGAACCAACGCGGATCACTTCTCATTCTCGTACATTGATTGATTTGATATTTGTAACATGTTTGAATAAAGTACGGAACTCGGGAGTGCTAGATCCGATATGTAGTGACCACTGTCCGGTGTATGTTAACATTGAATCCGACAGACAGAAAGAAACCTGCTATGAGCGGAAAATTTATGACTATTCCCGTGCGAATATAGACAGTTTGAACCAATCATTAAATGATATGGACATTAATGCAACCGAAACCGAAAGTATAGATTTCCTAACATCCAAATTAACCAGTGATTTAATCCAAATGTGCGATGCGAACATACCCAACAAAACTGTGTTAATTAGACCTAGAGACCCACTGTGGATGAATAACGAAATACGCTCACTTATCAGAAAACGAAATAGGCAACATAAAATCGCTAAGAGAACAAACCGTCCGCTTGAATGGCAAACATTTAAATCACTAAGAAATAAGGTTAATATCATCCGTGCGAAAAGCTAAAAAACAACATAGTATTAGGATTGATGCTGCAATAAGTGAATCAATTGCCACAAAAACATGGTGGAAACTAGTTAAGAACTATTTGCAAAATAAATCAGCAAAAACTACTTGTCACTCAGTCATCGATGATGATGTTCTGTACGACGATCTAAACGATGTAGCAGAAATAATGAATAACTATTTTACCAGTCAGTCTCAAGTTACAGACCCTGATGACGACCCCCCTCTTGTTGATCAGCGTTGCGATAATACTCTAAGTGATATAGTACTGGAGATCAGGGAAGTAAAGGATATATTACTCTCTGTAGACACAACTAAAGCTATTGGCCCTGACAAAATTGGAAATAAGATACTGAAGTCCTGTGCTCATTCATTAGCTCCCATTCTGACTAAATTATTTAATCATTCTCTAAAGTTGGCTAAATTCCCTACTTCTTGGAAAGAAGCAAATGTAATCCCCATCCATAAAAATGGCAATATATACGATTGTTCAAATTATAGACCAGTAGCATTAACAAGTTGTATAGCTAAAGTATTTGAAAAATGTATCTTTAAATATGTAAATAATTTTTTAAGAGATAACAACCTTCTGTCAAATCTTCAATCGGGATTTACATCTGGCGACTCGACAACTAATCAATTGACTTACTTATATGATTTCATAGCCAAAGCACTAGACGATGGAAAAGAAGTACGAGCGGTATTCTGCGACGTAAGTAAAGCGTTTGATAAAGTTTGGCACCAAGGAATACTGCAGAAATTAAAATCATATGGAATTGATGGAAATTTATTGAAGTGGTTTGAAAGCTATCTAAACAATAGAACCCAGCGAGTAGTTATTAATGGACACGCGTCAAATCCTCAACAAGTTTTAGCAGGCGTCCCTCAAGGCTCTGTTTTGGGACCTTTATTATTCATAATATACATTAATGATATCGTAGACAATATTGACAGTAATATCAGATTATTCGCAGATGACACTTCTCTCTACGTTATAATTGACGATCCTATCACAGCTGCAAATTGTTTAAATAATGACCTGTTATTGATTTCAAATTGGGCTAAAAAATGGAAGGTTTCCTTTAATCCTAAAAAAACTAAATCAATACAGTTTAGTAGAAAAGTAAATAGGATTAACCAACCTAATCTTACAATGGATGGTGAAACAATTCAAGAAGTAGAACACCATAAGCACTTAGGATTAACCCTTCAAAGCAACTGTTATTGGGATATTTACATAGATTCTATGATTAAGAAAGTTAGTCCTCTGATTAACTGCTTAAGAAGCTTGAAATATCGTCTATCACGGAAAAGTCTGGAAATTATTTATAAATCCTTCATATTACCAATTTTTTAATACTGCGGTCATATTTGGGATAATTGCACACAGGAACAATGCAACTTACTGGAAAAATTGAATCTAGACGCGCTAAGATCAATTTGTGGAGCAGTTCGTGGTACAAGCCACAACCTATTATATGCAGAAACTAACCAAAAACCACTATCTGAACGTAGATACATATCTAAACTAACAACTTTTTATAAAATGAAGAATAATCTAGCGCCTCAATATCTCTCTAACCTCCTTCCTACCACACCCAATACTAATAACTACAACCTAAGAGATAATTCATGAGTTCGAACAGTAAAATGCAGAACGGCGACATATGCAAAGTCTTTTTTACCTGATACAATAAAACTGTGGAATTCTTTATCTCCCGACATTCAAAATAGCGATTCGTTATCCGGCTTCAAAAATTCGGTTTGCGGACCTAAAAATAAAACTATTTTCTTCAATCTCAACCACGGTTCAAGAATCTGTCAGAATATCCACTCTCGCCTTAGGCTCCGCTGTAGTGACTTGAATGCTGATAAATTTGAAAGACATATTATTGACAGCCCCGCGTGCCAATGCGGTCACCCAATTGCTGTACACTATTTTTTCACATGCAATAAGTTTACAGAATTAAGACAGCAATCATTCTTTTATTTGAAAGGATTTACTATCAACACGGTATTAAGGGGATGTACATCGCTTACAAACAATGATCTAGACAAATTATTGAAATCTATTCATCATTTCATTATAAAATCTGATCGATTTGACATTCCATAAGCACTTATATATTGACTGCCGAACAAACAATCTTATTCATGCATAATCACTATTCTTGAAGCTTATAAAATGTATGACATGCGTCACTGGTAATTATTCATTGTATATTTTTCATATGTAATTATTTTGGAGCGGCCTTAATATAAGCACCTCGGTGCTTGTTGGCCAATCCATTCATGCCTTTTCATGAATAAAATATGTTTAAATCACAAAGGAATTATTTGAGTTCAATCTTCATAATGTTGATGAAGTCGTTCTTCTGTTTATTTATCTTCAACACCTTTGTGTTCATGCACCTCTTATGCTGCAATTTGCAGCTTGAGTGTAATAAAATTCAGTTCAGTTCATGTTGAAAGACCTTGATTGATACATTTTCTTGTACAAAAAGGAAAATTTTGCCCAAGAAAATGAATTTTACATCAGTATTAAGAAACATCAAATTAAATCATTTTAATATATGATCAACGATGAAATACTAGTTTTTATCAGTGAGATAAACTGTCTACCAGGCACCAGTGGTGATATACTACAATCTAAATATTATTTAAACCTAGCCTCAATATTACCCGTTTCACTCCGATATTGAATCTAGAAAGGTCTAGTAGAGGGTCGTTGAAAGGGTTACGGGTCAGTTCGCTCCAAAACCAGTTCCTCCTAGGTCGGTTCGCTCCAGAATTAAACAACCAGAACTGGGTTGATATGTATATTATATTAAGAAGTTTTATGATCAATAAACTACCTTTGTGGTACAGAAAAACTACCAATGTGTTAATTAACTGAGTTAGTATTTATTGGATTAACGGATTAGGCGTTATGCGCCAATCCGTGAGTAGATATCAAAGGGCCGTTATATGATAACATATGTTAAAACAACAAATTGAGATGTTTTTAAGAAATCCATGAGTATATGTGTATTAATTAAGAACGTTTGACAATAAGGTATTTGAACCCTTCTTATTGTTTTTATTTAAATAGAATGTTTTGATAATAAAGTATTTGAACTCTTCTTAGTGTTTTTATATTAAAAAGGAAGAACTCAAACGAACATATATATTCACTCACACAGTCAAAGCTTGAGGATCTTTGGGAAAGATATTCAACAGGTGATCTCAACACAAGTAATTTCCTTCTGAAAGCGGCTGTCGTGTATGGGAAACACTGAAATGAAAATGATGAAATATATAATGACTGTCTGAATAAATGTATGCATTTTTTATTCAATAAAATGTGGAATGTGTGTATTTTATATTCAATAAAATGTGGACTGAATGTATTTTTTATTCAATAAAATATTGATTAAACTTATACTCAATAAAATGTAATTAAATGTTTATTGAGTAAATGCTTTACCACTCTCACTACAGTGTGATGAATGTCATATGTGAAATATATGTAATTGAAATAAAATTATAAACGCTAGGAAAATTTAAACCAGCGTCAAAATCTTCAAATTTAATGTACTTACACCCACATTCTTCTGTTCTATAGTTGAAAATTATTTTAGATATAAATAATATGATTTCTTATTCATATAAAAGACACTTTAAAAAATTATGCATAAGATTTATAACACACATTAATTCTTTAACCCAATGACGTGTGATTGTTATTCATTTGAATTGATAATTCACTTTTTATATAGATAGAGAGATATCCAGTGAATTCATTTTATTCGTGTCATTTGTGTATTTAATTGCTTCTTTTAGGTCACTATTTTTCGACAGCGCGCGGTTAATGATCCGGATTTTTAGTGCGAGATGGTGTGAGAAACTGCGAGATTTAGAAATAAGCTGTACTTCCGGTTGAAAGAGACCTTGTGGTTTGGATTGTTTGTTTGGTGTTTTCTGAAAAACAGTATATTTTCAAGATGCCGCGTATTATGATAAAAGGGGGAGTGTGGAGAAACACTGAGGTAAGATATTCTTCTTTTATTTATCGATTTATCAATAATTGAATAAAAGGCAAATCTCATATTACAATTTCATTTTCTAAACGTTTTACCATCGTTGTTTTTACTCCTTTACATTGCAATTAAAAAACACATGAAATCTTTCATTGATGTTTGATGTATTCGAGAGGAAATCTGTACAAATGATAAAAATAAATCTTGCACTGATTAAAGGGATTGATTTATTCGAACTGAGAATTACATCTTTGAGTCTGAGTTATAAGTCTGAGTCAATTTTCTGAATAACAAATGGTCTATTGCTCTCATATCCATAATAAACTTTAAGTTTTGCAGGCCATTTTTTCATTCAATGTGCAAAAGGGCCCATTTATATTGCCTATCTGCCTTTCATAATTCCTGGTTCTTGATGAAAGACTTTACCCATCAGCTTCTGGTCCTATCGGGATGCGGTGTTTTCGTAGACCAGACCAATTTATTCAAATATCTAGAACAAAAAAGAATAACAACAAACACGAATGTTATTAACATTTAATGGAAATACTTTCAAAATAGAAATTCCTAGACACATTTCTTACTTTAATTTCCGATGTACTTGTACTTAGGACAATAAAGTGTTATTATTAACTAGTTCAATCTTACATGTATACAGATGTCATCTTCAGTATTTATTAGTGCAATGACTGCATAACCTTTCCTTATAATGATATCATTATTATGTCTACGAACGTTTACAAAACCAACGCTTAATCCGTCTAGGAATCCACTGTAATTTACGTCAAGGAACTAGCCTACAAACCTACAGTCGTCCTATCAGCTTCTGGTCAGTGCTGCTTTGGGAAGGGAAATGTCACCAAAATTGCTATATTTTCATTCAATTTACTTTTCATTGAAAAAGAACTCTATGTATAGAGTGACTATCTACATATTTACAATGATTGATGATAACACTTAACAATAATGCATTGCAATGCTGTAGCAAGGCTTTTCGCACTCACAAATATGTTATCCTCAGAAACATGTTTCAATTAGGTTGTGTTATAATCATGTACTAAAAGCATTATATGCATAAACTGGAATGTCACCGTGAATTTTATTTCAACAAAAGTTACTGGATAGGACTGCCCCTTACCCTGCCCTGTAGTCCAGGATTCTAGATCTCTTCCTACTTAAAGATATCTGATCCAATGCCTGTGTTATAAGTGGCAGCTTCCTGACAGATTAGACCAGGAAAGATTTTATAACAAAACAGTATCCAAATTATAAACAATTGACAGGTCGATAGAAATACATTTAACCCTTATGCTACCAACTTAACACTGTCTTTCTCACACATAGATTTACCCTAAAATTCTGCATCAAAAACTCAAAAAGAAATTCAGAATGGACTAATGAAAATTAAAGCTGTTCATCTTAGGGATGCAGAGTTTTTGTTTTTGTACTATTTGTTAAGAGGTGTGACAATACAGATTTTTAGCTCATCTGGCCTGTAAGGCCCGATGGGCTTATGGCATGGCATGGTGTCCGGCGTCCGTCCGTCCGTCCGTAAACTTTGTGGAATTTCGACTTCTTCTTCAGAACCATAGGGCCTAGAAAACTTAAACTTGGTGTACAGACTCCTTGACTAGTGAGGATTAAAAATTGTAGCTTTGGTGGCCCTGTGGCCCCTAATAAGGGCCACAGGGGCCACGCCCTAAAAAGCTATTTTCATCTTCTTCTCCAGAACAATAAGGCCTAGAAAGCTGAAACTTTGTGTACAGACTCCTTGACTAGTGAGGATTAAAAATTGTAGCTTTGGTGGCCCTGTGGCCCCTAATAAGGGCCACAGAGGCCACACCCTAAAAAACTATTTTCATCTTCTTCTCCAGAACCATAAGGCCTAGAAAGCTTAAACTTGGTGTACAGACTCCTTGACTAGTGAGGAGTAGAAATTGTAGCTTTGGTGGCCCCTAATAAGGGCCACAGGGGCCACGCCCTAAAAAGCTTTTTTCATCATCTTCTCCAGAACAATAAGGCCTAGAAAGCTGAAACTTTGTGTACAGACTCCTTGACTAGTGAGGATTATGAATTGTAGCTTTGGTGGCCCTGTGACCCCTAATAAGGGCCACAGGGGCCAAGCCCTTAAACCTATTTTCATCATCTTCTCCAGAACCATTTGGCCTAGAAAGCTGAAACTTTGTGTACAGACTCCTTGACTAGTGAGGATTATAAATTGTAGCTTCGGTGGCCCCTAATAAGGGCCACAGGGGCCACGCCCTAAAAAGCTTTTTTCATCTTCTCCAGAACATTAAGGCCTAGAAAGCTGAAACTTTGTGTACAGACTCCTTGACTAGTGAGGATTATAAATTGTAGCTTTGGTGGCCCTGTGACCCCTTATAAGGGTCACAGGGGCCACACCCTAAAAACCTATTTTCATCTTCTTCTCCAGAACCATAAGGCCTAGAAAGCTGAAACTTTGTGTACAGACTCCTTGTCTAGTGAGGATAAGAAATTGTAGCTTTGGTCGCCCTGTGGCCCCTAATAAGGGCCAAAGGGGCCACGCCCTAAAAAGCTTTTTTCATCTTCTTCTCCAAAACAATAAGGCCTAGAAAGCTGAAACTTTGTGTACAGACTCCTTGACTAGTGAGGATTATAAATTGTAGCTTCGGTGGCCCTGTGACCCCTAATAAGGGCCACAGGGGCCAAGCCCTTAAAACCTATTTTCATCTTCTTCTCCAGAACCATAAGGCCTAGAAAGCTTAAACTTGGTGTACAGACTCCTTGACTAGTGAGGATTATAAATTGTAGCTCTGGTGGCCCCTAATAAGGGCCACAGGGGCCACGCCCTAAAAAGCTTTTTTCATCTTCTCCAGAACATTTAGGCCTAGAAAGCTGAAACTTTGTGTACAGACTCCTTGACTAGTGAGGATTATAAATTGTAGCTTTGGTGGCCCTGTGACCCATAATAAGGGCCACAGGGGCCAAGCCCTTAAACCTATTTTCATCTTCTTCTCCAGAACCATAAGGCCTAGAAAGCTGAAACTTTGTGTACAGACTCCTTGACTAGTGAGGATTATGAATTGTAGCTTTGGGAGCCCTGTGACCCCTAATAAGGGCCACAGGGGCCAAGCCCTTAAAACCTATTTTCATCTTCTTCTCCAGAACCATTAGGCCTAGAAAGCTTAAACTTTGTGTACAGACTCCTTGACTAGTGAGGATTAATAAATTGTAGCTTTGGTGGCCCCTAATAAGGGCCACAGGGGCCAAGCCCTAAAAAGCTTTTTTCATCTTCTCCAGAACAATAAGGCCTAGAAAGCTGAAACTTTGTGTACAGACTCCTTGACTAGTGAGGATTATAAATTGTAGCTTTGGTGGCCCTGTGACCCCTTATAAGGGTCACAGGGGCCACACCCTAAAAACCTATTTTCATCTTCTTCTCCAGAACCATAAGGCCTAGAAAGCTGAAACTTTGTGTACAGACTCCTTGTCTAGTGAGGATAAGAAATTGTAGCTTTGGTCGCCCTGTGGCCCCTAATAAGGGCCAAAGGGGCCACGCCCTAAAAAGCTTTTTTCATCTTCTTCTCCAAAACAATAAGGCCTAGAAAGCTGAAACTTTGTGTACAGACTCCTTGACTAGTGAGGATTATAAATTGTAGCTTCGGTGGCCCTGTGACCCCTAATAAGGGCCACAGGGGCCAAGCCCTTAAAACCTATTTTCATCTTCTTCTCCAGAACCATAAGGCCTAGAAAGCTTAAACTTGGTGTACAGACTCCTTGACTAGTGAGGATTATAAATTGTAGCTCTGGTGGCCCCTAATAAGGGCCACAGGGGCCACGCCCTAAAAAGCTTTTTTCATCTTCTCCAGAACATTTAGGCCTAGAAAGCTGAAACTTTGTGTACAGACTCCTTGACTAGTGAGGATTATAAATTGTAGCTTTGGTGGCCCTGTGACCCATAATAAGGGCCACAGGGGCCAAGCCCTTAAACCTATTTTCATCTTCTTCTCCAGAACCATAAGGCCTAGAAAGCTGAAACTTTGTGTACAGACTCCTTGACTAGTGAGGATTATGAATTGTAGCTTTGGGAGCCCTGTGACCCCTAATAAGGGCCACAGGGGCCAAGCCCTTAAAACCTATTTTCATCTTCTTCTCCAGAACCATTAGGCCTAGAAAGCTTAAACTTTGTGTACAGACTCCTTGACTAGTGAGGATTAATAAATTGTAGCTTTGGTGGCCCCTAATAAGGGCCACAGGGGCCAAGCCCTAAAAAGCTTTTTTCATCTTCTCCAGAACAATAAGGCCTAGAAAGCTGAAACTTTGTGTACAGACTCCTTGACTAGTGAGGATTATAAATTGTAGCTTTGGTAGCCCTGTGACCCCTTATAAGGGTCACAGGGGCCACACCCTAAAAACCTATTTTCATCTTCTTCTCCAGAACAATAAGGCCTAGAAAGCTTAAACATAGTGTACAGACTCCTTGACTAGTGAAGATTAATAATTGTAGATTTTGTGACCCTGTAGCCCCTACTAAGGGGGGAAACACATTGGCCACACCCTAAAGCAAAATCAAACATACAGCCTGATGAGCTACAGAGCCAATGGCTCTATTTTCATAACTTGATACGTATCTTGATTTCTCATAGCAATACGATCTGATACTATACACATCACATTATAAAATTTCAAGGTTTTTGACCAAATAAAAAATCAACTTTTCTTAAGAAATATTGTATTTAAAGTCAACGATACACATATCACGATACAGAGAATTGATCACGATTCATGTATCGTCAGGCTAAGTATCACAATTCGCGAATACCACTAATTTGTTCCGGAGTGAGCAAGTGGAACGAAGTCCAGGAACCAGTTTGAAGCTATCGCTGAAAGGGCTTCGTTTGATTGGCTTGCTATGTCTATGTTTTTATTGACTTGGGCAGCTGCAACACAGAAAGAGAAGGCTTCAGATCGTAGATGTCGAGAAAGAGAAGATTTAATCCTTGTGGATTACCTGTCATCATATCTCTATTGATCAAGTCAATTAATTCATAATTGACAAACAATATGGTTCACCTGTTATGATGAAAAATATTATTGTTTTTCTTTTTCAGGATGAAATTCTCAAAGCAGCTGTTATGAAATATGGCAAAAACCAATGGGCTCGAATTGCATCTCTTCTGCACAGAAAATCTGCCAAACAGTGTAAAGCAAGATGGTATGTAATTCAATTCAGTGCTGATTCTCATTTAAATTTTGTCGAGAAGGTGGCGAGAAAATGATTTTATTGATTTGAATCTAGCTTCTGAGCCAAGGGTACAGATAAGTGGAGTTAGCGTAATGTTCGTACCCTAAGACAGGATGTATATATAGATGAGGAGAAATTTTATTCAACTAAATGCATTTTCCTAAAACTTACTGACTTTCCTGATTTGTATAAAGCAGCTTCATATAAAATCACAGAAGACATACAAGGTGGAAGTCCTTGACTAAATACATTGTCACTTTATCAAGTATTCAGCATCACCATTGCAGATGATCAATTTCGTCCCAATTCATAATAATTAATAATTCATTATCCCCCGCCGCGCGTTAAGCGCGAAGCGTGGGATATAGTATTAAGCTCTGTACGTCCGTCCGTCCCGCTCCTTTTAGTTCGATATCTAATGAACCGCTCAACCTAGAATCTTCAAACTTGGTACCAGTCTTCATCTGGGGAATACGCATACTTGAAAAGTTTTTGGTGACCTTGACCTCATTTTCAAGGTCACAGCGAGACTTTTACCAGTTTTGAAAATGTTGTTAGCGCGATATCTAATGAACCGCTCAACCTAGAATCTTCAAACTTGGTACCAGTCTTCATCTGGGGAATCGCAGACCTGATAAGTTTTCGGTGACCTTAACCTCATTTTCAAGGTCACGGCGAGACTTTGACCAGTTTTGAAAATGTTGTTAGCGGGATATCTAATGAACTGCTCAACCTAGAATCTTGAAACTTGGTACCAGTCTTCATCTGGGCAATACGCAGACCTGAAAAGTTTTTGGTGACCTTGACCTCATTTTCAAGGTCACGGCGAGACTGACCAGTTCTGAAAATGTTGTTAGCGCCATATCTCATGAACCCATTAACCTTGAGTCTTCACGGGGGACATAGTATTCAGCTCTGTACGTCCGTCATGCTTCTTGTTGTTAACATCATTTTGCAGCGGGGGATCTTGTCACCTTTGTGACAAATACTTGTTATGTATAAATACTTGTAGGTATGAGTGGCTGGACCCAAGCATCAAGAAGACAGAATGGAGTCGAGAAGAGGAGGAGAAACTACTCCATTTGGCCAAGTTGATGCCCACCCAGTGGAGAACCATCGCTCCCATTATTGGCCGCACAGCTGCCCAGTGTCTAGAACACTATGAATATCTCTTGTGAGTATGAGAAAGCTAATGGCTGAAATAATGCCCAACTCACTCACTTCAAACCTTTTCATTGTGCATGGTAGCGTAAGTAAGAAATTGTTGTGATTGGTCCTTTTTGAATAAAGAAAGTTTTGTTTACCTTAGAGACAAGGCCCAAAATCATCACAATATATATTTTATCCCTACATTTCGTATTACAAAAATCGCCTGTTAGTTTCTGAAATAATACACACTCCCAGTTTCAAATCTTTTCCATGGTATTGTTATTGCTGTGATTGGCCCTTTTTGAATAAAGAAACTTTTGTTTCGTTAGAGACAAGGCCCAAAATCGTGATGAAAACGAAGATGACCCAAGAAAACTTAAACCAGGAGAGATTGACCCAAATCCTGAAACCAAGCCTGCCCGACCAGATCCTGTTGACATGGATGAAGATGGTATGATGTCTAGCTTTATCAAAACATCACATTTCACGTTTTCTTTCACCCAAATCACTGCCCTTGTTTAGATGGTGCAACAATTGTTCAGCTACTAGATATTTCATTCTTTTGTTGATTATTAATTATTGATAATCAAAATATTTATAGATTGCAAATTCCCAAACCACTAGTTTAGCTATTTCACTAAATTGTCCTATTTAAAATTTGTAAAATTAATGTTTTATTTCATCAGTATGTTAATGAGACCAATCTATCAGGGTTCCAGCCGCCATTTTATTTTTGTGAAAATTACATGGAAAAAAGGCTGTACTGTAACGCAGTGGAAGCTTGTTTAACAATGGTAATAGACAACAGAGCACTTTAGTCTTGAAATTCAATTATGTTTTTATTACAAAAGATAAACCAAAAGTATATCCCAAATATATACAAAATATTTACAGCAATGTTTTGTTCATGACACTATCGTCCGAATATGACCTAGCTAGTGTCAAAAAAATGACAAATAATGCAAGTAAAAACCCTTTTTTTCTACTGCACTCGAAAAACGAATATCAAAACTCTTGAGAAACACCGAATATGTGAACTCTCTAAAGTTATCCAAATACTGTTACAAATTTTACGATATAGTACATAACGCTTAATGTATTGACAGATGAACCTCACATTTACAAATGATCATTGAGGCGTTTCACACTCATACTGCCGATGAATGGCTTCAGTTTTCACTGTTTTCGTTTTTGACCGAAAATGTGCTCTCCTTTATCAAGTTGTTGAAATAAATCAATAAAATCACTACCAAAAGTAATGTTTCAACTGGATTGTGCTAAAATCATGTAATAATTATAATACTATATATGTAATACTTGCATGTCCTCTTGAATTTCGTTTCCCCCAAAAATACCCTGATAGAACTGTCCCTTTAATACTTTCCCTTTCTTTCACTAGAACTGGAGATGTTGTCTGAAGCCAGAGCCAGACTTGCAAACACACAAGGAAAGAAGGCAAAGCGGAAAGCACGAGAAAAACAGCTGGAAGAAGCCAGGTTTGTGATAGAATCAGAATTTCATAAAGTGTTGACCATTCTAAGAGCTGTATAGATAAGCTTACGGAGCTAACTCAATTATTGGCTGAATTTGAAAGATGTTACATGTCAGTCTGACGTCTTGATTATCAGACCCTTGTGAGATCTATATGCTTATGTAGTGAAGCAATATAGAACTTCATTTAATGAGATTTCGATTCGAGATTTGAATTTGAATTTTTATCCAGGTTTGTAATTAAACTTTGTTGATTGAATCATCGAACATGATCATAAATTAGTATTATTATGGTCATTCTTTATCAAAATGAAGTTTAAGGTTTGAACGTTTCTAATCATGTCGTAAGTTACTTTTAAGTTTAAATAAAGGAACAGCAAACATTTCTTATAATTTTATTCATGAATAAATAATACTAATGGTTTCCCTTTTTGGGTCAAATTTGAAATGTCCGATAGGCAAAATTTTGAATCTGCATTTCAGGTTTGTATTATGTTTCACTTACAAATACTTGTAATTCGAAATCGTTCATTTGTACTATTCTATTGTTATTTCAAAAACTTATACAAATATGTTTTGAATTATCTTTTTTATTTTTTTATTTTTTATTTTTCAGACGATTAGCAGCCCTGCAGAAGCGGAGAGAGTTGAGAGCTGCTGGCATTGAGTAAGTAAACTAAAGCAATCATATTTACTATAGATTATGTTGTAACTGCATAAGCTCTTTCCTGATAAAAAAATTCCATTAAGGCCCTACATTTTCATTGTTTGTTTTTCACTGACAAAGTCATAAGTGTTGAGGGGCGGGATAGCGTACTTTTCAGCGCGTTTGGGGGGGGGGCGGGATAGGGCAGTGGTTGCACTTCTAGTTGACATTGTAGATTAAGTATTTGCAAAAACATCATGAATGACTCCCTTTTAATACTCTCAACCCAAAATCATGAAGCCCCCCTGCAAGTTTATAGGCGTTCAAACTGACCCACAAATGAAACCAAGCTACATCTGGTAGGTTGGGAAGGTAGCTTTTCGACATGTTTCGATTTTATGTCCGTTGTGAAACAAAAGTTGGCAAATCTTTACTGAACTCATACTTTACATGTCCTTGGGTTGTGTCAAATGTGAAACAAATTAACATCAGCAAGTCTAAATTTTGACAGAAGTCACATTATTTTGTTTTTGTGTCTAGTGTGAAGCAGAAGAGGAAGAAGAAGAGAGGGGTCGACTACAACACAGAGGTGCCCTTCGAGAAGAAACCAGCTTCAGGTAAGCTAGAGTTGTCATTCAGGATGTCATTGTATTGCTGCAGTTCATGTTACCAACTGGTTGATGGAACAGGGGAGGTAACCGACCAACAGAAGGAACAACTCAGTGTTGAAAGCAAAGCAAACATTTTAATAACGTTTCGGGAGGCTTGCGCCCCCCTTCATCAGACTTCATCATCCAACTGGTTGATGGTGTTTTTGAAGCCATATTATTTCCTCAGTAATTGTATATGTTAGGAATTCAATAAAGACAATTATGTCTTCAAAATGTTTTGCTCTCTTAGTTTACACCTCAGAAATTTCATTAATTCACGTAAAATATATTAAATTGAGCATTTTAATCGCTCCACACTGCCTCTCAAATCGTTCTTTGGGTCCCTTACCACTACAAGCCCTTTGGCCCATGGCACCCGGCAGCCACTGGACAGCGCCAGTAACAACTCTTATCGTTTTAAATCTTTTGGTATGACGCATCTGAGAATAGAACCACGGTTATCAAGTGATGAGCAGATACTTTGCCAACTAAGCTAAACCCCCGGGTGACACTGGTTGTCAAATTCATAGTATAAAGGCAGTTTAAGATATACCCCCTTGGTGGTATGTTTTGCAGTATAATTTTGCCTTTTGTTGTGACGTCAACAACACCATGACATCAGGGTTTCTTGCCGACCAATATTTGGCAAGCACTGCTTAGTTACTTAGAACCAATAAGAAACAACAAAAAAGAAAACAATTATATATAATTATTATATAGTTGATGACTTCACAATGGTCAGATATCACTGCACTGTAAATCTGACAAGTGTTGTGTACATTATTCATCGAAATTTCGGTTATTTTGATTTCTTGTGAACATATAACATTGAACTGTTTAAAGGTTTCTACGACACATCGGAGGAGCGCTACAACCCACTGGACCCTAACTACAAGAAACTCAGACAACAGAATCTGGACGGGGAACTCAGGAGTGCTAAGGAAGAGGTACACAAGATTTATCATTTCTTGTACTTAAACAGAATTTTTCAAAGAAGGAAAGATCTGTAAATCTAATATGGGGTAAACTCCTACTTTGACCAATTTGATAGCAACGGTGAAGAAATTGAAAATAAACAAGTGCAACCCGGAGAGTAAATTTGTCAAAAAAGATGGACAGATTTTTTTTAAAATGAAGTTACCAACCTGCTGTTCAGTAAATTTGACAGGCCTAATTTCCTATCTTTGATTGGTAAAATTGTTGAAATTGAAAGATTTTGTTCACGGAATTGCTTCAACGTTTTCCCTTCATAATATTAATAAATAAATGATCTGATTGTTTACAGAGGGAAAGAAAGAAGGATAAACAGCGGCAAAAGAAGAGGAAGGAAAATGATCTGCCTGGAGCCATTGCTGCACAAACCAAGTAAGTTTTGGAAATTTTTTTTTTTCTTATTCATAAGTTTTAAATAATATTTTTTTTTTGTATTTTAGTTGAGTTTGCTGAAAATAGAGCTATGAGTATGGATGTGTGGTATTGGAAGATATTGTGTAATGTTGTAGTATCTGCAATGGTGTGTTCTCACTGAAAAATGCTCCCTCATAAAGTATAGAAATAATGACATGGTATGCACGGGCCTTGAAAAGTACTTGAATTTTGTTTTGATACTGGAAAAGTTCTTAGATTTACAATAATAACTAAATGTCCTGAAAAAGTACTGGAATTTCGCTGTAATGTTCTTGAAATCACAAATGTACTGGAATTTACTGTGACATCGATCACAATCTAAAATACAGAAGTATTGTAGTTCTGCTAACTGCGCAAATTGATAGAGAACGGAATAAAACAAAACCTGTCTGTAAGCTCCCAAAATTACTACAAAATCGGTAATTTATGCTTCTTACGATCAATTGCATTCAGGAATTGTGAATCTCTAATTCGGCACTTTGGAAAATGTCGACATCGAAACCGAAAGTTTTGCGAATATATGTACTTGAAAAATGGCAAAATGTCCTTGAAAAGTACTGGAATTTTATTGTGTATGAACTGTGAATAAGAGAAGGATTGGATGTGTATTAATCATTGTTTGATATGTCTAGTTTTACAGAGCCTGTGAAAAAACGCAGCAAGCTTGTGTTGCCAGCACCCCAGATATCAGACGCAGAACTGGAAGAGGTCTGTTATCTCTGTTTTTTATCATATTTGAATTCTTAGGACAATTTTGGTCTTGCCTAAATTGCTTAAAATTTGCTAGTTATTTAGTGTTAGTGTCAACTTTCTGATTTATACTGTTACATTTTGAAAATTCAGGCAGATGTGAGGATTCGTCCTTATCAAAATCTTTTATTTTAAATGCAGATAAATAAATTGTAATCAGTCATTTATATTATCAGTATTTTATTATTCACTATTTTGAATATACAATAGTAAAACTGTTAGAAGAAACTTATACTGAAATGTATATGATCTATGGAATGATTTATATAAGACTTACGTCAATACATAAATACATTTGATATATATTTGAAAAAGTTCTGATCTGTGCAACCTTTTTCTTCAGGGATTGAAATTTTCAGTTGATTACAGCTGTTTTTGGTTGGTCCCTACTGAAGTTTTATTTATAGATCAAGGGGTCTTCTTAGGTTATATTTGTTAACAGCAGATCAAGAGACAAAAATCCCCAGAAATCCTGTTCACTTGACTGCAGATTGCAACAGACCCTAAAGCTAAAGCATCTTGACTTAATTTATTTTTCTTCAGGGTCTGGATAACAGACCAAATATCACGCATTTCAGCTGGTTTTCAACTACTCCCATTACCATCCCTGGATTTATTCACCACCGTAATCAGTATCTGTTCCACGTTCTAAGTACTTCCATCCTTATCCTGCAGGTAGTGAAGGTTGGACAAGCCAGTGAGTATGCGAGACAACAGGCTGAAGAGGCAGGACAGTCTGACAGTGCATCCAAGGGTCTCCTGCAGGACTACAACGCTACCCCTAACGCTGTCAACCTCCGGACTCCCCGCACACCCGCCGCACAGGACACCATACTACAGGTAACAATATTATCTAGTGGTATGAATTGTCAGAACTCCTCGCACATAGCATTCAATTGTGTTGAACTGTTCCCATATCCATGTGTATGCTTTCCTTTCTGCTGCTGCAGGACTTCTAATGTGGTGTTCTTAAAATAAATTTTAAAAAAGGATAACCCTCTCATTATTATAATTATTATCTAGCAGGTCTGATTGTCTCAAAATGTACTTCAGAAATTCTTATATTTCCAAGGACGTATCTTACATGTGACAAAAGTGTGAAATGTCACATTAGATAATCTAAAATTCATGCATATTTTTGACAATATGATTTTACTGAAGCAGGGTTTTAAATAATAAGACATCACACTTTGTATGTTTTAGTTTTCGTTTGTTTATATATGACTTTGACAATAGTTTAAACCTTATTATAACCAGGAAGCACAGAACATCATGGCTCTGACGAATGTGGACACGCCCCTGAAGGGAGGACTGAATACCCCCATACACAACAGCGACTTTAGCGGGGTGACCCCCAAACACCAGACCTCCCAGACACCCAACACTGTGCTTGGTACCCCCTTCCGAACCCCTGGTCAACCAGGAGAAGGTAAGAGAAAAGACAATCTCATTGAAATATGATTGAACTTATCACTCGTACCTCGCTTCATTTGCGATCTGAGAACTGCTTCATGAGGGTTACTTTCAGTGGCCTTTTTCTGTGAATTCAAATAAATCAAAGACCCACATTGATGTTATTGTGCTGGTGACCTTTTAGCCTCATGGCTGATAGGCCTGAGTACAAAGGTCACCTGACATGAACCCTATAGAGCAGTACTGGGATCAGAAATGTTGTAAGGTAAGGTGATCGGTTCAAATTGATTGTTGTTAGTTTTGCAAAAAGATTACCGACATGTAGATCCCAGTGCTGTATGATGGAAGATTCTAGTATATTCACATATCAACCTTAACCTGGCTCATGTTCCTCTTTTCTGTAATGTTACACTGAGTTTACTAAGTGACTGACTGTTGTTCATCTTAAAGAGGACCTTGGTAACCTAATCTTCAGGAAAGGAAATGAGATTGATAGATTGCTGAAATTAAAATATTGGGGTTTGCAAAACAAAGTCTTCCAAATATCAACCTTATCAGATGAATTGATCTCTAAATATAGCTATTTTTATTCAATGTCACAATTTAACCTTTTTTTCAGCAAAAATAGTTTGTATGGATGTTTTTCTAATACACCCTAATGAACCCTCCCCAGGTATGACCCCAAGAAGTGGGCTGACCCCGCGAGGGACCCCAGCATCAATGACGCCCCAGGGCACCCCGATGAGAGACCGACTCAACATCAACCAGATGGAGGAGGAAGAAGCTTCTCAGTATGATAAGTACTATCAGGTCAGTGGAGTTATGGCTTGTCAAGATACAGGTACCTCATGATACATTGCGTATTATGATACTAAGGTCACGATACAATACATATCGCAATACAGAAAATGTGACCTCATCATGGAGAGGTACAAAGTTCATTGATTTGAATTTAATATTTCTATCGAAATTATTTTAGTAACCAACATTTGAACACAAACCAAGCCAACTTCTTTGTAAAAAAGTCATATTATCATATTTTCTGTTAGAATTCAACTTTAAAAGAAATGTTTACTTAACAAGAATTTTAACAAAATCTGGATTTCTTGATTTGATAGTCAATGTAGTAACATCCAACAATGCAAAGCCAAAACACAAAAATTTCATTTCAGCGTGACATGAAGGACCAGCTGAGAAGAGGCCTGGCAGGGTTGCCAACTCCTAAGAACGATTACGAGATTGTTGTGCCAGAAGACGAGCTACACGGCAGGGAGGAGAGGAACGACAACGAAGGGTTTGTGGAGGATCAGGCTGACATCGACAATCGTATTGATCTGGAGGCACAGCAGCGCCGACTGGAGGAACTGAAGCTCCGCTCTCAATCTGTTCAGAGAGATCTTCCTCGACCAACAGACGTCAACTCTACAATACTGAGGATAGTGGGCCACGGGGATCCACCACTCAGTGAACTCCAGAAGGTGAGTTCATATATCTGGAGTTAAAACCTATGAGGGCAGTCATTTAAGGGTTGATATTTTTCAAATGATGCCCTAGGGCAACATATCACTTTTTCATTGTGATGTCATAAACAATGCTGTGATGTCATGGTTCACCTATGATGTTGCGTTATTTAGGCCGGTGGTGGGTAGACGCCCTTTGGTGATAAGTAGTCTTTTAGTAATTTCTCTTACTTTACAACTATGGTAATAAAAACAATATTGTATTGTGCCCAAGACATACTCTGGCTCAGGATAAAACAAATTTAAGCGCTTGTGTCATAAACATAGTATGTCGTAAACACTTGTATAATATCCTCTATATGTTTTGATAATAATGTGTCAATGTTGATTTACCGTGTATATTTTCTATTCAACTCAAGGTATAAGAGTGTTTGTGTCTGTGTTATTATTAAGCTTAGTTGGTAGATATAGTTCCAGGTTTCTTCTGATATCAAATATATCAACCCTCCAGAGATCTTTCCAAAATATTTATCAAGGAGTTGTGATATATTTTAATAACAGATTCATGTTTTTCACTTTTCCAACAGTATAACAGAAATTATGTAAAAACAATAACTTTTATTCTTTTCCACCTTAAAGTGACACAGAGTATCTTTCTTAAAATTTGATTTGGTTTTGATAAGCTACAAAATATCTAATATGCTGGTCGAAGTTCATATCTCATCACTGGACTTGCAAATATATCCATTTATGAATAAACATCTAAAATGCTTGATTTTATGGAAAAATCCAGAAAACATCTCAAACACGTTTAATATTCAAAATTATGCATACAATTAATCTACCTATTAGTAAAAATACCTAATAAACACTATCGAATCGAATATATCTTCCTGGCAGCTTATGACATGGTTTCAAAATTACGTTTGACGAATTTGCGCGCGCAACTCGAGCCACATTGTCCGGTTTTCGATTAAAATCCCGACTTTAAATGGCCATATTTTCGCTCTAATGTACTGATTGACCTTTAACTTGTTATTTTTCAGTAACAGTGGTTCTCGATGTAATAACATCGATTTTAAAATTTGACATATGTGATCCTATCAACATACTCTGTGTCTCTTTAAACTTGCAACAAAAATTATGTCAAAGACTTTTTGATCATCAATATTATATTACCTCCAGGCTGAAGAGCTGATCAAGAAAGAGATGATTACGATGTTGCACTACGACGCTGTGTACAGTCCCACCCTCTCACAGCTCGGAATCAACCCCGGCTCTAAGAAAGCTGTACCCAGTCAGAAGAGCATCGTCAACCAGGCGCAGCATATAGCATTCCTTGAGACACACCCTTACGATGCTTTCAGTGAGGAGGATTTGCATGATGTAAGTTGGAGGGGTCAAAGTTCATTGACTAGAGATTGACTGTATTTTATTATTTTCAAGGGACATTTTTCTGAATTTTCTGCAATTCTTCTTAGACTCGATTATGTGATGCCATAGGAGGACTGTATGATGAGAGTTGGTCATAGATTGAGTGTGTTTTACAGTGATATCTCATTAAGAGACATTTTTCTGAATCACTTTATAATTCTTTTGACACTCACTCATATGATGCCTTAATTGTGGTAGACTTCAATAATAGGAGTCCTTGCACTAAGAGCTAGGATATTAAGTCTGTTGCCGAAGAAAGCCTTTGCTGAACAAGAAGTTTGTTATGGCATTTTCAATTAATGTATGTGATAATGTCGTTTCTATATGTATGAAAGTAGTTGTCTTCCTGAAGACAGTAGACGTTAAGGATGTGCGGTATTATCGATATATCAGTATATTGCAATACGGAGATAACATGATACAAATCGGTACACACTTCTGAAAATATTCAATATATCGAAAATTTTGAAATGAACAATTTCCATCCAAAATTGCAGGGGAAAAAAAGAACTAAAAAATTAGATATGATTTTACGGAAAGTCCTTAAAAAGTGTGATATTGATATAATATTTCAAATATGTATACATGTCATAAATATTGATTGAAAAATCTCCCTTACCAAAACGGCTGATAGCTGAGCAATGATTACCTTTCCTAAAGCTCATATTTAGACAAGATAGTTTGCAAAATCTTAAATTTGAAAAGAACCACTATATTGCAATACATATTGTAATACGCTTTTCCATATCACATTATATTGCAATACAGATGTGGGGAACAATACCCATCCTTAGTATATGTATATCATATATTGATTGTCAAGGCACGAGCCCTACTGAAGCAGGAAATGGAAGTGGTGCGAGAAGGAATGAACCACGGGGAGCTGTCTCTAGAAGCTTTCTCCCAGGTGTGGGACGAGTGCTACTCACAGGTGCTCTACCTCCCCTCACAGAACAGGTACACCCGCGCCAACCTCGCCAGCAAGAAGGATCGGATAGACTCACTCGACAAGCGGCTTGAGGTACGTGTCATCCCTTTGTGTGTGATATTAGACTATATTACTCACCCGTGTAAGATACCGTAGACGTCACAATGGTCGCCGGGTCGCTTACAGTTCAGTTTCAACACATTTTCGGCAAGTTTGTTTGATTTTTAGGGCAAGTGATAAACAGAATACTAAACTCTCTTCCGTTTGATATTATTTTTATTAAAATCGTGAATGATTTCGTATCAAACTCTCTCTAGCTCGTTTTATACAAAATCAATAACTCGTTTAATAAAAATAGTATCAAATGGACCGTTGTTTAGTATCCTCTATAAGTGTGGTTGAGTGCCTTGGACTTCCAGAACCCTCTTGTTGCTCTCACAAGTTGTAAGTGGTTTGAGAGGCATGTTAGAAGTTGTAATTCTGCTTTCTACAATAAAGAAGTTGATCATCCACAAACTCCTTGTCTTCTTGATTTGCTACCTTCTACAATAAAGAAGTTGTTCATCCATAAACTCCTCGCCTTCTTTATATGCTACCTTCTACAATAAAGAAGTTGATCAACCATAAACTCCTTGTCTTCTTGATATGCTACTTTCAACAATGAAGAAGTTAATCATCCACAAAACTCCTTGCCTTCTTGATATTCTACCTTCTACAATAAAGAAGCTGATCATCCATAAACTCCTTGTCTTCTTCATCTGCTACTTTCAACAATAAAGAAGTTGATCATCCATAAACTCCTTGTCTTCTTCATCTGCTACTTTCAACAATAAGGAAGTTGATCATCCTTAAATTCCTTGTCTTCTTACAATGTCCTTAAATATTTGATTTAAAAAATTGCAATATATTTTTTCTTCTCAGGCTAACCGAGGCCACATGACGAAGGATGCAAAGCATGCAGCTAAACAAGAGAAGAAGTTGAAGATTCTACTAGGAGGATATCAGGTTGGTGAAGATATAGGTTGCCACTTAAAATGAGGTCATATTTTATGAGTAACTTTTCTTTTTCAAAATCCCACAAAGATCTTAGTTTTTTAGCTCACCTTTACAAAGTAAATGTGAGCTTATGTCATGGCGCTTCGTCCGTCGTCCGTCTGTCTGTCTGTCCGTCCGTCCGTCCGTCCGTAAACTTTCAGGAAAAAGACTACTCCTCCTAAACGAATCCAGATATCATTCTGAAATTGTAGTATGTTATACCCATGGTGATTCCTCACAGAAAGGTAGACGTTTCAGTTTTGAGAATCCAAGATGGCCGCCATGGCAGCCATATTGAATTTTCAATTAGATTTCAGGAAATAGACTACTCCTCCTAAACGAATCCAGATATCATTCTGAAATTGTAGTATGTTATACCCATGGTGAATCCTCACAGAAAGGTAGACGTTTCAGTTTTGAGAATCCAAGATGGCCGCCATGGCAGCCATATTGAATTTTCAATTAGATTTCACGAAAAAGACTACTCCTCCTTAACAAATGCAGATATCATTCTGAAATTGTATTATGTTATACCCATGGTGATTCCTCACAGAAAGGTAGACGTTTCAGTTTTGAGAATCCAATATGGCCGCCATGGCAGCCATATTGAATTTTCAATTAGATTTCATGAAAAAGACTACTCCTTCTAAACGAATACAGATATCATTCTGAAATTGTAGTATGTTATACCTATGGTGATTGCGCACAGAAAGTTAGACGTTTCAGTTTTGAGAATCCAAGATGGCCGCTATGGCAGCCATATTGAATTTTCAATTAGATTTCATGAAAAGATTACTCTTTCTAAACCAATCTAGATATCATTCTGAAATTGTAGTATGTTATAACTATGGTGATTCCTCACAGAAAGGTAGACGCTTCAGTTTTGAGAATCAAAGATGGCCGCCATGGCAGCCATTTTGAATTTTCAATTAGATTTCATGAAAATGACTACTTCTCCTAAACCAATCTTGATATCATTTTCATATTGTAGTATGTTATACCTATAGTGATTCCTCCCACAAAGGTAGACGTTTCAGTTTTGAGAATCCAAGATGGCCTCGATAGCAGCCATATTGACTTTTCAGCTGCAGATGACACATCATTATTACTCAATTTTAAGCTTTCACCAAGTGATCACTCGCACTATATAAATTCTCTAATTTGAACTTACTAATCATAATATTATCTTGAATATGGAATATTTAAAATTGTCATGCAAGTTGTTCTATATTTTTAAGTGTTTCTAAAACATTAAGATGAAAGACAAACATAATTAATTAATTTGTTTAAAATATTTATGGCAACTAGCTGCAAAAACCCAATGACATTAAACATCATGTTGAATTTTAAACAATGGTATCTCCCTTATATTCCTTTAAATACCACACAAAAGGGGTCAACCAGAGTTCAGATATTCCTGTTGAGTCCACTATGCTTTTCTAATACACATCCCAATACAGGATGCTAGCATCACAGTCTCAGCTGCTAGACTGTTGCATAATCAACCTGACCCAATTGATATGGTAGAGCATTATGCTATATGGCCATGTGTATGTAATAACTAAACAGTTAGACTTGTATTCTCATGACAGTGATATGTTCTTTCTAAGAATAACAACTTACACAAAACTTGTCAACAATAAGCTTTGTGTTTAGCAATCTACATGATAAGTTGATGTGGAAAGAGTTATTTTGCATCAGGTTCCAGTTCCTGTGTTTTACTCATATTTGTACCATTTCTATATCTAACAGAAGTTCTTCTTGACACAAAATCAATTTAGGACATAAGCTAACTATATTTTGTGAAATTATATATATTTTTCACAACAATTCATGTTCTCTCTCGTCAAGTCTTTTAATACAACACATAAGGGCTTAGCCAGAGTTCAGGTTTACATGCTCAGCACACTAGGATGCTTCTCCAAATATACGTACACAAAGCCAAATACACAAATTGCTACACTCTCCTTAAGGATCTGGGGCTAGCAGCCCTGCCTGCTTGTATATTGCATAGTAATCCTGACCTAATTGATAAATAGAACATAATGGACTTTATGGAAAGTATATAAATTGTCTTTATGAAAAGTATACTTGTATTCTATTAATAGTAATACTTTTTACAAATAAAAATTTGATAAAAAAAATGATAAAAGTTTTTCACTCCATCAGTGGGTTACATAATTCCTGACACTTCATATATGGCAAATAACATAGCCAGTGAGGGATAAATATACATTTTTTTATCATCTATATCTGATTACGGTCTGAACAATGATTATCTAGATATTTATAATGATCATTCAATTCAAACAAATCCTTTTCAAAAGCATTTAAAATGATTAAATTTGTTCACTCCCAACACTAACTGTTAGGTTTTTTACTCCTTTGTTCCCATACAATTAATTTATTCCAAATTGAAAATTTGGGTTAATGAATAACAAATTATCTTTTATTTTGTTTGTCATGCTAATAAAAGATATCATTTAATATTCATCTTCAAAACTAATTGAACAGCTGTCTGAACAATTCTTTTTTTACAAAGTCTTTCTCACCAATTCTCTCTGTTAGTTAAGATACTTCAATAAACATATTACTGAGTTGACCTCCAGATTATTTCCATTGCAAACCTCTCTTCTACCCCCACCCCTTCTATCCCCCCTTTCCCTCCTCCCCTATTTTCTCCTGTCCTTTCATTTTTTTGCAAACCTCTCTTCTATCCCACATTCCTTCTATCCCCCCCCCTTTCCCCTCCTATCCTTCCAGCCCCTCTCCTGCAGCTCTCGTATTGCATATTGAAATGAGGGGAGGACACTCACTATATGGAATAACAGTAACTTACATAAGAGGATAAGTTACATAAGCTACATGCAGGTGCAAGAGGTCATCATAGGTCATCATATCTAGTAATTAGCATAAACCCCCATGTTGCTAGCCTATTCTGACCAATCAGATTGCACTAACATATGTCAAGATTTAAGATATTCAGAAATCTTCAGTTAGAATTACATGAGACATTGACCTGGACAGTTTACTTTGGCAATTGGACTTATCATTAGCTGAATTTGTGATATGTGTCCGAGGGATATATTCCAAATGTTTATGTGCATCATCTTTTTAGTTCTTTGGAAGTTGAGAGTGTGACTAAATGAATACTCCTAAACCAATCAAGATATCATAATGAAATTAATACAGATGCCCACATAAAAGTAGCATTTTGAAGATTAAAAAGTCCAAGATGATCACCAATTCAGCCATAGATATACAAAAAAAGTTATACAAAAATCTACTGCTTGTTAACAAATCATGATTATATCATTCTTGTATTAATGTTTGTTCAAGCTCTAGTGGTTTCCAACAGAAGAATAGCATTTTAAAAGATAAAAAAATCATGATGGCAGCCATAATCAATTATCATATAAAAGATGGTTACACAATTAAACCATATTACCACATCATTCATTTTAAGGTGAGCTTCTGTACCCTCGGTACTTTTATACTGTTACTTAGTTTCTACTTGACCGGCAGCTTAATCAAAATGGATTGAAATTGAAATTTCATGATAATAATTTAATATCTTTAATTTTGCTTGATATTTATGTTAATATAAATTTTGTCTCTTTTCAGTCTCGCTCTCAAGCGCTAGTAAAACAACTTCACGACCAGTACGAACAGATTGAACAGACCTTCGTGGAACTTAAAACTTTTGAAAATCTCAGACAGCATGAGATAGGAGCCATTCCAAAAAGACTCGAGGTAAGATTTTCATCTGATACAATTTTCAAGCGGTAAGATTTGAAAATAGAGTTTTTTTTATTTAGAACATAACTAGAGAACAGAATAATATGGTTGCTTTCTTTCAGATCCAATTTTGAATAATTGAATCCCACAAATTATTTTCAGCCAGTTACACCAAGAATCGAAACAAAAACTTATCAAGTTACATCAATACCAAATCTCCCATTTTTAACTCATCAGACCTCAAATATTTGTAGAGACTCCTTTGGTATTCTAATTTGTTCATTTGGTGATATTGCCCCTTAAGGGCCCTTAAGAAAAATTTAACAATGAGCCTGATGAGCTACAGAGCAAATGGCTCTACTTTCAAGTGCAACAAACTTTCATTATATCATATGTGAAGACTTCACAAATACATCATGAGTAATGTAATCATGAATGAAATAGTCATTGGTAAAGTGCAACTTTCTGCAAATCTTAGATTGAATATTGATGACTAATGTTGATATTTCCAGTCTCTAACTGAAGACGTGCAGCGGCAGACGGAGAGAGAGCGCGAGCTACAGAAACGATACAGTGAGCTACAGCACAGGAAGGACATGTTGTATAACTGAAGGATTGTGGGAAGAAAATGTTGTGTAGATGTTACTGAACAAGAAACTATTGAAAGATTATAAATGTTGAAGCTCCTGGTATATGTTGATGGAAAATTTTGAAACTTTGGATGTGTATGACATTTTGAACTTTTTCCTGCCACTTGTAAACCTATTGATATTGAAGGAAAAGAGTAACCAAATTGTAGGGTCATATTTTGCAAAGTTGATAAATGTTTATCAATTGGAAACTCATGTATAATGACCAAAATGACCAAATCTACAGGTAGGTCTGAGGGCGTTTTCCACAGTATAGTTTGCCGCTGACAATACTGGGTTTGATCTGGATTAACTTAAGAATGCCGGATGGTAGACTAACAGTGAAACCATTAGTAGAAATAGACAGGGGGTTTAACGGACGAAAAACTCAGAAATATCAGATATGATATTTATTGTGACGTTTCACCTGATTAAACCTCTGGTCTTATGAAGCCACCCCAACATGCGGCAAAACGTCACAATAAATGTCACGTCTGATGCTTCTGATTTATGTGTGCGTTGGATGGTCAACCCCCTGTCTAAATTTACAGGTAGCAATGTTGTTCTGTCCAGTCTTAATGTTGGGCAGTGCAAGCTATTTATGGAACCTGTGATAAGTCGAGCCTTTTGACTTGCTCACAAGGTAACAATCACTGTCAATTAAGCTATAATAATGGGTCAATTTGACATAGTTTACCTAATAATAATACAAAGAAACAGTAAGTCTTTGGGAAAATTTAGTTAAAAAATGTTTTTACATGCATTGATTATTGATTTTCACAGATAAGAGTCATAATTATCAAAGTTTAGAAGTTTCACCTTTTCTTAAAATTTGTGTTTTATGTCAGTTGCCACTATACAATCTTATTCTGTTTTTGAGGTTTTAAAATTAAAAACGCTATTCCTCAGTGTTGCTAATTGTACATTCTATCATCATTTATGAAAATGATTGGGGTCGTTATAATTGTGTTCATTTTGCCAGCTTCATTCACTTGAAATCAAAGATAATATTGAGACACGGCTAGATGTTCATATCATAACTCATTTTATCTTAGTTTAAATCATGTCTATGCTAAATCTAGGAACAAAAACACATCTCATCACAATGTTTTGTTGTCAATCAATGTGACTATTATTGAAGATTTTTTATCTGAACTTGTGAATAAAAATATGAAGAAAATTTGTGTCATAGTCATTATTGACCAATTGTGATTTGTTGTTTAATTGTTTAATCATGAAGCATGAGGATCCACTGAAAGATGCAGAGAAAAAAGGTATTGCCACAAACCTCTTGAGTTGTATATATATTTGATAAACTCTAATGCTACAACCTATCCCCTGATATCCTCCTATAGTCTTCTGTCGTATCGCTAACGGGTGGTTGCTCAGCGCTATTTATAGCTGTTTATATCTGTTTCAAACTATTTCGAACTCCATACACTGTTGTCTAGTGATGTCGCACGTGGAAATCAAAGAGCGAGTGATTTGGAGCTTGGCGGGAGACTGCAATGAGAATCAGATTTATTATCTAATAGCACTCTTATTGGTTAATTTGAATCACGAGGTGAGCACGTGGAACGAAGCCAAGAAACTAGTTTGCCGCTATTGCTGAAAGGGCATCATTTGATTGGCTTGGTATGTATAGCGATACGACAGAAGACTATAGGAGGATATCAGGGGATAGGTTGTAGCATTAGCGGAGACATATATATGCTGATGTAGCAGGATGGCAAACCTGAGGCAATGACTTGAATTGATAGATACCTTATCATCCCTGTGTTCAAGAATAGAATTCTTCTCAGCTTGTATATATATTCAGGGAGAATTGCAGTTTTAATTGTGTCTAACCTCTCAGAAGATTGTTAAGGATTTGTTCAAGTGTACTTTATTTAGCAGATGTATTCTAGAAATAAGTAAGCTGTCAGAAAGATAAGTAATAGTCGTCACATTATACCGACAGCCGGATGGTCAAAGTACAAAACATTCGAACAAATCATTTGAAGGGTCACTAATAATTTTTGAAGCAATATTTTCAGCCTGTTTTTCATCAAAACTGGACAATAGGCATAGAAGCTGAATAGATCATGTAGATTCATGTGTCGAGAAACAAATTATTATCAATTTATAGTCAAAGCTTCAAGAAAGACAAAGTATGTTAATTACGCGAGGGGTGAATATGAATAAAATTTAGGCATATGTAACATTAGTTTCAAGGAGGGTATAGACTTTAGGTTGTATAAAATTCTGAATCCAATGCCTCAAGATAAGAGATTTTTTAAACTTGAAATTGACTACTTCATGACTATTACATGCCAAATTATTACGTCAAATGGAATGTTTTGTAGAATATTATTTGTGCAAAAGAGAAGGCATATAAAAGAAACACGCTTTCTTCAATATCAGACTTGTTAAAGGGGATCAACAACCTGGCTCGTGAAACCCTCATTGACCATCGTTAACAAGAGCATCCAGACGGGTAAGGGGGGTCACATGACACAAACTTGGTACCGGCTGTCAGCTGTAAGCGGTTCGCAACCGAACGATTTCGTCTCTACCGAGTATTTACGACTCTTTCGGGGCCCTGCTAATAAAACACTGGAAGTTAAAAATTCAGGTTGCAGACCCCCTTTATTTGATACAGCTGTCTCATTTATCAATCAGAGGCAATCTGTTTAAGATAACAATAACTACTGAATTGTATTGATTTATTTATTTATTAGCAAAAATTACCATCTTGTAATATTTGATATGAGATCAAAGTCAATTTAACAACGAGTTGTCTGTCATGTCGACTGTTTCAGCGACCTGCTAGAAGGGGGGTCGTCTTATAAATGAGATATATGATTTTGGCAGCAATTTGGGGGGCTGAGAAAGGAGGTCGCCGTATACATTGTAATATACGGTAAATTTAATGAAGATCACTTAATTTTACAACAAATCGAATCCTACACCTTTCATGCCTTTGATCACAGAATGCTTCTGAATATATGAGTATAATGTCTTATCTGAAGACAAACACCATTGAGGGTGAAAAGTAACTAGGATAGTATTTAACAAATGATTTACCCTAAGTTCAAACACCACTATTCATGTCTTCTCTATGACTGCTGACAAGTGGAAACCAGTATATTAATCATAAAATCAAAAAGTTTATGAAATGAAGAATGTCAAAAGAAATTATGTGTCATTGGTTGAACTTCACTGAGCATCTGTTGAACACAAAATGGAGAAGAATATGAAATATGAGCTTCTTGTTAGAGTATTACAATCTGACGTACCCATTTTGTGGCAGTGTTATCTGACTCGGTATAATCAACCAGAACTTAATTAACTCAAAAGTTAATTGACAAAATGATTAATTGCTTGTTTGCAGAACCATTTCTCTATTGACACTTTGTGTCAGCAGAGTAACTTTGGTTCATTGTCTAACTCTTATACAAAAGTGAAACTAAAACTTCTATCATTTGACTTTTCCCAATGGAATAAGAGTATTGTCCAGATAGGTCTAAGGATAATGTCCCTTTGTTTCATCTGACAACTGAATTTTGTTGACTGTGAAGCAAACGGCAAGCATCATGATGATATCCTTGCCTAGCCAGATCCTGTGGAGTCCATCCATCTTTATTCTTCAGCATGACCACTGCTCTGTTCCTGAGGAGAAGTCTGATAACATCTATGTGTCCATTCCTTGACGCAACATGGAGAGGCGTGTCACCTGCATGATCAGTCACATCCAGCTTGATTCCCCTGGATAGAAACATATTCACCATCTGAACGTTCCCGCTGAAACATGCCACATGCAGTAACGTTTCTCCCCACTTGCCTTTACAGGTGAAGTTGGCTCCTTTACCAAGGAGGATTCGCACAGCTGAGGAATATCCATTGATTGTTGCTGTATAGAGAGGACTCGCGCCATCGTCAGTTTGTAGATTTATATTTGACCTTGAAGCAAGTGGTTCAACAAGATCAGGATTTCCATCCTCACAGGCAATTTGTAGTGGTGTCCTGCCAGAAGATCCAGCCTCATTAGCATCAGCACCTCCTTTCAACAAAACATTCACTACCTTGACATGGCCTTCCAGAGTTGCAGAGGCAAGGGCAGTGTCCCGGGACTCGTTTTTCACATTCACATTGCATCCTTGTCTCAACAGTACCTGCACCACTTTTACATGTCCACATGTTGATGCCACGTACAAGGGAGTATCACCCCACGTATCCAGAACATTTATAGATGCTTTACCCTCTATCAGGGCTTCAACCACCTCAGAATATCCTTCAGAAGCAGCAGAGTGAAGGGGAGTGGCGCCCCAGAGATCAGTGGTGTTCATATCAGCTCCAACACTCAGCAGAGCTCGCACAACGTTCACATAACCACGCAGACATGCAATATGAAGAGGCTTTGATGGGTAGCTGTGTGAGTCCTCTTCAACATTGCATCCCCTGTTGACGAGTGTCTTCACCACAGATGCATCTCCGTCTAGTCCTGCTGTAGACACAAGGTGCAGGGGTGAGTTTCCCTGCTGGTCGGAAATTCTCACATTCACTCTTCTTTCAAGCAGTAACCTGAGCATTTCTTCTGATGATTTCGTTGCAGATACCAGAAGTGGTGTATTTGAATGACTGTCAGTGGCATTGAGGTTCAAATTTTCAAATTTGGAGATCAACAACTTCAAAGAGGAAACGGACACATGTTCACATGCCCCAAACAAGGCTTCAGCTTGTTCTTGATCCGAGAGCTGCACGTACTGGCAGATGAATTCCAGCAGACGAGCTGATCCACTGATTGAAGCCACGAACAGGAAAGATTTTCCAGAGTCTTTGTCATGTTTGTGAAATAATTTTCTGATCTCTTCAGAATTTACTCTTCCAAGAACTTGTGACATGAACTTGTTGACAAAATGTCTATCATGAAAGGAATCATGGCACAGAGCAAGAGAAAGATTGTCCTTTTCAAGCTCCCTCTGTAATCTTTTCAGAAACAGGTGAATGAAGTTTTCATGTAACGTGGTGGTTAATGCCAATTCACCAACAGGATTGCCTTGATTTCCCTTTAATCTTACTCTTTCATTCAGGAATGAAACTGGACAGTTTTCTAACACAAACTGCGGGTCTGTGTGGCACAACACAAAGGCAGCACTGTCATAGATAGAGGAATGGTTAAACTTGACGACATCATTCTCCCAGGATAACAAGGTACCTTTCAGTCTATTCACAACCTTTCCATACTCAAATCGAAGATCCTCATCCCTCACACTCTTCAGATCCAGTTTGCCATCTTTCTTCAACATTTGTCTCAAGAGATGACCTGCATACTTGTCCTCCATGTAAGATTTCATAGCCTGATTCAAGAACTCCAATGGTTTGGAGAAGAAGAGTTCCATGGAGAGGCTTCTGTCTAATGGCTGAAGTGACCTGCTTGCGTAAAGCTTGCAGCAATGTGCAAAACCATATGGTCCATCAATGGACCTTGCGCAAACTTGATACACTTTGTTTGGTTCAACGTCAATGCGGAACCTCTTTGCATGACAATTCCAAATGTCCATTCTCTCTTCCACAGGGCTTGACATCCGTGTTAGATTGACTAATACCTCTGGCTCCATCATGAAATCTGAAAACCTTCCAAGATGATTCAGAGCTGACTCCAAGACACAGATTCTACTTACAAGAATGACAGTCTGTTGCTGTTTCTTCCTTCGAATTGTCTTGTTGCTGATTCTTGACTCTGGACTATCCCTGTGTTCCGTCAAAGCCAGAATATCATTCAGCACATGACTCCACAGCCCAAGGTTGCTGACACTGAAACATGATGGACCAAAGATGTCATCAAGCATAATGATAGAACCAGCAGAAGACTTCTGTGCAAAGTAATCCATTGGATGGCGGAGGTAGAACACATTTTTGCCCATGTCATGGAGTTTCTTGAGGGCCAGGAATGCTGCTGTAGTTTTCCCTTCTCCTGGTCCTCCAGTTACAGTAACCCATGTCCTCCCTTGGTGTACAAGCTCCACGATCACCTTGGCTGCTTGGGTATTTACCATTCCCATTGTCCATTCCTTGATCAATTTCTCCGTATCAGCTACATAGGAATAGAAAGACTATGTAAATTTGCAGCTCCCTTTTACCATTTTTTTGTCATGTACATTTCTGGAGCAGTGAAAAAATAATGGTAATTTAATTAGTAAAATATTCCAGTTTAGCCTTTAGTTTCCACCTTTCTGTATCAGCCCCATAACAATTTAAAAGCTTTATTCAAATTTTCAATTACCTACTTCTCATTTCGTTGTATCTATTTATTTGACAAGGCCAAAGAAACTACTATCAAGGGAAATTATGGAAAATGATAATTAGTTAGTACATATAACATTCTCTTTATTGCTTAAGCTTAAACATTTAAAATGATGGTCAAAAATATTTTGGGGTGGAGATAAATATTTTTTCAACTTACATCGGAGATTCTGCATGTCACTTCTGTGTTGAGGTTCATCTGTGGCTCTACTTCTTTGTCCATTATGTAAACTGAGATTCCCTTGTAAGGTAACGTTGGTCGGGTTTACAAGGTGGACGTGAACTGTAACAACAGGAGTTTGTAATTTGTTTGAAAAGAAGAAGAGAACAAGTGACAAATAAATAGCCAATGAGGATTGATAAGGGTAACAGATAGAAAGCATGGAGAAAAGAGCTCAAACCATATGAAGGGAGTGAAGGGAAAAAATACAAATTTTGATCAATAAATTTTTTTTTTTGCTTTTTAATTTTGCTCCATAAGTGATATAACTAAAGCTAAAATTTTCTCATTGGTGTGGACAGCTTAATATCACTGTTACTTACATTCGGTCGGTTTCCCTTGGGTTGTCACCCCTTGAACTTCATAATCTGTATCATTCTCAAGCCTTTCCCATTCTTTTTCATACTTCTCATTTCTTTTTTTGTAAATTGTATCTATTCTTTTTCTCGATCCAACTTTAGCATTGAAAATCTTCTCTGTGAAATAGCCTTTTCTGTAGCTGTCAGTTGAGAGTGGTCTCCCCTTGCCGAATCTGTATGGGAAATGGCGTCCAGCGTTTGGTTTCTTAGCTGCTTGATGTTCAAGTTGTTCGCCAAGTTTGACGACTTCATCGAACGATTGTAACAGCTCTGATTCGGGGACTTCGTTTTTCAAATCATCCTCGCCGATTTTGATAACTTCTTCCAAAGATTGGAGTAATCCGGCCTCGGATTCGTTATCATCAACCGTGAGATCCATTCAAGCTAGAATTGTTCAGAACTACGATTCCTTAAATTCCCTTGATGACTTACTCTTCATGCCCATCCTTTATGCCAAATCTTCAGCTGACTATCAATCTTCATGTTCCTTTCCTAGCTGAAAAGATATAACATTGCCTAAGTTATGTAAAACTTTATTTCAGGAAACAATTAACTTGCACATGTAGGAACTTGCAATGATTTGCATTTACCCATTCATTTGCATTAATAAAAGTCAAAAAGTTTCATCACCATTAAAATATTTTCCTAAAGATTTGCTGTCTTGGTTTATATTTTCCAAATCTTCTCAATAGTGGTGATTAAAGATGACTCTCGCTTTTTTCATCGAAAATCATTTTATGTGCCCTTTTTATACCGGTTTTAGACAAGAGACCAAATTATATTTACTGTTTGAATTGGATAAAACAATATCTATTAAAAATGTTTTTCAAAGAAATATAAAGCAAAATGAAATGTCTACAAACGACCGCAACCACCACATACTGCAACGGTTATATTGTTTAACCTCCACTTTAGAATTAATTGAAATGATGTGTACCGGTCACATGACAATGTTAGATCCAATCAGAAGGGAACATTTCGCTTAAACATCAAAGACTAAATTTATATTATAATAAGTCACATAATTACGTCTCACGTAGTGTACATTGATTCATTTCGACGAGTTAGTTTTGAATATGACTCGCAGTGCTCAACTTTTTACCTTGAGTAGATCAAATCTGTATATATTCTCATGAACAAAGTTAAGTACCCCCTGTTTTTTTCACCGGCAAGATGAAAGATAATATTTCAGTAAAGTAATTTTTATGATATGATAAAATTATTATCTTGCAGTCGAAAGGAACGAAATAAAGATTAGCGTTTGGCTTCTTTCTAATCTACATTTTTTCACTTGAGTAAAAATTCACTCCAATCATCCTCACGTTTCTCAGCATCACATTTCAACTTTGAATAAAAAGGGAATGCTTATTTTTTCTAAGTTCATGTTTTAAATATCAATTAGTCAACCAATTGTTTAATAAATCAGGGGGTCGGTTTGCAAACCTGGCGTGAAGTATTTGATAAACTATACGTGACTACACATTGAAAGACATGTTTCCTTTTTAAAACCCCAATTCCCTCTTTTGAAATAAAAGACTAGATATATGTATTCGAAAACTGGATCTCAATATTATCATTTCCCTAACATATTATACGAGCTACTATTAAAACGATTTCTTAAAACTGCTTATTCTAACTTCCTTGAATGTAAAAATATAAAGGCTGTAGCCATAGACATGAGTGATATTCTTTCCATAAGTCGTCACGGAACCATGGTATGTAAGAAAGAAAAGCCAATACAAACGCAATACTTGTGTATGTAACCCACAGCTGTAGGAGCTTTGTGAACGTGGCCAAGATAATATTTACTCAATATACCGTTATGAATAGGATGGTAATAATATCCTTAAACTTCTATTCAAATTCAATTGTAAGATCGTTTTATACGTACTCATGTTAAAGGGCCACACTGCGGGTTTCGTCATATTTTGTTATGCTTTCACACGGACGTAAATATCACAATTCTTTATATAGATTAAAAAACTCTCACATATTCATAAAAAATAAATTGGCTATTATATGATAAATACTTGCTTTCAATGAAAAGCTTACTAGTAAATGGGTCATGAATATCCACGGAAGCTAAGTTCACACGTCCAGTTTACATGGATTGAATGTATTGAATCGTTAATAATGCTAAGGAATATATGGATGACAACTTCTTTGTTCATTGTATGCGACGTTTCGACACAGGTCCTCAAGCAGAGGAAGAGTCATGATGTAGGGAAATATATATAAGTAAATAGATGCCCCTTTTTATATAGTAGAACATCGTTACTGTCATTCTGATTTCTTTCGATAAGTTTCCAAAATAACGTTTGACTAATTGACTCGCGTCATTGTCCGGTTTTCGATCATAATCGCGACTTCAAACCTTACTATTGTCCCAATACAACGTTTTTTGTCTTTATATTGATACTCTCCTGTAGTAGTCGATACTTCAAAATCAAATGACATTGTTGATAAAGTTTTGCATGTGGGACCCCCTCAACACACGGAGGGGCTCTTTAACTGTGTAACAGACGTCTATGTACACTCAGGGGCAAAAGAAACGATACCAACGTTTCAAAAGAGTACCAAAAAAATCCTGTCCTGAATTAAATGCGATTACGAGCCCTTGTGATAGGCACAAAAGATGTGAAGAATTACTCACAATTTCAAACATCATCAGAGTATGAAACTTTAAATTGTATGCCTGTTCAAATACACCAAGGGTCCTAAAACAGCTTTTTCAATGTTGTTGTTTTTTTTGGACATAATCTTTGGAATTGGAATAAAATAATAATGAAATGTATAAATTTTATGAATTTAAGATTAAAAACTTAAGTCATTTAAGTCATTAAATAACCTTGTTTCAGTCATAACTATCATTCGTAGCTTAAAGGGGCAGTAGCACGTTTTTAGGGGGAATATAAGGTGATGTCAGGAAACTTAAAATTAATGCTTCCAATTGAAAGACAATGCATTTCAACTAAATGGAGCAGTAATAATTCGAATATATAATGTAAAATTTAGCCATGCAATTCCTTTTTCTTACACAAAATGAATTAAAGGTGTTCACAAAAAATGGTCGCCAATGGATTTTAGGTGAATCTTCATACTTTGTTCTCTGACTATGGAAGATTGGCTTGTGTAATGAGATTTTTGACACTGTCAAAATAATACATTTAGCATAAACTTACAATTATCAGTGAAAAAATAAAAATATTAAATTATCAAAAAACGTGTTACTGCCCCTTTAATCTATCATGCATTTTATATGGTATCGTTTCTTTTGCCCCTGAGTGTATAATATACATGTATCAAGATGAACGGATTATATATTGTTAACGCTAGGATTTTTTCAAGTTAGAATTCTAGATTGGAGCTATGTGATGAAATATTTCGGTTTAAAAAATTTAATATATTCTCCTTCACGAATGACCGTTGCATGACAATGAAATAATTTTGTTTTTTATGCTAACCTTATTTTTTTCGATCAAAATATTTTCATTTCGTGTCTATGCAAGCGGCTTTTGATATAATCGTTACTCTTCTAGTAAACCGCTAGTGTATAAGTAACAACTCAATTCAACTCTACAGCGTGTCGAAGGGATAATTCTTGTTTGGTCTATTTAAGTACGTTTTTAACGTTTTGCTATTGATTGAACTTTTATTACCTTTAAAAGATTTGGAAAACAAGGTGGACTTAATTTCCTAACAACATTTATAAAGATTGTTCTGATTTATACCGATCCTTGTCGATAGAGATGCATAAAAAATGTTCTTTACATTTAATTACTTTAAAGAAATAAAATCCAATGCAAATATCATTGCAAATATAGATCGCCCAAAAGGCAAACGGTTTTCATTCAAAATATTTCATTCAAGCCAAAATTCAATCGATAAGATGATAAATTATGAAAGAACTTTGTACCCGGAAGAAGGTGATACACTTTTTATATCCTCCACAGAATACGCCTTAACATAAACACCTGCTTTGATTTGTTATCTTGGTCAATATTGTATTAAATATATCTAGTTATCAACTACTTAATAAGTTAACACCCTCTCGAGAGGTATTTATCAATTGCAACCTTGTTAAATGTTTTCAACTCGAGAGAAAACTATCAGTTTGAAGCTTTTGTTAAACACATACGCATACATGACATATGGCTACTGATTTTGTAAACATGAATCTTTTCAACAATTTTCTTACGGAAGTGTCTTTATGAAACTCTTCAACCACTAAGAAGTTCATTTCCACATTTTTTTTCAATCTATTAAAACATGATTTTTTTGGCTACACATCGCTACGCATGTTTCTTCATAACGCAGTGAAGACAATTATCATCTTATTTTAATAAGGTTGGATATTTAAATAATTTGTATGTTTTATGTCAAAATATTCGTCCTCGGTCAATATTGTTTTTATCGGGTCTTTAAAACAGGTATTGACCTCATCACCAGACTATAACAATAAATTAAAATATCAATAATCAAAAAAAAAAATTCGGCTTTTGTTTCAGGTATCCCAATATTCTAATTTTAAAACAATGTTTTACAATCATTATTTCATGTGGCAAAAATTAAGTTGAACGTAAAGAGCTCCAGTATTATAAACAATTTAAAAGGGAACTAACCACCTACCCTTCTCCGCTCTAGATAACCGAAAAGTTATGGGGAAATTTCAGGTCAAACCCCCTCTCTTATCGTTCTATACACTTGACTTGACACGGTGTAACATACACCAGAACAAATGTCAACTATGTCCTATGAGGACAGATCGTAACACAAATACCAACCTAAGCTTTCATCCATTGATATGTATACATTGTAGATAAGATATTCAAGACGAAGGCTATAATTCCACTATGACAGATCCACGTAACTGTACAGCGCCAGTTGATTCTATATAGCCACTTGGGGACGATAAACAGTCGAGGACGTCAGATTAAATAACAACTTTCAACAAATAAACAATTTCCTACATATGTTTGCACACGTGTCAAATTTGTGACTGTTATGTAAACCACAAAAAATGTGAAATTTGAATGGCTACCCGCATGTATATTGTATAAAGTAAAACAGTAAAATAAACTTCTCAAAGTTAACCTCACAGTGAATGTTAACATAGTGGGGTATATTTTGGAAGGTGATAGTACATTGTCTAAAACTTTATTAACTGATGGGTCTGGACCCCTTCCCCTTTTTGAAAATCAGTAATAGATTTAAGTCAATAAAAATTATGTTATTCGCCTCCCCGGTTGACAATTTCTGAATCCGAACCTGAACCCACCCTCGTTCAAAAAACCTGGATCAGCCACTAATTCACGTGTTATATACACCAAATCTCATCAAAATGATATCATAATTCCCTTCACTCCGTTACGCGTAGTGTAGCAAATAGATCATATTTTAATAAGATTGATACACACCCACCTTTCTATAGTTACCATGTAGACATCTAATTCAAATCGCATCGGATCGATTGGTCAAGGTATGACTTCGTCAAACTGTATCCATATAATGTACCACACAATCCAAGTGAACGTCTCAACTCCGTGTGTAACTAACACCACCATCTCACGTGGATCATGTGTAAGAGGTCGATCTTCTGGTCTTCATGGTCTGTCGTGATGAATAAGATCTTTAGAAATGATCTGCTCACTGAATAACTAGGGCGTGTCGAACATGGACACTGAATGGTGTGCAATAAATACTTGGAACGCGGTGCCCTTTCTGAAGAAAATATTCTTCCTGGTTTAAGAAATTGTACGCATTAGTTTCACAAGACTTATCTGTACTGACGTATTGCATATACAATTGACAGACTTTCAACGTATTAATGCTTGTGTTCCGTAAAGGGACATAGGTAGTTGGGCGTGATGGTATGCTCCATTTAATGTTAAAGGGTTTTAATTTACATATACGTTTCTAGAGTCTTGTGATTTCTTTATGTTTGTATTGAATATAGGTAATGAAAAGCAATGGGCATATTTAGGAGAAATATATATGAATTTCACACATATGAAATATATATATGTGTGTGTATATGTGTACAGAAAATATATAGCTGTTTATGAGAATTGTCGATGTCAAGAACATACTTTTAAAATGTTATTATAGTTACAAAATATGACAAGATATGCATGATTCATATTTATTTAGGATAACTATATATGAATTTCACACATATGAAATATGTGTGTGTGTGTATGTGTACAAAAAATATATAGGTGTTTATGAGTATTGTCGATGTCAAAAACATACTTTTAAAATGTATTTACAGATACAAAATATGACGAGATGTACATGATTCGCAAGAAAGAAAAATCAATCTTTTCTTGATAACATGTCGATCGTACAAATCACTATTATGCGTTTCCTAACACTTCCTTGTTGATACGTCCATTTGATATCTATATCGTTAATATTGTACTAATTTCACATGATATACAAAGTTATTGTTTCTTAAACATGTTATCATGTCTTATTCATATTTTATTGCTTAATATTTTAGGTTATACAAATGAAAATTGCTTCGGCATTTTAATTTTTGTAAGAAATATCATATGCAGTTTTTTTAATAATGTTATCGAAAATGTACATCAATAACATAACTCAAATTTTGAAATATTTATACATATGTATATATGTATATGTATATCACTTTAGACATGTCTGGGTTTGTTTTTTTTGTCCAAGGACAGTTATAAAAGATTATATTATAACTTTCAATCAGCAGAATGGGCTACAAGTTGAGAAAAATATTTCTATGTATTCACTATTTTTTTTTAGTTTTAGTGAAATAAACACACACCGCGTCAATATTTCAACCCTCAAGAGGTATGAAGCTATTGTAATGGCCATGTTAATTGTCCTTATATCTTATCAAGTGCTATCTGCAAATGCTCTGCACATTATCGTTATATCGATTCATATATAAGATGTAAGCATGGACCAAGGACGGAACCCTGACTGATTCCTGCGTTTAATAGAAGTCACGTAATGACACAGTATGTTAAAGTCTGATTAAAATTGGCCTAGTTCCGAAGAATGAAATATTCAAAATAACAACTCTACGGAGATTTGAAATCCTCTACACTAGGACGTAGTGGAGAGGATCTATCGAAATAACGAGTTCGAACCTCGTACCTAGGAATTACACTATTTTAAATCACCGGTTAAGGACATTTTTACGGCTGTGGCATTGAACAACACAAATCTCACGCACTTTGAACAGTCATAACTTTTTAAATTGAGGACTCTTCGAAATGAAATTCGGGGTTTTGTTTATTTAAAGTGTTGTCTAAACGAATATACCGATTAACATTTAAAAACATTATGGTTTGGTGTCGTTTAATCACTGAGTTACTATTGTTAGGTATTACTTTTTTAAAGGAAACGCGCTTGAATGCTGAATGCTGAATGCTGTAATCTCCGACTGTAGGGGAATAGTTTATTGACATATATATAACGATGACATAATATGGATCTGAGGTATGGGGTCTGAAAAGGAAAGGTTCATTTATATGGATGCATGCAAACAGTTTCAAGGTATGAAACCAAGCACATGTAGTACAATGGTATATGGAAATAATTCAATATATATGAAAGGTCGATGAGCTACAGAGCACGATTATATTTTTATAGTAATTGTTGCTTGATCGTTGATTTCTATAATTGTTGTTATCTTCTATAATTTTGGTTTCTACTGTACAGAGAAGAGAAGAGAGTCAATTAACCTTAAATGTAAGTTATTAACACAAAAACAATTCAAAACACTTAACCATATATGAATTTTAATCATAATTTAGTCTACATATGTTATTTCTTTTCAAGGAGCTTCAACTGCAATGCAATATTTAATATGTGAGTTCGGGTGTAATATCATATATCCTTAACAATCTTATTTTCGTTTTAGAAATAAACGCGACTTGTGCCTAGATCGGTAAATTGGACGCTCCACTTTTGTGGTTTTACTTTTCCGGTTTTAATAAGGTGTTTTTACTTTTCCGGGTTATAATAAAGGGTGTACTTGATTAGCTCGGAACCGACTGACAATCGGTCTTCAGCCGCCGGCTGGATAACGTCACCGGCTGACCGGCTCACCGAAGTGCTTCATCCGTGCAAGAGATAGTAACACTCGCCACTTGTCACAAAGAGTTTTTTGATAAAATCTCTATAAAAAGTATTACAATCCATATTATAGCTGTTCCTATCAAAACTGAAACAAAATATACATTTATTCGAAACAAAATGATTATATTTACACAAACGGTAGAATTCTTCATAAATGTTTGTTAACAGATTCACATATCTCTTTAGGATGATTAAACTCTAAATATAACCGAAAAATTTAGATTTACGTTAGATTATTGAAAACGTAACTAATGGATACTGATATTATTCAGATATATCTATAAAAGAATTGTTGTAACTATAAACTTTGAAAGATGGTATTTGTGCATGCATTAATCAATGCATGAAACTGTTGACTAACTAATCTATGCAATACTCTGACAGGAACGACATGGATTTCCTTAAAGAAAACCAATATGTTTTGTAATTAGGTTTTGAAAATTTATTTAAACCGATAAAGACATTCTACGCTAGTAAATCCTAAGTCACGCAATTATTCTGTTTGAAAAAAGAAACTCACTACACACTAGGAAGATGATTCTATTCATATTTACTTTGAAAAGAATATTTTACAAACCTTTCATAAAGATTCATACGAAATGCGATATAAAGTGCCATTATTCAAACATATCGAATTTGTTCCTTTACATTTATCTTTGTCTCTAATATTGTTCACCGTAAAATAAAACTTGACTTCTACTTTTTCAGAAAACATGTATTATTATATCTAAGATTCTAGAGAGGTTTTGCTTATGTTGCGCATTTTCCTTTCAATCTTTTTTATAAAATCTTATTAATTGGTGATGTTGAATCTATGTTACAAGCAATGGCATGAAAATATTAACATCATGTACAATACAACCTTTTAATTTTACAAGTTTATTTTTACTTCTAAGATACGTTCTAAACTCTTTTCTTCAGATTTTGCAATTCACGATTCTTGCAATCTGTCGCTATCTTGAGCCGGCTTCAGTCGATCAAACGAAACCGGCGCAATCGACTGACAGCCGGTGCCTTTCCGGGCGTGTTTCAGTCGGTTAACATCCGGGCCTCATTCGGACTTAAAGTTGACCCGACTCGCCGGCTGTACAGCTAGTAAGCAAATCAAGCGGCTGAAGGAGGAAGTAGAAACGAAATCAGTGAAACGTGTTTTATTCTTAACCAAGGTATGTTCCTCATTCTAACTTTCATCTAGGCTAGAAATGTGTTGCAGTCAAGGAAATTTTTATTTTAATTCTGAATCATTCAAATGGGTTATAATATTAAAACGGCGACATGCCGTTAGTCAAAACGGCGACAAATTAGACGGAACGGCGACAAAAATAACTAGTCAAGTAGGATTCCAAGTTGGGATGATACAGACACGTGCCAGTTATATTCGGTCAGTGACTTATTTTCCATAGACTTGCATGTTAAAGGAACTCAAGGCCGTACAATAAAACACTGGAAAGCGAAAATAAATTAGGTCACAGCCACTCGGAAATCTCAATTAGCGTTATCTCTACTGGCGGGCGAACAATTATCGCCGCGTAACAGTTATCGCCACCACCTCGCTGTAAGGCATTTGAGCATTCTTTCACATCCAATCCTTCTATTTTTCATCAAAGGACCTCTCCCACTTTCAAATTATTACCAATAAAAAAATTCACCAAAAGAATTTAATTTTCCAGATGCCACGAAAGATAAATTTTAGCACGTGGGAAAAGTAAACGAGACGGGGAAGTCACGTGACCTGTCGAGAAATCTTATCAGATATTAAAAAAATGTATACATGTATATAAAATGACCCTGGCTACAGTTATGATACAGAAAAATATCAATTGTATGATTGCAAATAATTTTAGAATTGTTTTCCTAGAAATAATCGTGGTCAAAACTGGTCCACTTTACGGCAATGCGGTTACTTACCTTCACTCACTGCTACGGCGTGCAAATCAAGAAAACAACAAACAATGAAATAATGCAGCATATATATGCCTCAAAGAATTCAATTTTAACCTGAGATAGTTTTCTTTCAATAATTATTTATTTTGCCGCAATATTTCACGTCTACCCGAAGTCGTTTGGTCTTCGCTAAACCGCTTGGATGCGGTCCGATCGAGTCGGGTGCTTGTCACTGACAGTCGGTCACTTTGCCTTTCGGGGGAAGGTAAATAAAATCAGATTAATAAATATAGATGTGTCTTCGTTCAAAGGATATGATATTTCAGTACCACTGACATTTTGCAAGAATTTGGAAGTGAATTTAAATTTTGTGAACTGATAGCGTATGTTGGCGATAACTATTACGGTAAGGTGTTACGAAACTCAGTATCGGTCTGTTGTAATTTTTAGCGGCCGTAGAGAACTAGAAAATAATCTACGATTGAAACATTTATTTCCTGACAGGAAGATCCCTAATCAAGTATTGTGTAGAATATTTACCAAATTTGATTATGCGTTTTGATATTAGAAACGAAAACGTCTAAAAAAACGGCGATAATTGTTCGCCAGCCAGTACTCGACGATGTTTGCTTTGCGCAACTCGCCACTACTTTCTGTACAAGCGCAATACTCAACCCGATGTGAAAACCATTTCCAATTTATCACGAACATTATTCATTACTTAACATAAAATATTTTCTTTTATATTATCTAATTTTCAAATTTATATACCCCTTCTCCCTCTCTATTCCAAATTAATTTTAATTTTCACTACTTTTGAACTTGTCAACTATAATTGGGTGTCTATGACCTATTCTAAATTTTATGCCCCTATACATTGACATTATATTAAAGGCAATAATAAGTCCCGAGTCGGCGACATCGCTTCACGATAGACTTCAACCAACAACAACAACGGTTTTAACATTCTTCGCAAAAAGTTTTGGTTTACTTGAAACCTTGCAACATATACGGTACTATTACTTAGTATAAACATATTTTATTAAACAAAATTAATATGGATCGGTAAACAAGCCGCAATAGCTTATATAAATACCTCTCCATTACATAACAGTAGTTTGCAATAGGTTTTTGAAGATGCCCTAAGTAGGAGCACTATAAATATCATCAGGTAAATTATTACTATACTACTTATGTATGTGATGAACATAACTACACATTGCAACATACCGGCAACAGTTTAGAAATGTTATAAAAGAACCTAAATATACGAACCTGCTTACTTTATCCATATAAACTGAATCTGTTTTCATTCTGTATTTCAGTTAAGGGTTTGTTCCCGACGATAAAATTTGCATTCACTTACTGATTGGTCAGATATATTGTTAAACAGTTTCATTTGGTTTCTTAACATTCTGTCGGCGAAGGATATAACATTTGATTAGCGTAATTGTCTTGTACACATCCATTGTCCACTAACCAAGACACGACGGTGTCATCAATCAGTGACCCGGCAGGTTATATGACCTGTTACGGCACACTGCAAGAGTCACAAGACGGCTATAAATTGACACCTAACACATGTTATCTGTGACATCCGGCTTTATAATACACAGCTTCAATACCAGATACCCGGTCATCTTCAATGTACCTGTAAAAATGTATTACCTCGGTAAGTTTTATTGCAGGATTTCAACTTATCACACAATGTGACAAACTGAAAGCGATGTTAAGTAACCTCGAAAAATGACAAGCAGGCCTACGAAATGAATAGATGAGAAATTGCTTTGTTTTTTAATCCCCGCCCCTCTTACCGTCCTTACCTTTTACTAGTCTCGGCAGTTATGAGCAACAATTCTTTTAAAGTGATTGAATTAAACCTAGTTTATTGCGAGCAACGAAACAAAGATTAGCGAACAGGCTATGTATATACCAAGAGATTTTTTTGAACGCCGCTCTTATGTATATACACGATACACAAAACTGGATACAACATCAAGATCGAAAGCGTGAAACAAAATGAATAAATAGATAAGAAAAACGTGTGTAAATGTTTTCATGTAGGTACGTATATTTACAAATGTTGCCCGGTAATGGAGTTGGCTGCAGCCTCAGCTAGATGAAACAAGGTTTCGCGAATCATTTGAAGCAAAGAATAAATGTTGCTTTCATGGAAAACTCTATAGCGTCCTATCCTAGTATAAACCTTCGGTATAACTATAGAATTGGTTCGCCACCCTTTTTCATATAAACTGCTCTATAGGTTAGGGTTAGTATTCTTTCGAACTTTTCAAAAACATTTGAATCACATCAAGAGCGAGAATGTTATAGCCAATCAGAGATCGCGTGTCAATAAGGGGAATCCCCTGTCAAAATATCGCCCGCGTCGCTTGGCCGGGGCCCAGTCTGAATCACGTGATCTTGTTACCCGTAAAATTTATTACGTAACGCCCTCATCCGCGATCGGGGAAGACCTCCAACCCAGTCCATCTTTAAATTGGTCTATCAAAAATAAATTTTCTAGAAAAAGATTATTGTTGTATTATAATCAAACTTGGCATGTTGAATTGAAATCATCTCGGCTTGAAGTACATACCGTATTCGTCCTAATAAGTGCCCCCTCCCTAATAAGCGCCCCCTATTACAAATTTCCATACAACATAATTTATATTTTATTATCCTATTATTACTTATGTAACGTCGCCAGATTTACTGACTTATGTAAAAAATTAAGAGACCTGTCCCATAGGCCGCCATTATAAACTTGTTCCCAAATATGTACAAAATTTTATTGAATTACTGTCATTCCTTACATAATCGATTGAAAATGAAACATAAATTATGAGGATGTAGCTGAGATGATTCGTCACAAATGGGCAAAACATGAACAGAATCCGACGGAAATTAAATGAGTGAAAATTATTTATTCTACACCAATTTAACATGCAAGTCTATGGAAAAAACGTCACTGTCCGAATATAACTGGCACGGGTCTATACATATATCCCCATGTTACCTGTTTTTTAGCGTTATGTCTTTTCGAGCCCCTGAAAAACGGGCCCAGGGTGCATTCTAGACGCCTGTTTATAATAACTTTCCAACGAAAATTAGAGGGAAATGTCCCAAATTATCGGATATATTCTTTATTTTGTGTTTAAATCTGAATTTCAGATTTTGATACAAGAATAAGTAATCATAGATTTCCATAAACACCGATAATAGTCATAATTCTAAAGCGAGCACAGTTCAAAACAAATATTTTGAGAACTGAAAACTCATTTCGACTGAAGAGCGTAACCTTCCTGTCAACGTCATGTGATTGGCATCATGTGACAGACTATTTTTAACTTTCCAGCTGATTGACAGTTGGGGTCATCTCATAAGCGATCAGCAATTTTTTGCCAAGTTTCGCAACTCGCCAAAGAAACATTAGGCTGCTGATCAATGCATAAAATTAAATTGACAAAATTCTATTAAAAAAAGGCTCTTATTGATTCAAACATCCCCAACAGTAGTAATCAAAATACCCTTTAACCAATAAAACTACCAAGAATAATGTGAACGACTCATTTAATTTCCTTACCGATCAACTCAATTGTTTGTACCAGGGTGGTATCCTCCTTACACACCTCTTATTTGCACTGAAATACCACCTGCGCACGAGATACATGCGTGTGACCGAATGTCGTGCAAACGAGTCTTCGCAAAAAATGACATAACGCATTTAAAATGATAGGGAAAGGTATTTTGTTTATTAATTGTTCCTATGGGCACAGTAGACATAAACAGTTAAACACGACATATGTACATAAGCGGTTTTATCACCAACATTTTGGTTTATAGTAGATAGATAGAAACTGGCTGTCCCTCGGGTATATGTATACAGTGTTACACTTGTGTCCTTTGTCCTGAGGTAGTTTTACGATATTTTATCCCTCCACGATATTTTGTCCATACAGTAACACACTCCGTATACTCCAAATATTTTCCCCAAAATCAATGTTCACTATGAAGTTTGAGTAGATAGATTTTGAAACTGGCTGTCCCTTGGGTATATGTATACAGTGTTACACTTCTGTCCTTTGTCCTGGGGTAGTTTTACGATATTTTATCCCTCCACGATATTTTGTCCATACACACTCCGTATACTCCAAATATCATGATAAGCACTCTGGCTGATCTCTTTGAGAACATGTGGCAGCAGGGCGCTCTACCTCAAGAATTCAAAGATGCATCCATTGTACATCTCTACAAGAACAAAGGCAATAGGCAGGACTGCAACAACCATCGAGGTATTTCACTGCTCTCAATCGCTGGGAAAATTCTGGCCAGGATCCTCCTCAATCGCCTAAACAAACACCTTGAACAAGGCCTGCTACCTGAAAGCCAATGCTGATTTAGGAGTGGACGCAGTACAGTGGACATGATATTTGCTGCTCGGCAAGTGCAAGAAAAGTGCCTGGAGCACAACGTTGGCCTGTACTCTACCTTTGTAGACCTGACGAAGGCGTTCGACACAGTTAGCCGTGATGGACTATGGAAAATGATGTCAAAGTTTGGTTGCCCGGACACATTCATCAACATCGTAAGACAATTCCATGACGGGATGCAAGCCCGGGTCCAAGAGGACGGTTCATACTCGGATCCCTTTCCGGTCTCCAACAGTGTCAAGCAGGGCTGTGTTCTTGCTCCAACGCTTTTCAGCATCATGTTTTCTGCCATGCTCAGCGATGCCTTCCGTGAGGATGTCATCGGGATCGGCCTTCACTTTCGCACAGACAGCAATCTCTTCAATCTACGCAGACTGCAAGCAAAAACAAAAACCACGTGTACCACCATCCGTGACCCGACGATTGCTCTTTAAATGCCCATGAGGTAACAGAAATGCAGAAGAGCATGGACTGTCTCGCAATAACTTTGGGCTCACTATCAGCACCAAGAAAACAGAGGTATTGTACCAACCGGCCCCTGGCTCAACGTACATCGAACCCAACATTCTGGTCAATGGAGAAAAGCTTGTCGCAGCTGAGAAGTTCAGGTATCTAGGCAGCACCCTGTCGCGCACGGCCAATGTCGACGAGGAGGTGCACTACAGGATTGTGCTGCTTTTGGTAGGCTTCGCAAAAATGTGTGGGACAGAAGAGGCATAACACTCAAGACGAAGCTAAAGGTGTACAGCGCTGTTGTTCTACCCTCCCTCCTATATGCCTGCGAAACATGGACCATCTACAGTCGCCATGCAAAACAGCTCACTGCTTTCCACACGCAATGTCTCAGGAAGCTGCTAAACATCAAGTGGCAGGACAAAGTGCCAGATACTGAGGTTCTGGCCAGAACAGGAATGAGCAGTATCTATGCTACACTGAAGCTGTCACAGTTGCGCTGGGCGGGCCATGTTTGCCGCATGACCGACGATTGTCTCCCGAAGCAACTCCTCTTTGGGGAACTGTTGAACGGAAAGAGGTCTCACGGAGGACAGCGGAAGCGCTACAAAGATACCTTGAAGGCAACGCTTAAATCCTGCAACGTAAACCCAGCAACATGGGAAACCGAAGCTCAACACCGCACTCACTGGCGTACTTCCACCAAGCGAGGAGTAAATATCTTCGAAACCAACAGGTTACTAGATGCCAAACAGAAACGACAAGTTCGAAAAGCAAAACCACAGCCCTCCTTCACTCCATCATCAGACAGCCAGCCCTCAACCTACTTCATCTGCCACTTATGCAACAGGCCTTTCCGCGCAAGGATCGGCCTGAACAATCATCTCCGTACCCACAAAGCCAACAACTGAAGTCATGGTCATCTTCGATTACGAAGGACGAACATCAATCACTTCAAATATTTTACTCCAAAATCAACGTTCACTGTGAAGTTTGAGTAGATAGATTTTGAAACTGGCTGTCCCTCGGGTACATGTATACAGTGTTACACTTGTGTCCTTTCTCCTGGGGTAATTGTACGATATTTTATCCCTCAACAATATTTTGTCCATACACACTCCGTATACTCCAAATATTTGGCTCCAAATCAACGTTCACTGTGAAGTTTGAAAAAGTTATATACTGCTGTTCTTCCCCCAAAGTAATCCAGTATTTACAACCAACAGCATAATAGACACATCTCAGAGCTTAACAGGGCCATCGTCTCCTAATATTCCTCTCCTGCCAGAGCACATCCCCTTGATCAACCCATATGACACTATTCCTACATGCAGCCTGCATGACTTTGTCTAAAACATTTATCACAACAAGAAAATCCGGGTCATCAAGGAAAAACACAATGTTTAACCCCAAATGACGCTTTAAGCCATAGATCATTTAAAACAAAGCATTGCCTTTATGTTCCCCTCCATCGTTCTTTTACGACAAGCACACATACGTCCTTTTATCAGTCATTGTCACCATATCCTCATTTCTTTCAAGGATGTCCACTATCCCCTCGTACTGACCAAAATGTGTTGTTATCATCTCCTCCCTCCATTTCAGAAAATTGTTTTGCTTAAAGTATTATTCACACGTTTTGGCAAGATTTTCTCGGTGCATTCATTTTCGAAAAAAGACAAGAATCTTCGTTTCCCTGTAAAAGAAAAGAAAATTTAATAAATAGGGTGAAATATACCTCAACTTGATCTTGTGTAAATCAACAGTAGCTCTGCAAGAAATGATTATCATAGAATGACATAGATCAGTTACCACTGTAGTCCATATTTCATACATATTTCAGATACATTCAAAAAGTTATAATATCAACCGGTGAAGAGACAAGTTGATAATGAATTTGCCACCTCCCTGACCTCTATGTTTGGCTTTACAATATAATATATAATTGGCAATGAAGATTGGCATGCATTTTTCATTCGGAAAACTGTATGACATACGTTCATGAACAATATTTTATACTACTAACCTGCATGCAAATATCGGCAGTCTTTGACGACCCTTCTCTTGTGCAGGTGTCCTGTTCCTGCAACTCGGCATTAGACACATCTATATATTGTAATCAAAGCACTTGAATTAAAAGGTTTTCATTTTTCATATGCAAGTTTTATTTATTCCTTCCTTCGCCTCTGATAAAGGTTACAAGTTAGTTCCTAAATTGTTTACATCATCATACATTTAAATGAGAAAGGATTACTGTATCATCTGCATTCGAGCGATCTCATATATCTATTATGATGTTTTTCAACTTATATGATGACTATTGTAGACAAGATAACTTTTCCGTCAATCCACTGGAATCAGTTTCAACTGATAGGACCTCAATATTTTGTGAGAGTTCATTAACAATGTGCCTTTCCATAAACATTTTATGATTATCTTATGTTATGAAAATTTAACCTATATTACTTTGACATAAATCAGCAAACGTCAATTAAAAATCGAAAACATATTATGTTTTGAAAAAGCATACAAAGTTTCACATACCTGTTATCACCTCGTATCTAGACATTTCCTCGTCTTTAAACTACGTCTGTAAACTTGATTTTGAGAAAGTACTGAGTAAAATTGTACTCCTCAGATTTCTGGCAATTGGGTATTTTTGTTTAAAAATTAGATTGTACACTCACTATTCTTCATGATTGGGTTATTTTCTACCAAGATAACTCTTAAACATCCATCAAGCTTATTATTTTGATGTGGCAACCAAGCTCCTAACAGTAACATGGTTCCAGTAAAACAACTTACATTAATGAGGAGGCATCGCTTATACAAAGAAGCACTACTGTAGAGTTTTATGAACTCCTTACTTATCCGGATACCCCACAACTTAAAGCAACAGATGTAGAGCTTTGATATCCATTCGTGACAAATTTATGGGTTAGTACGCAAGATTTTACAAACTACTGCGGACAGTACGCATGGTATTTTGATTCTTTTGGGTTTTAAGGAAAATGTCTGCATATCTGTACTCTCAGTTTTCTTATCAATTACGTTTTCAACGATTTTAGTGCGTAAATTACGCAGATATGCAGCTTATCTGGAGCACTGAAAAGCTTTATAAGTAATCGATCTCATGAAAGCTTGACAAATTTATTATTACAAATTCACGATGCCGGAATGGTTTGTTTACAAGTTATTCATTTGAAATACATAATGTGAATGCATCATGTTTTTTGTGATATCTCCAATAACACATTTATTTGCAAAATATGAGATTTTGACCCTTTTTATGAGTTCCTGTATGTAAAACTTGATAAAATAATTTTTACTTTCGACATCGCCCCTGGAAAGCTTCCGATGTGACGACAACGTCACAGAATATGAGGGGCTCGAAAACAGGTGACGTCACAAAATGCGAGATAAATTTGACCTCTTCAAAATAACCAGATTTTAAGGGTAATAATCGAGGCTTAATGTACTTTAATTTGATATTCAGTTAGCCAAATAAATGTTACTAAAGGTATTATAAGAATTTAGGGTAAATTATATGTAATTTAATGCAAGTGCTGCCGTTTGTCTTATGGGCTCGAAAACACCGTACGCAAGGTTACACCATGGCTAAAGGCCACCTTCATAAAGCCTTTTTTTCATCTTGTATTTTTCTTTTTGTTTAGGTTAATGGTCCAACCTCAAGAATTCAAGACTGATGAAGTGAAGTCAGTTTCTAATGTCAAGTTCGTACATAATCATGGTTTGGTCGAAATTGTTTGAAGTAAGAATGAGGATCCATGTACAAGTAGAATAATAAGTCACACTGATGAACTATGTGCTAAATAAGAACACCTGAATAGTCATACTGGCAACAGTGACTGTGAAGTGTATGATAAAACATTTACAGAATCAAGAGTCTGCAAAGTCACATGCGAGTTCATACAGGAGAGACCATTCAAGTCTGACGTGTTGTAAAGCTTTAACAGACCTGGGTCACCTGAAGAAGAAAAACATGGAAATTTACACAGAAGAGAAACCATTCAAGTGTGAAGCGAGTGATAAAGCTTTTACAGTCTCAAGTGATCTGCAAAAGCACAGGAGAATCCACACAGGAGAGAAACCATACAAGTGTCATATGTGTGGTAAAACATGTTCAGAATCACGTAATTTGAAGAGACATATGCGAATTCATACAGGAGAGAAACCATGTAAGTGTGAAATCTGTGGTAAAGCTTTTACACAACTAGTTCACCTGCAGGCACACATGAGAATTCATACAGGAGAGAAACCATTTAAGTGTGATGTTTGTGGTAAAACATTTACAACAACAGGTCATCTGATTACACACATGAGAATTCATACAGGAGTGAAACCATTCAAGTGTGATATGTGTGGTAAAGCTTTTACAGTTTCAAGTAGCCTGCAGAGACACATGAGAATTCATACAGGAGAGAAACCATTCAAGTGTGATGTTTGTGGTAAAACATTTAAAAGAACAAGTGAACTGAAGTCACACATGAGAATTCATACAGGCGAGAAACCATCCTTGTGTGGTGTTTGTGGTAAAACATTTAAAAGAACAAGTAACCTGCAGAGACACATGAGAATTCATACAGGCCAGAAACCATTCAAGTGTGATGTTTGTGGTAAAGCTTTTACAGTTTCAAGTAGCCTGCAGAGACACATGAGAATTCATACAGGCGAGAAACCATTCAAGTGTGGTGTTTGTGGTAAAGCTTTTACAGTTTCAAGTAGCCTGCAGAGACACATGAGAATTCATACAGGCGAGAAACCATTTTAGTGTGATGTTTGTGGTAAAATGTTTACACAATCATGTAATCTGCAGAGACACATGTTCTATAGTTACTGATATTGTGATTGTTTATTCACTCCATTCTTTCCTTTACAGTTCTTCTCAGCAGTTAAGCTGTATGATCTTAGGTTCTTAGTTTGTTTAGAATAAATATCTAATCTACTGATTGGAATGTTTTTTAGAGTGTATTAAAATGTAATTCAGGTATAGATTTAACTCTCTTTTTTTGGTCTGCATGAAATAATCAAAACAATAAGATCACCTTTACTTTATTACATTCAACATTACATGACAAACATCAATAACAAAATCGATCACATCATGCATGGTCGCCATTGAAGTGCTATTTTTAGTGAAATTACAATAAAAGATTGTGGTAATACTGAGTGAAAAAGCAATCCTAAATATCAAATATGTTATTTGAAAGCTTATTCGATAAGTTATAAAACAAATAAACAACAACTCACAAGAAACACATTTCACATGCCTGAAAGAATGGATAATTAGCAAACAATTTACAAAACAACACAAGAAAAAACATGCTACAACGCCATTTTCAAATGTATTTTAATAAATGAATAATAATGTTGTCGCTGTTACGTCCATCGAATTTGACATATATTTTATTGATAAAAGTGTTTTGACTAGACATTTGTCACCGTTTTGACCAAATTGTCGCCGTTTTGACCGTATCCCATTCAAATAATGAATAACGTTTATCAGATTACTTACAGTGACAGTGATAACCTGAATCATTTCAGGAATTCGCGTTTAAAAAATGCTTTCCATTGGTTTATTTTGAGTGCTTTTGTTTTGCAATTCATTCATCAATCAAAAATTGATATTTCAGGTTAAACAACAGATTGTTGCAAAGTACAGCCTCCTATTATGGGACCTATAACAGAAACAATGCTGTTTTGCGTCCTAAAGAGTGGAGTCAACACTATGAAGGGCAAAATTCAATCAGCCAGGACTTTCATAATGTTCATTCTAGATGACTGTTTGACATTTGAGTGCATCTATAGATCAAGACACAAGACACTACATAAGCCATGAAGCATTTGTATGTCCTTGGCCAATCGTAGGCGTAGCTCAGTGGTAGAGTGTCTGCTCATCACCAGGTAGACCGGGGTTCGATTCTCGCTCACGTCATACCAAAAGACGTTAAAAGGTGCGAGTTGTTGCTGTCTTGCTTGACAATCAGCATTGTAAAGGCAGAACAACGCATTAACTGGCGCTGAACTGTGGCTGCCGGGTGCTTAGGCACAACCCAAATTTCCGGTAATGTATGTAGGTACTGAGGATAATAAAGTGATATTATTATTAATCATGGCTGCCTACTTAGAGCACAACTTCCTTTGCTGTGTGATATTCTTTGTCATACAACAAAGGATTTGTTTCAAAGTGAAAACTTCCTGACAGGCACAGGTTTTTGAAACACTTTATTCCACTTCTATGCCAAAAGATAATGCACCAGTGACAGAGTGCCACTCACTAAGTTGAATAAAAAGTCTGATAGCATTGATCTCTATCAACAGAAAGTTCAAAGTGCAACATATTTCTGTATTTGAGATTGCTACACCCATGTTTCAAATGGGTTGGTACAGAGGGAACCTAAATTGCCCAAGTGGCGTAAAAAATTAACTCACTCACTGCAAGTAAAGCTAGCAGTTGATAAATGAGAATACTAAATGTCTTGAAGTTTTCAGTACCCACCAATTTGAATAGAATGTGCAAAAGATCACAACCAAGTAGACTATTCAGCGACTGTTCTCACATAATGGAAACATCTCTATTGATCATGACAACTCCCATGAATTCAAAACATGCCAGTAAGAGCACAATTTCTATTTTGAGGAACTTCATAGTCGGTTATTCCGGTAAATGAGTGCCATAATTATCAATGCTGACACCTGAAGCTGAACAGACATTCTGTTTGTGGAAGTAAATGTCACATGACAGGATTCAGTGTTTATTATCAATGGTGTTTCTAGGAAACCAGCAGAGAGGGTCATATGTGTAAAATCCATATGGGGATGTGAACAATGGTTTGAGGATCGAACACTTGAAACTTCTCGGAGTCAACGTTACGCTTCTTGGCCTCCTAATGCCCTTCTTTCTGAAAGACGACAGGACATCCAGCCCTTTCAGTCCACATCCTGCGAAGAAATCGGCAAAGACCATCAAAGTTTGAAAGATACCAAAAAGATTCTCAAAGAATCATCTGACAAGATCTGAGATGTGAAATAATGTTGCTAAGTATTTTTTAGCTTAAGTATGTTATAACAATGATGATTTTTTTAAAAACGGAAGAGGTTTTTAAAAAAACACTAACATGGTCTTGATTTTTCATGTTGGTAATTAACTAACCAGTTATCAATTTTGACATCAATTTTGGATTTTAGATTTCATGGTATTTTTTTTTTTTTTTTTGGAAATATGAAATATAGTTAACTAAAAGCAAATGGAAACAATTACAATGTTTATACTCCTTTAAAAAAGCCTCTTCGCTAAATTAGATTATGGATCCCCCTGGTATCCTTGTCATGTGAATGGTTTTTTTTATCATATAATTTATATAATTTCCACCCAGCCATTCAAAAGCAAGCAAATTATCGTCTGTTAGTATTTTGAATTTGTTCCGAATGTAAACAGCAATTTCATTCTCTATTGTTGAAAGAGCTGATAAGGGGCTTAACTCGTGATCACGATAGGTGTTGCTGCTGCGGATCACCAGTTTTCTACCTTGTGGCAAGGTCGAAGCGAGGAGTTGCTCGATACATTTTCACCTTGCCGTGGGAAGATGGTTGTCAGTTTGAGTATAACAATTCTCAATTCTATGTTGTCATGGGTGTATGAAGGTGCATCATCACAACTGCAATTATATCTAAGCAAATTGTTATTACAGAGACACATCATTTGTAAGCCGAATCTGAAGTGTATCCAAAGAGAGTTACACAAATCCTTGTGGGTTAAAGGAATTCGATTCATTCTCAATATCCTTTTCCTATGTTTATACTATAAGACTTTTCATATTATCTTTTGTTACATCACTTGCAACAAAACACTACCTGTGACAAATTGACAAGTAACAGCAAACACAGTAACTGATACAAGTACATGAAGAATGATGTGGTTGATATTCTTTGCTGTTATCTTTACTTGCCCTCTTTTTCTCTCTTGATGTACCTTGATAAGAATTTTCTCAAATTTATTCCATTTTCAAAGATGTTGTGATTGAATTGTGCCCCGGGTTTGGCAATAGTTCAATGTTAGCCTTAACTCTTCTCTCCTTTGAGGTTAGGGTTTGAAGCTGCCAATGAACTTGAATCCAAAAAAACCTATTCTTTTGGTGGTGTCTATCTTCTTATGTTTGTAATATTTAACATTTGAGTTTCTTTCTACAGAGTTGTGTTCTGAGTACAGAAATATTTCATATTTAAGAAGTTGTCTTCTGAGGCAGTTTCTTCCTCTGTCTTACTTAGCGCTTTAGAATTGAAACGTACCTCCCTTCATTACGTTTATGGTATAAGGTACAAGGATTTTAAACCTTTTGACAGCCTGGCGCTTCCTTATGTGTGGCCTCCAGTTCTTTCCCTTGGGTGTCTTGTCATGCATGTTCATGGAGATTTTCTGCAACTTGATCATACAAGATTGCTTCTTTACCTCCTGATCATTTTAACCTTAATTGTGTTATCCTCCCCACCTGCTGCAAGGCTCTCTTGGGGAATATCTTAGAATATGACCAACAGTGCATGGGCAAGTTGTCCTTCATGTAGAAAATGATAAAAATATATTGACAATACAATTCTTGAAAGTATATTCCCTAACCAACTTCTTGTAGGACATTGTTGGTGTTTGTCTTGACAGAACCAGGGTTATCTCGCCCTCTTTGTTCCTTGAGCATTTTAACCTTAATTGTGTTATCCTCCCACCTGCTGCAGGGCTCTCTTGGGGTATATCTTAGAATATGACCAACAGTGCATGGGCAAGTTGTCCTTCATGTAGAAAATGATAAAATTATATTGACAATACAATTCTTGAAAGTATATTCCCTAACCAACTTCTTGTAGGACATTGTTGGTGTTTGTCTTGACAGAACCAGGGTTATCTCGCCCTCTTTGTTCCTTGAGCATTTTAACCTTAATTGTGTTATCCTCCCACCTGCTGCAGGGCTCTCTTGGGGTATATCTTAGAATATGACCAACAGTGCATGGGCTAAGTTGCCTTCGACAAAGAAATGAAAATAATATAATATATTGATGAATACTCTTATATTTTCCTGAAGATGTTAATCATAACATTTTGTTATCTCCTCTACTGGTTGTAGTGATCTGTTGGTGTATATCTTAGAATATTACCAACAGAACATGAGCAAAGTTGCCCTTCATTAAGAAAATTATAAAAACATATTGATAATAGAATTAAAAGTATATTCCCTGACCTACTACTTGTAGGACATTGTAGGTGTTTGTCTTGACAGAACCAGGGTTATCTCGCCCTCTTTGTTCCCTGAGCATTTTGACCTTAATTGTGTTATCCGCCCCACCTGCTGTAGGGCTCTGTTGGGGAATATCATAGAATATGACCAACAGGGCATGGGCAAAGCTGTCCTTCATGAATAAAATGATAAAAATATATTGACAATACAATTCTTGAAAGTATATTCCCTGACATACTTCTTGTAGGACATTGTTGGTGTTTGTCTTGACAGAACAAGGGTTATATCCCCCTCTTTGTTTCCTGAGCATTTTAACCTTAATTGTGTTATCCGCCCCACCTGTTGCAGGGCTCTCTTGGGGTATATCTTAGAATATGACTAACAGAGCATGGGCAAAGTTGCCTTCGACTAAGAAATGAAAATAATATATGTTGATTAATACTCGTTTATTTTCCTGAAGATGTTGATCATAACATTTTGATATCTCCTCTATCTGTTGTAGTGATCTGTTGGGGAATATCTTAGCATATGACCAACAGGGCATGGGCAAAGCTGTCCTTCATGAATAAAATGATAAAAACATATTGACAATACAATTCTTGAAAGTATATTCCCTGACCTACTTCTTGTTGGACATTGTTGGAGTTTGTCTTGACAGAACCAGGGTTATCTCGCCCTCTTTGTTCCTTGAGCATTTTAACCTTAATTTTGTTATCCTCCCACCTGCTGCAGGGCTCTCTTGGGGTATATCTTAGAATATGACCAACAGTGCATGGGCTAAGTTGCCTTCGACAAAGAAATGAAAATAATATAATATATTGATGAATACTCTTATATTTTCCTGAAGATGTTAATCATAACATTTTGTTATCTCCTCTACTGGTTGTAGTGATCTGTTGGTGTATATCTTAGAATATAAACCAACAGAACATGAGCAAAGTTGCCCTTCATTAAGAAAATTATAAAAACATATTGATAATAGAATTAAAAGTATATTCCCTGACCTACTACTTGTAGGACATTGTAGGTGTTTGTCTTGACAGAACAAGGGTTATCTCGCCCTCTTTGTTCCCTGAGCATTTTGACCTTAATTGTGTTATCCGCCCCACCTGCTGCAGGGCTCTGTTGGGGAATATCATAGAATATGACCAACAGGGCATGGGCAAAGCTGTCCTTCATGAATAAAATGATAAAAACATATTGACAATACAATTCTTGAAAGTATATTCCCTGACATACTTCTTGTAGGACATTGTTGGTGTTTGTCTTGACAGAACAAAGGTTATATCCCCCTCTTTGTTTCCTGAGCATTTTAACCTTTATTGTGTTATCCGCCCCACCTGTTGCAGGGCTCTCTTGGGGTATATCTTAGAATATGACTAACAGAGCATGGGCAAAGTTGCCTTCGACTAAGAAATGAAAATAATATATGTTGATTAATACTCGTTTATTTTCCTGAAGATGTTGATCATAACATTTTGATATCTCCTCTATCTGTTGTAGTGATCTGTTGGGGAATATCTTAGAATATGACCAACAGGGCATGGGCAAAGCTGTCCTTCATGAATAAAATGATAAAAACATATTGACAATACAATTCTTGAAAGTATATTCCCTGACCTACTTCTTGTTGGACATTGTTGGAATTTGTCTTGACAGAACCAGGGTTATCTCGCCCTCTTTGTTCCTTGAGCATTTTAACCTTAATCGTGTTATCCTCCCACCTGCTGCAGGGCTCTCTTGGGGTATATCTTAGAATATGGCCAACAGTGCATGGGCTAAGTTGCCTTCGACAAAGAAATGAAAATAATATAATATATTGATGAATACTCTTATATTTTCCTGAAGATGTTAATCATAACATTTTGTTATCTCCTCTACTGGTTGTAGTGATCTGTTGGTGTATATCTTAGAATATTACCAACAGAACATGAGCAAAGTTGCCCTTCATTAAGAAAGTTATAAAAACATATTGATAATAGAATTAAAAGTATATTCCCTGACCTTCTTCTTGTAGGACATTGTAGGTGTTTGTCTTGACAAAACAAGGGTTATCTCGCCCTCTTTGTTCCCTGAGCATTTTAACCTTAATTGTGTTATCCGCCCCACCTGCTGCAGGGCTCTGTTGGGGTATATCTAAGAATATGAACAACAGGGCATGGACAAGTTGTCCTCCATGTAGAAAATGATAATAATATATTGACAATACTATTCTTGAAAGTATATTCCCTGACCTACTTCTTGTAGGTCATTGTTGGTGTTTGTCTTGACAGAACAAGGGTTACCTCGCCCTCTTTGTTTCCTGAGCATTTTAACCTTAATTGTGTTATCCGCCCCACCTGCTGTAGGGCTCTGTTGGGGAATATCTTAGAATATGACCAACAGTGCATGGGCAAAGTTGCCTTTCCTCCAAGAAAATGATAATAATATTTTGACAATACAATTCTTGAAAGTATATTCCTTGACCTATTTCTTGTAGGACATTGTTGGTGTTTGTCTTGACAAAACAAGGGTTATCTCACCCTCTTTGTTTCCTGAGCATTTTAACCTTAATTGTGTTATTTTCCCCACCTGCTGAAGGGCTCTGTTGGGGAATATCTTAGAATATGAACAACAGGGCATTGGCAAATTTGCCTTCTAACAAAAAATGAAAATAATATATGTTGATTAATACTTTTATATTTTCCTGAAGATGTTGATCATAACATTTTGTTATCTCCTCTATTTGTTGTAGTGATTTGTTGGTGCATATCTTAGAATATGACCAACAGAACATGGGCAAAGTTGCCCGCCATGAAGAAAATGATAAAAACATATTGACAATACATTTAAAAGTATATTCCCTGACCAACTTCTTGTAGGACATTGTAGGTGTTTGTCTTGACAGAACAAGGGTTATCTCGCCCTCTTTGTTTCCTGATCATTTTAACCTTAATTGTGTTATCCGCCCCACCTGCTGCAGGGCTCTGTTGGGGAATATCTTAGAATATAACCAACAGTGCATCGACAAGTTGTCCTCCATGTAGAAAATGATAAAAATATAATGACAATATAATTCTTGAAAGTATATTCCCTGACCTACTTCTTGTTGGACATTGTTGGAGTTTGTCTTGACAGAACCAGGGTTATCTCGCCCTCTTTGTTCCTTGAGCATTTTAACCTTAATTGTGTTATCCTCCCACCTGCTGCAGGGCTCTCTTGGGGTATATCTTAGAATATGACCAACAGTGCATGGGCTAAGTTGCCTTCGACAAAGAAATGAAAATAATATAATATATTGATGAATACTCTTATATTTTCCTGAAGATGTTAATCATAACATTTTGTTATCTCCTCTACTGGTTGTAGTGATCTGTTGGTGTATATCTTAGAATATTACCAACAGAACATGAGCAAAGTTGCCCTTCATTAAGAAAATTATAAAAACATATTGATAATAGAATTAAAAGTATATTCCCTGACCTACTACTTGTAGGACATTGTAGTTGTTTGTCTTGACAGAACAAGGGTTATCTCGCCCTCTTTGTTCCCTGAGCATTTTGACCTTAATTGTGTTATCCGCCCCACCTGCTGTAGGGCTCTGTTGGGGAATATCATATAATATGACCAACAGGGCATGGGCAAAGCTGTCCTTCATGAATAAAATGATAAAAACATATTGACAATACAATTCTTGAAAGTATATTCCCTGACCTACTTCTTGTTGGACATTGTTGGAGTTTGTCTTGACAGAACCAGGGTTATCTCGCCCTCTTTGTTCCTTGAGCATTTTAACCTTAATTGTGTTATCCTCCCACCTGCTGCAGGGCTCTCTTGGGGTATATCTTAGAATATGGCCAACAGTGCATGGGCTAAGTTGCCTTCTACAAAGAAATGAAAATAATTTAATATATTGATGAATACTCTTATATTTTCCTGAAGATGTTAATCATAACATTTTGTTATCTCCTCTACTGGTTGTAGTGATCTGTTGGTGTATATCTTAGAATATTACCAACAGAACATGAGCAAAGTTGCCCTTCATTAAGAAAATTATATAAACATATTGATAATAGAATTAAAAGTATATTCCCTGACCTACTACTTGTAGGACATTGTAGGTGTTTGTCTTGACAGAACCAGGTTTATCTCGCACTCTTTGTTCCCTGAGCATTTTGACCTTAATTGTGTTATTCGGCCCACCTGCTGCAGGGCTCTGTTGGGGAATGTCTTAGAATATGACCAACAGAGCATAGGCAAAGATGCCTTCGACTGAGAAATGAAAATAATATAATATATTGATGAATACTCTTATATTTTCCTGAAGATGTTGATCATAACATTTTGATATCTCCTCTATCTGTTGTAGTGATCTGTTGGGGAATGTCTTAGAATATGACCAACAGAACATGGGCAAAGTTGCCCTCCATGAAGAAAATGATAAAAACATATTGACAATACATTTAAAAGTATATTCCCTGACCAACTTCTTGTAGGACATTGTAGGTGTTTGTCTTGACAGAACAAGGGTTATCTCGCCCTCTTTGTTTCCTGATCATTTTAACCTTAATTGTGTTATCCGCCCCACCTGCTGCAGGGCTCTGTTGGGGAATATCTTAGAATATAACCAACAGTGCATCGACAAGTTGTCCTCCATGTAGAAAATGATAAAAATATAATGACAATATAATTCTTGAAAGTATATTCCCTGACCTACTTCTTGTAGGACATTGTTGGTGTTTGTCTTGACAGAACAAGGGTTATCTTGCCCTCTTTGTTTCCTGAGCATTTTAACCTTAATTGTGTTATGCTCCCACCTGCTGCAGGGCTCTCTTGGGGTATATCTTAGAATATGACCAACAGTGCATGGGCTAAGTTGCCTTCGACAAAGAAATGAAAATAATATAATATATTGATGAATACTCTTATATTTTCCTGAAGATGTTAATCATAACATTTTGTTATCTCCTCTACTGGTTGTAGTGATCTGTTGGTGTATATCTTAGAATATTACCAACAGAACATGGGCAAAGTTGCCCTCCATAAAGAAAATGATAAAAAATATATTGATAATACAATTCTTGAAAGTATATTCCCTGACCTACTGGTTGTATGACATTGTAGGTGTTTGTCTTGACAGAACAAGGGTTATCTCGCCCTCTTTGTTCCCTGAGCATTTTAACCTTAATTGTGTTATTTTCCCCACCTGCTGCAGGGCTCTCTTGGGGTATATCTTAGAATATGACCAACAGGGCATGGGCAAAGATGCCTTCGACTAAGAAATGAAAATACTATATGTTCATGAATACTCTTAATTTCCTGAAGATGTTGATCATAACATTTTGATATATCCTCTATCTGTTGTAGTGATCTGTTTGGGAATGTCTTAGAATATGACCAACAGAACATGGGCAAAGTTGCCCTCCATAAAGAATATGATAAAAATATATTGACAATACAATTCTTGAAAGTATATTCCCTGACCAACTTCTTGTTGGACATTGTTGGTGTTTGTCTTGACAGAACAAGGGTTATCTTGCCCTCTTTGTTTCCTGAGCATTTTAACCTTAATTGTGTTATTTTCCCCACCTGCTGCAGGGCTCTGTTTGGGTATATCTTAGAATATGACCTACAGTGCATGGGCAAAGTTGCCCTCCATAAAGAAAATGAAAACAAACTATTGACAATACAATTCTTGAAAGTATATTCCCTGACCAACTTCTTGTTGGACATTGTTGGTGTTTGTCTTGACAGAACAAGGGTTATCTTGCCCTCTTTGTTTCCTGAGCATGTTAACCTTTATTGTGTTATCCGCCGCACCTGCTGCAGGGCTCTGTTGGGAAATATCTTAGAATATGACCAACAGTGCATGGGCAAAGTTGCTCTCCATAAAGAAAATGATAAAAATATATTGACAATACAATTCTTGAAAGTATGTTCCCTGACCAACTACTTGTAGGACATTGTAGGTGTTTGTCTTCACAGAACCAGGGTTATCTCGCACTCTTTGTTCCCTGAGCATTTTGACCTTAATTGTGTTATTCGGCCCACCTGCTGCAGGGCTCTGTTGGGGAATGTCTTAGAATATGACCAACAGAGCATAGGCAAAGATGCCTTCGACTAAGAAATGAAAATACTATATGTTGATGAATACTCTCATTTTTCTGAAGATGTTGATCATAACATTTTGATATCTCCTCTATTTGTTGTAGTGATTTGTATTGGGGAATATCTTAGAATATGACCTACAGAACATGGGCAAAGTTGCCCTCCATGCAGAAAATGATAAAAATATAATGACAATACAATTCCTGAAAGTATTTTTCCTGACCAACTTCTTGTAGGACATTGTTGGTGTTTGTCTTGACAGAACAATTGTTATCTTGCCCTCTTTGTTTCCTGATCATTAGCAGCCCCGTCTAAGGACGGGGCTGCTATCAGTTTTTGTGAAGTTTCCATCGACTCCGCCGCCGCCGAACTCGTACTACTAGCTATAACTTTTTTCCACTAAGCTTTCCAGAACTCTTATTCATACCTTACTACTCATACCTCGGGGAAACGATTTTGACACGTTCACTTTCAAGGTCAAAGGTCAAGGTCACGAGCTATGTATTCACTCTAAGAATTCCTTGTAAACGCGATAACTTGAAAAGTTTTTGTGCTTTGAAGCTCTTACTTGGTATATATCATCCTTGGAAAAGTAAAAAAATTTGAAAAGGTTTTGGCTACAATCCGTCAAAGGTCAAGGTCACAGCAAGGTCATGACGTAAGCATGTTTTAGCGAAAATGCTTTATTTTAACTTTGAACACTTTTTATCAATACATGATTGTTATACTCAATAAAAAGTATTCAATGATTGTGTGACCTTGAAGGTCAAAGGTCAAGGTCATGAGATATGAGTTATTACAAAATGCACTAAATTGGGGTATAACTTTATCGCATTTAGCTTTTCAGAACTCATGAACATGTCTAAATGTTAATACTTCCAGGGTATCATTATGACATGTTCACTTTCAAGTTCAAAGGTCAAGGTCACGAGTTATAAAATCACCACAAAATTCTTTGTAAACACAGTAACTTGAAAAGTTTTTGTGCTATGAAGCTCTAACTTGGTATATATCATGCTTGGAAAAGTAAAAATTTTTGAAAAGGTTTCGGCTATAATCTGTCAAAGGTCAAGGTCACAGCAAGGTCATGACTTAAGCATGATTTAGCGAAAATGCTTAATTTTAACTATGATCACTTTTAATCAATACATGATTGTTATACTCAATAAGAAGTGTTCAATTATTGTGTGACCTTGAAGGTCAAAGGTCATGAGATATGAGTTATTGCAATTCCTTGATAAGTTTTTGTGCTATGAAGTTTAGATTTTGTATATATTATCTCTTGAGAAGTACAACATTTTCAAAAAGTTTTGGGTACTAACTGTCGAAGGTCAAGGTCACAGCAAGGTCAACATATATGGAGAAAATGGATTAATTTAATTTTTAACACTTTATTTCATTACAATAATGTTATACTCAATGAAATGTGTTCATTGATTGTGTGACCTTGAGTGTCAAAGGTCAAGGTCACGAGAAAATTCCCAATTTGGTGAGGCCTGTAAAAGGCGGAACAGGGTAAGGCAAAACCCAAAGTTCCGGGGCTGCTCTGCTTTTGCGGTATCCCACAAACACTAATCTAGTTTTAACCTTAATTGTGTTATCCGCCCCACCTGCTGCAGGGCTCTGCTGGGGAATATCTTAGAATATGACCAACAGTGCATGGGCAAAGCTGTGCTCCATGTAGAAAATGATAAAAATATATTGACAATACAATTCCTGAAAGTATATTTCCTGACCAACTTCTTGTAGGTGTTTGACTTGACAGAACAAGGGTTATCTCGCCCTCTTTGTTCCCTGAGCATTTTAACCTTAATTGTGTTATCCTCCCACCTGCTGCAAGGCTCTGTTGGGGAATATCTTAGAATATGAACAACAGGGCATGGGCAAAGTTGCCTTTCATGAAGAAAATGATAGAAATATATTGACAGTACAATTCTTTTAAGTGAAGTAATCAAAACTTAATTTTCTTTGTTCCCTGATCATTTTAACCTTAATTGTGTTATCCGCCCCACCTGCTGCAGGGCTCTGTTGGGGTATATCTAAGAATATGACCAACAGAACGTGGACAAGTTGTCCTCCATGTGGAAAATGATAAAAATATATTGACAATACAATTCTTGAAAGTATATACCGTGATCAACTTTTTGAGTGACATTGTTGGTGTTTGTCTTGACAGAACAAGGGTTATCTCGCCCTCTTTGTTCCCTGAGCATTTTAACCTTAATTGTGTTATCCGCCCCACCTGCTGTAGGGCTCTGTTGGGGAATATCTTAGAATATGACCAACAGAACATGGACAAGTTGTCCTCCATGTAGAAAATGATAAAAATATATTGACAATACAATTCCTGAAAGTATATTTCCTGACCAACTTCTTGTAGGTGTCTGTCTTGACAGAACAAGGGTTATCTCGCCCTCTTTGTTCCCTGAGCATTTTAACCTTAATTGTGTTTTCCGCCCCACCTGCTGTAGGGCTCTATTGGGGTATATCTTAGAATATGACCAACAGGGCATGGGCAAAGTTGCCCTTCATGAAGAAAATGATAGAAATATATTGACAATACAATTCTTGAAAGTATATTCCCTGACCAACTTCTTGTAGGACATTGTTGGTGTTTGTCTTGACAGAACAAGGGTTATCTCGCCCTCTTTGTTCCCTGAGCATTTTAACCTTAATTGTGTTATTCGCCCCACCTGCTGTAGGGCTCTGTTGGGGTATATCTTAGAATATGACCAACAGGGCATGGGCAAAGTTGCCCTTCATGAAGAAAATGATAAAAATATATTGACAATACAGTTCCTGAAAGTATATTTCCTGACCAACTTCTAGTAGGACATTGTTGGTGTTTGTCTTGACAGAACAAGGGTTATCTCGCCCTCTTTGTTCCCTGAGCATTTTAACCTTAATTGTGTTATCCTCCCACCTGCTGCAAGGCTCTGTTGGGGAATATCTTAGAATATGAACAACAGGGCATGGGCAAAGTTGCCTTTCATGAAGAAAATGATAGAAATATATTGACAACACAATTCCTTAAAGTTAAAAAAAATGAAGAAATCTTCTTTGTTTCCTGAGCATTTTAACCTTAATTGTGTTATCCTCCAACCTGCTGTAGGGCTCTGTTGGGGAATATCTTAAAATATTACGGTAAGATGGACTCTCTTTGTGTTGATATGACTAACAAAACAAGGTGCTGTTGCCATAGAAAATGATAAATATATGTAAAATACAAATCTTATGAAATGTTACTTTTTGCATGTTGATGTCCTTTGCCGTGAGGGTGATCCAGTAAACTTCTTTGCATGATGGAATGACTACTGTTTCTGGGTACATGTTTCTTCAAGGATGACTAATCCATTTTTGGAATATTATGAATAATTTTGATGAAGGTATTTTTTTTGAAGAGTTGAAATGTTGTAAGAGACCTTTCACAAGCTACCAAACCAAGACTATCTTTTCCGGTGAAGTTCACTGTATTTTCTATGATCTGACCTCAACTAAACTGAACAAATTGAACAAAAATTGTCTGGAAAAAGTGTTGACATGATTCATCATTCTGTAGTTTATAAATGGTCAGTCTTAGGTGAGGTGAAAGATAGGATTATTCCTGACATTAGTTTAAAAAGAGGACCAGAATGTATGGTCTTCAAACATATATTTCTTTAAAAAGTTTTAATCTAATCTTCCAAAATGAAAAATATGATCCAATTACTTGTTAATTTTTGTTCCTGAAAATCGAAGTAATAGCAAATTGTCTGAAAGAAAATATTGCCAAAATAAGCAAATGTTTTGATGAACCATATGGAAGTTTGTTGATGATTTTAAAGGCCTTCCGCAAGCTGCATATCTTTTTGGAGAGTTGATTCGAAAAGTTGACATGAGCCATCGCCATTAAATTTAAATATTAGTTTGCATTGCAAGTGTTTTTCAAAATATGATATCAGTTACCAGCTATCGTTAGAAATTGAAAATAAAGGAAGATTAAATTTACATGATAAAAACCCACAGCCACAACTACATTAAGTGTCAATTAAAACCAAGTACCTCCAATCGGCTGCAGGATTGCAGCGTTTTCCACCTTGAATTGGGCAGAAGTCCTGTTGCCCAAGTCAAGAGGTCCGTAGAATCCATCAATAATTTTCTTCAGCTTGAAGCTGGGGCTGGACAATTGGGCAGCAGTCCTGTTGCCCAAGTCAAGAGGTCTGTACTCGTCACTGCGTAGAATCCATCCATAATTTTCTTCAGCTTGAAGCTGGGGCTGGACAGACGGATCTTTCCCATCACATGGGCAAACCATGTGATGGGCACGGCCAGTCAGGTACAGTCTGCGATGAGCTGTATCATTCTGTTCACCCGGGTTAATCATTTCTTCTAAGATCTTGACATTCAAGTCTATCAACCTCAACTTGTGGACATATCTGTGACCAAGCATCTTCAAGATTGCCAGAAGGTTTATTAATTCCTTGATAGGAATTATGATATTCATACTGATCCATATATATACATTAATTAAACAACCATCTTCTGAACCATTATTCTATTTTTAAAAAACACCACTGTCTTTTCTTGTTGGTCCAGTTCCCAGTATTTGCTTTTGTTTGCAAGGACTTGAGGATTGTTTGTTCTTTGTCGGTATTTGATTGTATTTCTTAATTTGTAAAACACATTCTCCCTCGAGAGAAAGGAGATCTGGAATGTTCTGTTCATCATCTGTAACATTCTGTTCACCGGGGTGATCATTTCTTCTAAGATCTTGACATTCAAGTCTATCAACCTCAACTTGTGGACATATCTGTGATCAAGCATCTTCAAGACTACCAGAAGATTCGAGAAGTCCTTGATAGGAATTTTGATATCCATATTGATCAAAATTATATATTTACATTAATTAAGCAAACATCTCTTCTTAACAATTTTCTACCAAAAAGACAGCACGTACGTCTTATCTTGTACGGACTTGTGGGTCTAATCCCTCTTTTTTCACAAATTCCTTGATAGGAATTTTGTTTCTTACCAATAATAAAATATATATACATTTATTTAAACAACCATCTTCTGGAGCATTTTTCTATAAAAAAAACACCACTGTCTTATCTTGTTGGTCCAGTCCCCATTTTAGCTTTTTTGTCAAGTATTTGAGGATTGTTTGTTCTTTGTGGGCATTTGATAGTATTTCTTAAATTTGTAAAACACATTCTCCCTCAAGAGAAAGGAAATCTGGAATGTTCTGTTCATCATCTGTATCATTCTGTTCACCCAGTTGATCATTTCTTCTAAGATCTTGACATTCAAGTTTATCAACCTCAACTTGTGGACATATCTGTGACCAAGCATCTTCAAGACTACCAGAAGATTCGAGAAGTCCTTCATAGGAATTTTGATATCCATATATATTGATCAAAATTATATATTTACATTAATTAATTAGTAATATAAATAGTAATAAAAACATTAAAGCTATGTAATAATTATAAACATAATTTTATTTCGTTATTTTGGCAATGAGTTGACATCAAAACTTTCGGTTTGAATCTTGTCTGTTCGTCTCGCTCGGCCGGCAGATCGTCACCCAACCTCGATCAGAATTTCAGTGTCTGAAACAAAGACCTTGTACATAAGTCGACCCCCCTCCTTGACCCCTCAATTTCTGGTATAAAAAACTCGCCTTATACATTGTAATATACGGTAAGCAAACATATCTTCTTAACAATTTTTCTACCAAAAAGACACCATGTCTTATCTTGTATTGACTTGTGGGTCTAATCCCTCTCTTTTCTTTCTATTCAAAGATTAAAGGATTGTTTGTTCTTCCGTGGGTATTTGATTGTATTTCTTATATTTGTGAAAACCACATTCTCCATCAAGAGAACGGAGATCTTGAATATTCTGTTCATCATCTGTATCATTCTGTTAACCGGGTTAATCATTTCTTCAAAGATCTTGACATTCATTGTTATCAAGTAGTAAATAGTCTTCGCTTATCATTTCAGTGTTGAAAATTGAGTTTGCTTCTCCCTTAAAATATTGCAATTATATAATAACCATGAGAGTCTGACTTTTGAGACTCTTCTTGTATTTGGTTTGGGTTACTTCTCAGTAACTTAAGTGCCTTCAATTAAAATGTGTGCGACAGCAACAATTCATGGTAAACAAAACCCTTAGTTAATCATTTACAAATTACAGATTGTGATCACTTTCATGTTTATTTATGTTTCCAAATTTACATGTTGGAAAAAGCTGTTTAGTTAAACTTTAAAGGGGCACTAGCACGTTTTTTTGATAATTTTATATTTCAAAGTTTTCACTGATAATTGTACATTAACGCTAAATGTATTATTTTGATAGTGTCAAAAATCTCATTAGACAAGCCAATCTTCCATAGTCAGAGGACAAAGTATGAAGATTCACCTAAAATCCATTGGCGGCCATTTCTTGTGAACACCTTTTATTCATTTTGTATGAGAAAAAGGAATCGCATTGCTAAATTTTACATTATATATTTGAATTATAACTGCTCCATTTAGTTTAAATGCATTGTCTTTCAGTTGAAACCATTAATTTTCATTTTCTTGACATCACCTTATATTCCCCCTAAAACGTGCTATTGCCCCTTTAAAATAGTGTTGTTATTCCTGTTATGTAGTCATATTGTATTGATTGTTCTGTATCCCTATGTCTGTAAAAGTTGAGAAAGTTATTTGTCTTTAACTTTTATCAAGGAATGGAAATGGAATGTCATGTTTAATGATCAGCATCTGATAAAATGTAACATGCATCTACTGTAATGTCATCGAAGATGGTTTTCTTCTTGTCATACCAAGAGACCTCTTCAAGCAAGTATGATTCAATGAATAAAGTTTTCGAGTGAAGATCATCTTATTACCCATTGTTTCTTTTTTTCACATCTTACTCAGTGGAAAGGGAAAATTTTATGTGAGGAGGCTTAAAAAAAGATTAAAATCAAAGCAAATTATGAATGTTAACTTCATGATAGAAGACCCTTAGGCAGAGAAAATCTCATTGAAATCAGATCAAAACTATCACAATAGCCTCTTGTCAGGCAATTTTAGGCCAGCTTGTTATCCGCATATTTTAGCAGGTCTCTGTTGGTCTTAATTCCTGGAAGTTGGTATCAGACAAGGCCACATCACGACCACGACCCCGACAGCATTTCTCAGGAAGTATAAATGGTTGTCTCAATCTGATATCAATGAGACTAGGGAGTAGAGACACATCACAATCTCCACATCAATACATTGAGATTTTTACCCTCTGAATTGTATTCAAGCAAGCAAAAGTGAGTGTTATACACAAACTTACAATGGATTCGTAAAGGAAAGGAATTTCTTTATTACAATTTTATTGCATTTTATTCTCTTTGAAATATCTTAAAAAGGACTCGCATTTCTTGCTATGGCTTGCCAAAGCGACATCACAAACAATTGTGTTACTTACTACATTACAAATATCACTTTCTGTTGACTGTCACGTGACCGGTTCTCAACCAATCGGATTGCCGGAAAATTATGCTCACATATTAATAAAGCTTAATTGTATTGTCAACTGAAAACTTTACAAGGTAAAAGCCTTTCTTATTGAGTTCATATTCATCACATTGAGTGAACTTTGAACAAAACAATGGCAATTTAAATTTGTTACATAGATAATGAAAATATTGTGACAACTGCATATATTTTTCATTTAATATATCAAGCCTAAAAAAGTATCCTTTTCAACCTTCACCAATACCAAAATCATTTATCAATCAGCTAAAAACATCCTTCATGACGTTTGTCACAAGCTTTTTCAATGCCCTTTTGAAATTCCTTAAAATTGTCTTTTCGTCAATGAGAACACTTTCGTCCTCAAATTCTCTGTAATCATCATCTTCATATTCGTACAGTGGGTCATCTGTCAAATCTTGAAATCGTGTTCCACTCTCTGCAACATTTTGTGCAGAACTCTTAATGAAACAGATTTTCCTTGGAGACTCTGGGTGGTAGCTTGGGGTCCAGGGTCGAATCCAGAATGGTATGAAGTGGGTGAGCAGTGGGTTGATGTTCGGAACGTTCCTACACTGGAAGTGAGGTTACAAATTAGTAGTCTTGATTCAAAAACAACTGTGCTCTGGGATTAGAATTTCTAAGAATATTGTCTATATCTTAATCTAATCTCATTGGCATCAAATCATTGATTCACTCCCTTTTTTATATAATGTACCAATAACAACTTAATATTAAAAAAGGGAGAGAATCAATGAAATGATTTCGATGAGATTGTATCTTAATCCAGCCGGGATATCCCTTCCACTATGGTCTGAATGCTACCAGTCTAATCGTATGTTGCTGTTACCAGTTTAGCACAGACAAAACCCATTCATAAGCTATCCAATGACATCGTCGTTGTTACCTGCCCCTAGCATGAAATCGAAAGCCGTTGCTGCCATCCTAGGTTAGATGAGCTTACGTCAGAAACATGGGACAGAGATGGGTGCATTCAGACCGTTGCGGAAGGATATCCTGGCTGGTTCAAACCCCGATAGTGACAATATTTTTACCGTTTTTTTTCCTCGGAGCACTGTGTATTTCAATCAGACTGCAAATACGTACAGAGAATATAAACTTCAGTAATGCATGTGCTATGACTGCATTACAAATCTAAATAAAGGCCAAGAAAAAAACAATTTGTTCCTGGGTTCCACAAGTGTGCACGTGACCAAAGGATTTGACCTTTATTCCTCAAAGCCTATCCGGAAAACAATGGAAAAGGAACATTGAACATACAACTCGCTTCTGTTAAAATGGGCTTTCAAAGATGGTTTTTGCCTGTGATAAGGGATTAAAAGTTGTTGCTTTTTCAATTTTTGTTTTATGTTCACATGACAAATTTACCGCATGTGCCTTACAGTATGTGCGAAAGTTCTTCTGTGCCAGCGTTCTAAGACCTATCAAAGTAGACACAAAAGCCAAAAAGACAGTATCTTGTGCAACCCCAAATAGCACAAACGGTTGCCGCCAAACTCCTTATTTGCTGAATAATACTATTAAGCTTACCGTTAGGCCGTTGTTTTGACAATGTACGGTATTTGAGAAGGGATCTTATGATACAACTTTAAAACCATCATGAGGTGAATGTGTGGAAGATCATTGGAAGAAATAACGAAATATATATGTTGCATCTTTTCCTCAAGGTAAACATAAACTGAACTTGGGAGACATTTGGAATTCCCCACATATAAGCTCGCGTGACATAAGTGTGAAAGAGCATTTCCATAATTTATTTTGAAAATCTCAAGATTTAGGCTCATCTGAGACAAAGTTTTAAAAAAGAAGATACATGAAATTTACTTACAAATATGTTTCTCTCATTCTGAGAAGGCCATAAACTTCTGGATTCCGGGATTCCGTTGATTCTTATCATGTCCTCACGAGCTGTAACAATTCATGATTTTATCTCGTTGTCGTTTGCAATTCGGTATCATAAGTTTATTACATGGTTGGCGGTGAAACACCGAGGTTTATTAAATGAAAATAAACCACCTTAGCTGTAATTGGTAGTCTCATAAGGCAGAAAAGTAAAACATAAATTTTCTTCCTCATTCGATATGGTAAACAATAGTAGACATGGTACAGTCGTGTTGGGTAAAGATACGCACTAACAAAAAAGTTAACCTAGTAATTGCGTTTTTAGTGTTAGCTCGTAATATCTATTTTGTACATGAAATTTAGACACTAATTTTTTTAATGCTTTAAAGGAGTAAGCGGCACAAAACAGTGACGATTTAGTACAAACTGACAAAATTCTTAGCAAATTAATGGTCATAAAATATTTTCTCATACCAAATGTTAATCGAAACGAAATCATTGATCCTACAATAATTTTGCCCTTCCCTGGTCCTCTGAAAACAGTTTTATAATCTATAAATATCATAAAATTTAAACTGTATTCAAAGCCTGCCTGCGTATCTTGAGCCTACACTTCCCGACCTTTGCGAAATAGAGGATATAGTCGTTTGAAAACTTCGACTCTTTGATAGAAGTAATTCCTAGAGATTATCTACATTTTAACATTTTCAATTAAAGGCACATTGACACAGGGTTTTCTCATATCTTGTATTTTCCTGTTTTGACTGATCATGCGTATCTTTACCCGTCAGCACTGTATTTATCAAGAAAGGACAAATATCCTCTAAATTTTAAACAAGTTCCCGCTTTGGGTTTCAAGTAGGTTCGAACATAGAAATAAACCCTTGAAATTCGAGGATTTTGAAATGTCATGGTAGAATAATTTCTTTGCGTCAAATATATGCTAAAATATAGTAAGTGATTTAAGGAAAATATGATTGTTTACTGAATATCAGTTCTTTGTCCCAGACTGTTCTGTACATTTTTTATCATGTATAACGACTGTCAACATTTACAAACTTGTGACACTCTTGTACGCACCCCCTGTGGATCCGCCAATGACATCATCCTGCAACCTCAGCCTATATGTCTCCCTGTTGGGCTCAATTTTAAGATATACGAGGAGACGAACACGCTGATTAAGCAGGATGAGTGGACATTCTCATCGGTAGTGCATCGGGTTGATTCATTTTACAATATATAGTTAAAACTAGCTGTAATGTATACATGCTATAAGTCCTACGTTACATCTAGCCACTTACCTACTAGGTCCGTGTCGAGCATGCGCGGAAATCAACCAATGAAAAAAGAAGTGGCTCAACTCTAAGAATCTGACAATCTTGTTAAAACTAACTGTTAGAATCTGACAATCTAGTTAAAAATAGCTGAACTATTTCATTAAATTTATATGACAATTATATTTACATTTTGTGCAAAATGCAATGTAAATTCTAACGATTCAAAGAGACCAGCCAGTTCTTTTTTCATTTCAATATTTAACGAAGGAAATCCTGTCTTAAAGTGACAGTCCTATCGGGGTATTTTTGTGAAAAGGAAATTTAAGAGAACGCAGTGATGCATTCTATTCTTTGTCAAATTGTGAAATCTAGAACAACTACAATGGTACCTACACTAACATGTATGAAAATAAGTGTGAAATAATCATGTAGCCTAATAATCATATATAAGTATAAACAAGGAAGAACTTTTGAATTTTGTTTCCACAAATATACCCCGATAGGACTGTCCCTTTAACCTATACAATACCGTGATACGTTGGAACTCTGTTCCAATCCAACATGGTGTAACCCTTCAAAATAGAAATCCAAACGCAGTACAAGAAATCAACATAGAAACCGTCATCAGCAACAATATTATGACGTCATCGCTTTTGTTTACGTTATCTCTCAGCAACCTCTACAAAGAAATCAAATCAAGAGACAGCACAACCTGGTACCCTGGCTCAGTGCCGCTGCGCAACATCAATAACTGACTCTGTCCAAGAACCATCTTCCTATACGCAAAGCCTAAAACGCCAGTTTCCGAACTGTCAGTTTTATGCCTTGCTGCATACCCTTGAGTTTTCTGTGCTTGCTCTCTAGCTTGCTATAAGAGAAAGCAATTATAGTCCAATCAGAAGGTAACTGGAGGTTACTAACAATCGTCTGTAGAGGCGCTGATATCAGCACTGAAAACTCAAGGATCTGCAACAAGGCATAAATATGACTTTTACTAAACTCGTGCAAATTTGTGTTTCACCCTCGCTCTCGATCGGGTAACAAAAATTAACACTCGTTTCCTAAAGTCATGTGACACACTTCCTCGGGTAATAATCTCTTTATATGTATTGTAATCATATTGTGTTATGAAATTGAGGGTGACGTTAACTCTGTGCGTAACATGACTGCACGTGTTGTATACTCCCCAGGAGTTGACTGATATCCAATGATCGAGGAAAACCAATTAAAGCGCTTTTGAGCAGCGCTCTCTCAACTGGATATTGGCGCGATACAAATAATTAATAGTATAGAATAGGTTAGTACACAGGGGACATTTTCAAACAATTCTGACATTTACGATTAGTCTGACACAATAGGCAAACGAGAGCAGATTCCATTCTGTGTATGTAACAGATATACCCACACTTCCCGAGGTGTATCGCTCAAAATACCTCCTGTTTGAATCGTAGGTCACCGAGGCGTAGCGTAACAGAGCCGAGGATCCACGATTCAAACAGGAGGTATATTGAGTGATGCACCGAGGGAAGGTTGGGTATATCTGACCTATACCCCACTCCGGTCGAGGTATATTTGACAAAAAAGATCTATCCACCCTTCTCTATGTATGTATGTCTTGACCAAACTAGATCAAAAAAATATAAACAATACTCTTCTTATTACGATTTAAAAAACATAAATTGACTATATTACATTTACAAACTCGTACCTATACATAGGCATATATATAGGAAAATACAATAACCCAAACATGACACAACAAAAAGTACCGCTACCTGTACCCCAGTAGCTCAGTTGATATAGGCGTTGCGTCGCAACATTAAAGCCCCTGTTTCGATTCCCACTTTGGTCGTTAACATTCTCAAACATTCTAAATTTTACAACAAAGTTGAAAACATCTACACCTGACATAATGTCCGTATGCAATTAAGAATAGGTGTATTATAAATGTTTTGGTGACGGTCAATATACCTACAGTAATGGAACAACAAAGGAAACTATAGCAACGGGACCGGTTCCAAGTGGGGTATAAGATTTAAAAACACCGGCTGCGGGTAAGCAACGTCAACTATCACTTCATCAGCAGATTTCATTACGTAAGAATATTGGGTTATACGTGCAATTTATTTTTGTGAAGTTTGACGAACCCAAATATCTAATATCATAGCGTTTATCAACAAAGGGGTTTCTATTACCTCAACAGAAGGTTCACAGTTTCATTGATAATAAATAGAGAATATTATATGAGTGTCCATGACATACTATATTTACGACACGAGTAGCTAATTATTGGTAATTCCCGAGCGAGAGCGAGGGATGTAGGCCTACTGGTATTTAGTCACGAGTGTCGTAAACATAGGCCTACGTCATGGGCGCGAATATAATATTCTGTTTATTACCGTAGTCCGAAATATAAAGAGAATACTCAAACACCTACATCTCAGCAAAGGCGGACTGGCCGCCGGAAAGTAATTAGAGGATATTTGTCTTTTCTTGACAAATACCATGTTTATCTCATCGAGTGAGGAAGAAAGTTTATATTTTCACGAGTGGCGCAGCCACGAGTGATAATATAAAAAAATTCTGCCTCACGAGATGAGATAAACATGGTATTTGTCAAGAAAAGACAAATTTTCTATTTATTTTATGATTAAATCGTTGTATTTCTATAAAAATTGAAGCGCATCACGTTGAGTCGGCACCAAAGAGAACCCGTCGCCTAAGCAACAACATGACGTCATGAGCGTGTCATTGCGTCAGAGCATTGTTCGATGACGTCAGGCCATTGTTGTTATCAGTCACTAGTGACTGATAACACGTTCCATTGTTATTGTCACTAGTGACTGATAACACGGTTTATTTTCATTGATAGATCTCGGTATTTCACCGCGAAACATATAATAAAGATTGTGACGTCATAGGTAACCTTGATTCCAAAGCATTGTTTATAACATGACGTCTCAATATACCATTCGATGCAAAAATACTTTCTGCCTAAGACTTAATCTAAAAACCGTGAAGTTGATTAAGGCACAGAATAGTCGTTGCCTCTACATTTCAATAAAAAGGGGTCATTATCCTGAGAAGCCTTACGATATCAAATTCTAGGACATGTCATGTATCATGTTTAAAGCTGAACATCCAAAATGATACCCATACAATTTCGATATACCTTATTTCCTATAATAAGCGTACATGCGCTTTTTTTCAGCCACTCTTGACACCCCGAAGGGGCTCATCAAAAGCCCGGGGCTTTTTTATTTAAATAGAAAATCGAAGTTTCTTTTAGGTCGTTTATTACAAGGAATATAGATACAATTTTAACTAAATGAGCTTGGATAGACCCGGCGCTTTTTAGAGACCCGGCGCTTATTCGAGGCCCGGCGTGTATCAGGGGATATCATGCAAAAAAATTCATTTTGATAATAATAGGTTTGTTAACATATTGCAATATTTGAAAGGGGAGTGATGTGTTTATGTGCCTGCTATATACTGTAAACTTACGATTATGTTGCTGTTCAGTTTCGCATTCGTTTGGAGAAAACAATTCCAGGGTTTATTTCTATAAGATAAGATAAGATATGATAAGATAATTCTTTATTGCCCGTTAAGGAATTTGTGTTACATTTAAGTGAGCATGAAATTCAAAATTCAAAACAATATTCAAAATAAATACACAAACATATATACAAATATATACAAATGAAACATACAAATATTTACAAATGCACAAATAGTGTGATAGTGAACAATTTAACGATGATTAAGAATTGAAATGGACAAGGGCACAAATGACATTTTAAAGCGTTTGCTTTTGCACGTCGGCACATTATACCGACGACCAGATGGCAAAATTTCAAAACAATCATGTAATTCATGTGAAGGGTCACTAATAATAATAATAACTAACAACAATCGATGGTTTTATATATGTAGAGCCTTGACATATATATAATATACAGGTCAGAATGTATGAACGGGTCAAGGTGAGACCGTGAGCTAGTATTCGTATTGTCATCTACCCTGACTACTCTCTGTTGAATAATAAATGCTTGAGCTTTCAGAGCATGTCGGCATATATGTTACTAAGGAGGTCATTTTGTGATAAAACCACTCAAGCTTGTCGCGAGCAGGGTTCAAAATCACTCAAGCCTGTTTTTTTGTATCAAAATTCGACGCTGAAGACACTGAGCTTGCAGCTTTAACGCGAGGCCCTCTATAAGGTAAGAATTGTTTCTCAAATCGTATAGTTTGCTATATGGTTTTTGTTTGAAAGACCATATGATATTTAAAGAATAGATGATATCGCAGCTACAAACACTCCAGACATAGACTTATCCGTAATGGCTTTATTGCAAACTGTGCGCAACCTCGAGTGTGCTTTTGCAGCCATCTGCAACGGCCTATAATATTTTTAAAGCTAATTTACAATTATACAATTAAATAAATAAAATAGATATACAATTACTTCAACTGATGGTCAGAGAGACAGAGAAGATGAGAGACATTGACAGAGGAAATGAGAGACAGACAGACGGAGACGGAGACGGAGACGGAGACAGAGACAGAAACTGTCTGGTATTGAAAGAATGCCATGGTGAATAAATCTTTCGAAATATATAACACTTCACAGTTACTCTGCAGAAGCCAAATCGTCAAACAAGTGTTACATCACTTTGTTAAGTAATTTAAGTTAACGCAAATGATAAATATAAACATCGTTTAACTATAAAAATAATTGACTGCGGTATATGTGGATACGCATTCATCATACAACCATTGCTTGATATATAGCAGAGAAAAACGCGTTAGCATTGGTGAGGACATTTAGTCAGTGATTAAAGCACCATGGTCATACTTGGATGCGGTTCGTTATGGTATTTAGCTATTGAGAAAGGAAATACACCACTTGGTAGAAAAATCTTTCGCAGAAAGTTTTATATCATATTTACTTGTTTAATCAACAATGAAATACGTTATTAGACGTCCAAGGTACACCCCCCCCCCCCCCCCCATAAAAAGTGACATAGCCTTTAACGAACCCGCTTTTGGTGTCATCAACCATATGTGTGGTGAAAACACGATCTCGTGTAGGCCTATTTGTCTACGACTTACAAAATTGATTCAGGTTGATATCTACCAACCAATGTATCGTGACAAAGACAGCCTCTCTTCAAAGGGACAGTCCTATCGGGGTATTTATTGTGGAAACGAAATTCATGGGGTGGTATCTCAGTTTATGCATAATAAAGCTATTAGTACATGATAACAAAACCATGTCGAAACATGTACAAGGATTACATTTTTGTTGATATATATTTGATAACTTGATACAGAAGAGCGCACAGGAGAATTTCGTGTCCACAAACATATCCCGATAGGACTGTCCCTTTAAATGCTCGATGGTGAAATAGGACACGACCAGTAGTTTGATTACATATAGTAGTATGGGTTGTTTATATTAACAAATGGTTTGCTTATCAAATTTGTCACTTCTCTGAAATGTGCAATCAAAATATTATAACATGTTCATCAACATACACATATAAAATCTGATTCTGGTAACGTGACAAATGTGGTTTTACGGAGGTAGATAAAACCAAATACGAATGAAGCTTCCATTCATACTTTCGTTTCTCTTAGGATGAATACCAAGTCCTCATTCCAGGGACAAACTATTACTTTTTAATGGGTTTTAATGTTTTTAAATCGGCCTTTCACATCCTGTATAGACCGTAGCTCCAAGAGCTCTTTCATTTAACTGGAATTACTGTAATAATAAAAAGTAAAATAACATGAGTTTAAAGAGGAAGAAGCACGTTTTTAGGGGGAATATAATGAGATATCAGGAAAATAAAAATAAACGGTTCCAACTGAATGACAATGTATTAAAACTAACTGAAGCAGTACTTGATCAAATTAAAATATCTAATGTAAAGTTCAGTCATGCGATTCCTTTTACTTACATAAAATAAATTGAATTTGTTCACGTAAAAATGGCGGCGCATGGACTTCATGTGAATCTTTATAATTTGTTCTATGACTTTGGATGATTGGATTGTGTATAATGAGATGTTTGACACTTTCAAAATAATACATTTAACATATTAATTATCAGTGAAAAAAATATATAATTAAACAAAAAAATGTGCTACTGCCCCTTTAAACTAACTGAAGCAGTAATAAATAAAATTAAAATATATATTGTAAAGTTCAGTCATGCGATTCCTTTTACTTACACGAAAGGAATTAAAGATGTTCACACACAAACATGGACGCCAATAGACTACTGTCCCTTTAACTGATGACGATATTTATCTACTTGTCACCGACAGAATGTTTCGGATTCCTCCTATGCGAGTCTGCAGTCTTGTGAAGAGGACGCTGGTTCCATCATTACCAAGGTTACAGAGGTCCTTGGCAGTGTCATCGTCTCTCTCTGACAGAACCTTCACAAGAGGCGCAGCAACAGGTCAACATGTTATTTCATCACTTCAAACATATCCCTATAGATAAGTGCATCAATTACATGTCAGGAGGTGAAATACCGAGAGGCGTAGCAACAGGTCAACATGTTATTTCATCACTTCAAACATATCCCTATAGATAAGTGCATCAATTACATGTCAGGAGGTGAAATACCGAGAGGCGTAGCAACAGGTCAACATGTTATTTCATCACTTCAAACATATCCCTATAGATAAGTGCATCAATTACATGTCAGGAGGTGAAATACCGAGAGGCGTAGCAACAGGTCTTTATGTTATTTCATCACTTCAAACATATCCCTATAGATAAGTGCATCAATTACATGTCAGGAGGTGAAATACCGAGAGGTGTAGCAACAGGTCAATATGTTAGTTCATCACTTCAAACATAACCTTTAAGATGAGTAACTAACTGGTGTGTGAAAGTGCAGTGGAGGTGAAATACAGAGATATATAATTCAATATGGATTTCATTTGGATGTCAGCTGCAGTACTTCAGTTACACTGACCAAGTGATCAAGGGTCATCGTTTGTCCACGTGTGCACGTAAATACCAGACGCATCAGACGTAAGCAAAACGATTTTTAAAGAGGAAGCAAATGATTGTATGGCTTCTCTGTGCAATAAGTTTCCCTGTGTGTGAACCACCTCTGTGAAGATATATATTTAAAAATATACAATGAAGTCAGTCTATTTTGGAAGTATATATAATACATATGCGCGAGTTGAAGAATTTCGTTGCTTATCATATTACCACATTGAAAAGTAACGGATTATAATTTTCTATTGATAGCATCGCTTAACCTATTAGACCATATGTATCACCGCGATGGTTTTGTATCGGCATTCATAAGTCCAGGATATAGGTGGACATATACTAGTACTATGCGCTTCTCCAAAACGACAGAACCGTGAAAACTATGTCATCCGACAAGACTAGCTTAGGTCTTGTGCAAAGCCGATACCATCCTTTGTATCGTTGCAAGAGTTAACTACATATATGATAAGACAAGATAACGATTAACCCTTTGTGTTTAATTTCTTCGTTGGTAAGCCATCCTAAAAGAACATCTTAAATTGGGAGTAATTTTCTCACTACGATATATAGCTGAATTCGGAAAGGTGCCATTAAAGTGCAAATCACTGGTAATGTTCGAATGATACCGCACAAGTGGACAAACGATACCGCTTGGTCAGAAGCAGCAACCTCATGGTTGTGATTTTAGTGCTCAAATTGCTTATGAAAATGCATATGGCATTCTAAAGACATCACCACCTCATAAATATCCGACAACATACCGTTTTGGCCGCATGCAAGCAGTTTCGTGGACCTTTGGTTTGAGAATTTAAATGTTCATTATAATATGGGTTGGAGCATAACGCGGAGACATACGCTGCAGCAGGATGTGGGTATCGATAATAATGATAAACATTTTTGAGGTTGACATTCTCGTTTTTTGAGTATAGAAACTTTTTTGACAGAAAATGGTTTAATTTAACCAATTCGAGTATACATATATATATGGGTGTTGGTATGCAGATGTGATAGGTGCTCATGTGCACATTTTATAAGAATGAGTCTGATAGTTGATACCTGTTCCCTTAACAGGTGCTCCGAAGCAAGAGGATATAAAACAGTCTCATTATGATTCATTGGTGGAGAGAAAATTATACCTGAAAACTCCAGTAAGTGATTAAACATATATTAGGTAAATGCGTGTAATTGATGAAGGTGTATATTCTAATTTACTTTTCAATGAGTTACAACAGTTGCCAAACTTTATCTATGGTGTCCAGTAAGATATCAAACAATTGTTGATGAAAGGAAATGCAATGATTCGATTTTCCGGCTTAGAAAGTTAGATTTTTATTTTATTTTGAATGAGTCATAACAGCGGACCAAAGTGTAGAAAGGTCCACTTTCTAAATACATTCCAATAAATTGAAGAATAAAGAAGCCTATTTTACCATGATAGTAACTCTGGCTGGCCACTTGATATTATCATTCGGGAATAGGTTGCATATGTATTCATGTTGTAAGTGGTTCCGACGTTTCACGTATGTTAATTCGTTTAGCCTCAGTGCCACTAGCTAATTTGCTTAGCGCGATTCCATTCCCTATCGTTCCATCTGATGTAGTGGAACGACGTCGATAGGGGAATGGGATCGCGCCAAGAAAATTAGCTACAGTGCCACACAAACAAATAACATTTGTCTCTAAGTCAGTAAGCAAAGCTTTAAAAAGTGTGTTATTTTACATATCAGGGTTTTGAAAAGAAAAAACAACAACATAAAGAATATCTTTATCATGATGTTGAATCTACATTCCAGTACAAAATGGCCGCCGGGGCCAAGTCAAGTCACGTGAAGGTCACGGACGGAGGGAAGATTGTTGAGGTCAGATGGGATGATGGTGTGACCTCAAGGTACGGCAGTCTATCAGATGTTATGAATATTTAACATCCAAAAACTTGGTGTGATAAAAGAGTATTTACAAGCAAATTTGGACTTCCTTGTACATGTGTGTTAGGCCTAGAATAAGGCGATTTGCCTTGCAATAATTTGACGCTAATGAAACTGCTGATGATACTATGAGTATGATGTATCAAAGTTAAGGTTTTAACATGCTATGATTGCATAATTTTAAAATTGAAAATATTTATAATGTTTACGTTTTTCATTTTGTTGTTGTTGCTGAATCAAAAACAAAATAATTGTTACCAAAATTTCCTGTTTTACAGTAATCACCTACCTTTGAACTTTTTAATGATAAATTGCACATAGAAGAGTGAACCTTTTACTGTTATAATGTCTTAATCAATAATTGAAACTTAAATCTCTAATCATTCCGATTATGGGTAATAATCAATAATATTGATAAACTTTGACTTTGACATTCCATGTCAACATTCTCTTTTTATTACTAAATCTAAAACAAAATAATTGTTACCGAAATTTTACAGTTACAATCTACCTTCAACCATTTCAAAGACAGAATTCACACAAGAAGAGTGAACCATTCAATTTGAAATTCCTTGATCATGAAATGAAACTAAGTACTCCAATTTTTTCCTTTTACACAATGTTCGTGAAATAATAATATCAATATACTTCTTTGTCATTGCAGGTACCACAGTCTGTGGTTGAGACATGCGTGCCACTGTCCATCTTGTAGAATCAGTGCCAACCAGGCCAAACTCACCTTCACTGATATTGACCTTGATACTAGAGTCGTCAGTGCTGAGGTAGAAGGTGGGTAGAATTATGCCTGTTATTCTAACTTCTTTTAGAGCCATTTTAGAGGTTGGAATGGCAATAATGCAGAGGAATATATGGATGACAACTTCTTTATTCATGGTATTCAGCAGAGATGATATCAAAACCTTGTATGCCATAAATAAAGAAGTTGTCATCCATATATCACCTCTGCTTGAGAAAGACACAATAATCTGTGTTGAAAAGTTGCATACCATAAATAAAGAAGTTGTCATCCATATATCACCTTTGTAATATGTGACCCCTAACAAGTGGCTCTTTAATTGTTTATTACCAAAGTCATTGCAAAGATTGGTTTCACCATATTTGTTTCCATCAACAATGTTGATTTGTTTAAAAGGCATAATTAGGTTTCAGGACATCAGAATTGATATAACAGTACAAAAAAATTTGATTTTATGGTTGAGCAATTTCTAAACTAGTGTCCAAAAGAAACGCTACACACATTTTTTCCAAATAATTTGTTTACTTTGTTATCATTTCGTTTGGAAACATGATATTGTACGGTATATCAGGTATACCAAATACTGTGTATTTGATCGAAAATACCGGGAACATGCCATCACTTCCGGTTAAATCGGGAATTTTGTGAAAAGGGAATTATTGACGGTAGCAAGTTTTGCATGGGCAGATAAATTGTATTTGACAGTCAATGAAAGAAAGAGAGCCCTTGGAAATGACCTACAAGGGGTCGCACACGCCGACATCGCCAGACCATTTGGTTGTCCGCGCATAACAGGCCGCAGATTAATGTATCGATTACGTCAAACTGGTTAGACATCAGACATGCCCATAATCGACAGACCACCCTTGACCTGTGCCAGTGAAGACCACTACATCCGGTTATAACACTTTCGGAACTGCGCCATCAGAACAGAGTCAACAGTGGTTACAGCACTGGGAAACAGATTCAGTCGATAGACCGTGTACCGGATACTGCGACAACATGGTATCCGGCCACTCCATCCTACCGCGGATGGTTCCTGATACCTGACAAACAGACTGATGGCCAGGCGAGTTAGCCAGTGTCAGAGTCGCAACTGGGCACAACCCGATATGAACCCAATCGAACATTTATGGGATTATCTCAATCGGAATGTCAGAAGTCGCCTTGTGCATCAATTCAACATCCAGGATGTTAAACAATGCCCCCTCAACGAATGGCAACGGATCACCGCAGACGTCATCAGACGTTTGAAGATGTCAGTCCGTAGACGTGTTCTTGCCTGTATAGACTCTAATGGTGTACATACTAACATCACTTTGTAACATGTATTGTGACATTTATCCACGCTTTCGCAATCAGTGTTTAAATGATTTTTCAAATATTGGACCCCACCCATCTTTACAGGCTTGTCCTTACGGTTATTCTGACTTGATTAAAATGAAACTTTATACACATTGTGTGAAAAGGACACTCTTTAACGTTAAACCAAAATTATATTTCTATATGGGTTTGTTTCCCTCTTATGTCATTGCTAACACGTGGTAGTGTTTCTTTTGGACATTAGGTTAGTTTTATTTGTATGCAGTGAAATGATATTCACGACCTGGGTTGTTTTGGAGGAAATATGGTATCTCTCTATCAAAGTTGTTGTTTTGAGGACTTCATAAATATTACCCTCATTACAAAAGTAGAGATTGAGCATACCATATAATTAATGACCAACTTCTTCTTTGATTTGTATGCAATGGCAATTCCATACTCTAGCTATTATCTATTTTTCTTAAAAATGTCAATTTGCTCAGAAGGGATAATATTTTTCCAGAACATTAAAATTGATGTAAATGTTGAAAAGTCAAAAATTTAATGGACAAGTTAAAAATATGATGTCTCTGTTACTTTCAAGATATAAGTTGCAGGATTACTCATCCCATGGTGGCCTTAAAACAAAAGTAGAGATTCAGAATGCAATGATTTTATTGATGACCAACTTCTTGTATGAATTGTATGCAATGACAAGTACATACTTGTATAAATTTTGCCTATATAAATGTCAATTTGCTCAGAAAGGATAATATCAAAATTGATGTTAATTTGGAAAAGTCAATTATTTAATGGACGAGTATTTAAGGAAATATGGTGTCTAAAAAAAGAAGGGATTCAGAATGCAATGATATTGATGGCCAACTTTTTGTTTGTATTGTATGCAATGACAACTCCTGTAGTATCCTCCATCCCAGGTGGCAAGGTGTTACAAGTAAAATGGAATGATGGAAGGGATCACACAGGGTTAGTTCCTCTTCCCTTTCTCAAGCACTACGACAACAGTGAAACTGCCCGATCCAATAGGAAGAAACAGACCAAAATGGTCTTTTTGCATGAGGTATTTTATGAATACAATCTATTTTATAGCATTTTAAAGGGGCACCATTCTTTCCTGTGCCAAATCATACTATATAGTATCAGGGACGGGCTCGTAGATGTTGTTAGTGTTGTATTGTATACATATTCTGATATGTGTGTAAACAAAAATTGAGACCCACAAAGGATTTGTTTACTAACATACAGTATTTGGAATTCAAAGAGCCACAATTTAATATGTGTGAGGGGCAGTAGCATGTTTTTAGGGGGAATATAAGGTGATGTCAGGAAAAGGACAATGAATGGTTCCAATTGAAAGACAAATTTATTTAAAATAAAAGAAGCAGTAATAGATAAATTAATATATAATATATAATGCAAAGTGCAGCCATGCAATTCCTTTTCCTACACAAAATGAATTTAAGGTGTTCACACAAAAATGGTCCCCAATCATTTGTTCTCTGATTATGGATGATTTATTTGTTTAATGAGATTTTTTACACTATAAAATTTAGCATTACATTAAGCATTAACCTACAATTATCAGTAGAAAATTAAAAATAGAAAATTTTCAAAAAATGTGCTACTGTCCCTTTCAAAGAATTTGAACTAATAATCAATCTTTTCAGTAGTTATAGAAGTTTGCTCACTCAAAATTGTAAAGGTCATCTATTTTTTATTTTAAATTTATTCTGTAATGCAATATTTCTTACTGGTAGATGGTTAGCTTTTCCAAAACTAATTAAAGTATTTACATTTTCCTGTTTCAGAACAAAGTACCACAAATGGAATACAATGAGATACTAGAAAGTGATGCAGGCCTTTACAAGTAAGATACCAATAATTAAATAATTATTTTATAATTTCATATTATTATAATTATAACTGATTTACATGTGCAGAATCATTTTTCAAAATAATAATTCATCCCAAGATCCTGTATAAGATATATGATTATTAAAATTATGACGTTAAAGATCATATTAAACTATAGTAAATCTGGATGAATTGATTTAATATTTGTTATTTAATTGTCTTATCTTTTTCTTTGGCTACTGCATAAATCCTTTATTTGTAAAAGATAACTTTTTACCTGAGAGTGAATTCTTTTTACATTCATAGAGTCATAAAAGCAACTTAGATTTATATAAAACAATTTAGAACAAAATGCACATATATACATGTATGGCATGACAAGAATTACTGTTAATTCAAAGTATGGAATTTATATTTGAGCACTAAAATGATATATACTGTAAAGTACATGATAACCATTTACCTTATTCGACCTATTAAGCACCCTGGGCGTTTAAAAAATTGGAAAGAGGGAGCGCTTATTAAAATGTCTTAATCATTCGGTCGAAAGACTAAAATGTTTGTATATTCTCAATCGGCATATGTTATTTTAGCGAAAGTTTCAAATTCAATGACGACGATAAAGAGGAGGATTGAAATCAAGTTTCCAAACAATTTTTATGTAAAATTTGATAGGTTTGTCATGTAAGGTAAGCCTGGAGAGGGGGCACTTAGTGTTAAAAGCACCGTTACGGGGCGCTTATTACGTCAAATACGGTGTAGATTTAAATTTGGGCATATAAAAGTGGAAACCAGGGAATATCTTGTAATTTATTTAATGGATGGGTTTAATCTGTGACAATTTTGTTAGCAGGGGTTTAGGACACAGCTATCATAATGTGCTAGATAGATTTACAAGAGATTATTACTGAGTTAAATATGTTGAAATATATTGATATGTTAAAGATGGATGGATATTATAACGACATATGGGGTATGTCACATAAAGAATGCTTCAACCGACAAGAAGGCAGTTGTAAAGGTATGTTCAGCGATTGAATATTTCAAACTAATTTAATATTCCAAAATGGATATATGCCAAAGGATTTAAATGACACAGAATTGTTTTGCCAAAAAAATTAATTTAACAAAGAAATATCAAATTTATAAAAAGATACATGATAATTTTCATAGGTTGGTTGTTTATTTTGGAGTAAATAGCAAATTCACATAAATGAAGGGGAATCTCATCTCAGTACCAAAGAATCCCTTGTTTCATGTACATTATTGGCAATAATTGCTGTTGTCACTGTGACAATATTCAGAAAGATTGGTGTTCAGAAACACTTCTACAGTTTCCAGTCAAGATTTGAATCCCATTGAACATGTCTGGAATTGTATCGATGTTGATACTGACCAATAAACCTGTTTGAATTGTATGCTGTAGTTATTGACAGTATGCCAGTATTATTGTTTATTTGTTCAATGAAGAAGAATGGTACTACTTTGATATTCTAAATTGATTAATTCGTAAACAAAAGAACTTGTTCATTTCAGATAATGAACCGGATTGACAGACCTCTACATGTCTTTGGCTATGGTGATGTAAGTACAACTGTTGTTAGAGGAAGGATGGTCTAGACTACGTAAAGCTTTGAGTGTTTTAGTCCTAACTTGCGAACAGAGGTTGTGGTTAAAAGTGGTAGTAGCACGTTTTTAGGGGAAATAGCAATCAGCATTTAAAGGATGAAAAGAATTTATGAACTGGGCATACATTGTTCCAGTTTCTTAGAGTCTTGCTGTTGTTTCTGCTAAATCTTTATTCATTCCTGTAATAGTACAATCAGAATTAGGGTAACTGGAAGTGACGCACAACCACGAGTGAGAAGGCATTAAAGTGACACAGAGTATCTTTCTTAAAATTTTATTTGGTTTTGATAAGCTAAAAAAAATGTAATATGCTGATTGAAGTTCATATCTCATCACTGGACTTGCAAATATATCCATTTATGCATAATATCTCTAAAATACTTGATTTTATGGAAAAATCAAGAAAACATTTCAAATTCGTTTAATATTCGAAATTATGCATCCAATTGATCTACCTATTAGTTACAATACCTAATAAACACTATCGAATCTAATATATCTTCCTGTCAGCTTATGACAAGGTTTCAAAATTACGTTTGGCGAATTTGCGTGCGCCACTCGAGCCACATTGTCCGGTTTTCGATCAAAATCCCGACTTTGAATGGCCGTATTTTCGCTCTAATGTGCTGATTGACCTTAAACTTGTTATTTTCAGTAACAGTTAGTGGTTCCCGATGTAATAACATCGATTTCAAAATTTGACATATGTGATCCTATCAACATACTCTGTGTCTCTTTAACCCATGGCAGCAAGTTTTTGAATTCAAGTAAAACTCTGACCTCGGTCAATCATCGATGTCAGTTCAGAGTTAATCTAGTAAAATAAAATACCTTTGTCTTATTGTTATTTTTTATTGATAATATAAAGAGAATTATGAATGAAAATTCAAAATAACTTGTCAAAACAATTATTCATGTACCAAAGGAAATATTCAACACGTGTTTGCTGCCAATATCGATCGTGTTATGTTAGTGTCGGTGTCATACGAGATAGAACCTTGTGATAAAATGACTTGACGTTATTAAAGATAACAAGAAATTTATAATGATTAATTTCATGTTGACAGTTTCCACGACCTGCTAGAAGGGGGTCGCCTTATATATGAGATATATGATATTGGCAGCAATTTGGGGGGCTGAGATAGGGGGCTGCCTTATGCACGAGGTCACCTTATAAATTGAAATATACAGTAATCATATTGCTGGCTTACTCCTTTCAAACTTTTCTAATTTTAACATAACATGAGATTTTCCTCCTGTTCTTCCCAAGTTTTACGACGCAGTCACTGACGATCTGGACCCAGAAACCTTTGCATATGCAGCAGAAAGACTTCCAGTCCACATGGACCTTCAGATACAGGAGACACCAGGGGGAGTCCAGTTCCTCCACTGCATCAGGTCAATACTCTTAAAGGGACAGTCCTATTTGGGTAGTTTTTGAAGAAATAAAATTCAAGGGATCCAGGAATTGGGAAAGACAAATTTGACAATGAGCCATTTCATGGATATTTTCTGAATTTCAAATTCCCATTTCATCAATAGTAAACTTCAAAATTTTAGAGGGCCATTTCTTCCTCCAATGTGCAAATGCCTTTCCCAATCTGAATCTGAATCTGAATCTGAATCTCTGGGGGACATTTTATACAAATATGTTATAAGTAAAAGATTGTAACACAACCCAGTTGGAACTTGGTACTGGGGGTAACTTTTTGTTTATATATATTTGATAACTATATAAAGAAGAACAAACATTTGTAAAAAAGAACGACTAAGAGAATCAAGTAAAGCAATTCATCAGCGCTAGAAGTGTGAAACAAATAAAAACCATTGCTGTTTAGTATTATCTTGATAAATTTGTAAATATGTGGAACTACTATATATCAATACATATGGGTTTTTTTAAAAATTAAAAACGATTAAAGTACAGTGTTTTTCATGACAATTCCTAACCTTAGACTGGTATTTGATGAAAGTTCTGTCCAACACATTTTCATCAGAATGACAAAAATATAATTTTTAATCTTTTATATGTAATCAAAGAATAAATTATCTCTTTTGCGAAATAAAAATATTGATGTTACAACTTTAAGGTGAGCATCAGATCTCAATTTTCTTTAATATATTAAATAATGTTCTTTGACGTCCAGGTTTGACGAGGGTGTGGCTGGTGGGGAAAGTGTGTTTGTGGACATAATTCACACGGCCGAGATATTCAGAAAGGAACATCCACAAGAGTTCAAGGACTTGTGTCGCATACCTGCACACTTCAGCACCATCTTCTACAGAGGGTAAGAGATTGCTCATAGCATAGCCATGTGGACCCTATACTAAGGGGAGAACCACATTTACCACCCTAAAGCAAAATTGAGTATGAAGCCTGATGAGCTACAGAGCCAATGGCTCTATTTTTCAAAGTAAAATGTACTTGCAATGTGTAGAATGTAGTTGTACTAGAAAATGATGTTTCTCATCCTCTGTTTTAAAATGACTTGACAGAAATCATCCAAAGCATATTGCCTGCCAGAAGCCTCACATTGCCCTGGATGGAGATGGGGAGGTAAGTAAAGTAGAACACGAATATAGCGAACTCGGATATAGCGAACAATTTGATATAGTGAACAAATATATATAATATTATTAAAATAATATGTGTATAGCGAACAGAGGATATAGCGAACTTAATTCTTTGGTCCCTTGGAGTACGTGATATCCATGTTCTACTGTACAATATGCACAATACATGCATTCATCTAGTCTAATATCCAGACCCTAAAGCAAAACAAATCAAAGGAGTCCTAGAAAATTTGGCAAGTCTAGATGCCTCAGATGACATTAAGTATTGTTCAGGGCTCCTTTTATTTTATTTTATTTTATTATTGAAATGATAAAATTGAAATGATAAAATTAGTCATGAAATCTTTTAACAGGGACTAAATGTTAGTTTAGCATTCATCCACAAGACAAACATATTGGGGTTCATGGTTATCATAGCTACAGTAGTGCAAAATATCACTTGTCAGGAGGAAATAAGTACCCAAATGATAAATGCGACGACAAAGATAATAAAAAAAAGACATAGGCCAACCAGTATGGCAATCTTAATGACTTTGAGTGGTTTCAGTCATAATCTTGACAAAAAATATGTTGATAGAATTGTTCTTTCAAATTAGGGAGTAAAGAAATGAAGAATAGAGAATGAAAATTTCATTTTTTAACGAATTCGATAAAAGATCATATAATAGTTGACTGTATGTCTGAGCGTTTTGTCACATCAAAATAAACAAATGATTGTTTTGGTTATTAATTGCCATCCACAATATTCATTTACTCAGAATGGGAAATCTATCAACCGATTTTTCATATATCTGCCAAGGCACTTTATCCACATTGCACTCAGCCCAAATAGTCTGTTAGGATGTTACACCTGTGAAAGTATAATTCTTCAGGGTATTGCACTTTGAGCATGTCCTAATACGTGGAAAGGTGTCATATATATACGTATCTGCCATTATATATTATCATGATAATCATTATTATTATTATATCTGCAGATCATCTCTGTGAAGTGGCACCCACCAAGCACAATACCTCTACAGTCTTCTGAGGTTTGCATGTTTGTCTACTTTTAATCTACATTACTCTAAAATCTGAGTTTAAACACAAATTGATATTTCAATTCATTTTCATTAAAAATAATTTTTTTCAGTCTGATATTGAAGCCTACTACAGGGCCTACAAACTTATGGAAAATGCCGTAGACAACTTTCCTTATCAGGTAAACCATTACTCATCTGTCCTTATATCATTCAAAATAGATAGACAATTTTTTTTATCCCTTATGATGTAGTTGGTTGTTAAAAGCACTTTGTTTGTCTTTCCCTCAAAACTGTTTCTGGATAGGTTGTGAAAATTTGAAGACCCAAATTTAAGGCTTTAAAGGCCAACAATTCATTAAATAATTAAAGCAAGTGAAAATAGAGCCACTGGCTCTGTAGCTCATCAGGCTTCATATCAATTTTGGTTTAGGGTATGGCAAATGTGGTTCCCCCCTTAGTAGGGCCCACAGGGTCACCAAATGTACAATGTAGAATCCTCCTTTGCCAAATAAGGAGTCTGCACACAAAGTTTCAGCTTTCTAGGCCTGATGCTTTTTGAGAAAAAGATGAAAATAGGATTTAAGGGTGTGGTATGATTTGAAAAAAGTTTCAGATGCTATGTCATAAAGTTAGTGTTGTTGAAACAATGCTACCAGATTCGCAGAATTAAAGATGCTGTATCATACTTGCAATATTTTAAAAAGTATTTTTAATGTATTCGTTGTATTTTTAGAAAGATTTAGCGACCAACCTAGGGAAAATCGGACCAAAATTCATTAAATATGAGATAATTTACCAAAATTACGGAAACGGCAGCCATTATAAAGTGTGGCCATCTCACAACTTCCGGTCTCTAAATATACGCTTGAAAACCGTTTTTGTCACGCACGACTAGATTTTCTTTTCTTTTTCTCTGAATAAGTTATATTTGCTGCCAAAGTTGATACCCATCGAACGCAAATACGCTAGTTGTGACACGGTGTAAATCCTACACTCATAATGATTACGTCACCGAAAGCGGGTTCGTTAAATGCTATGCCCTTTCTACAAGGGGTACTGTGCTTTGGGCGTTGAAATAAGTATGTTATTGTTGATTGAACAATCTAAATATGATATCAAAATTTCGATGAAAGAATTTTCTACAAAGTGATGTATTTCTTTTCTCAATAGCTAAATTTCAGCCTGAACAGCATGCAAGTATGAAACAGCATCTTTAATGTTTCATCACATTGTATACCATTTTGCTTGATAAGTGTCGAGACACTTTCAAGACTTTTTCACTTATATCATGGCTGCTAGTATTATTGCAGGGAGAAAACCCACAAAACTATTGTGGCTATGCATTGCGTTGAAGCCTGCGAGCACTGGCTGGAACTAGCGAACCATGGGTGGTTACTGTGAAACTAATGAAAGCGAAATACAATTTAATTAAAATACACATTACAAACTTTCAGAAAGTGTTCAAGATTGAGGTCGGGGACTTGATGACCATGAACAACAGACGCTGGGGTCATGGGAGGAAACCGTTTGACAAAAGTGCTGGCAAAAGACACATTAGGGTAGGAATTTATTGGTTTGTGAGTCAACCATATTCTTTTTCCAACATTAAGAGAAGGGGAGAAACCGGCTACAACACATGGATTTTTCCGCCCAAATTTTGCATTTCTCTCCTTCTCTTGGTTTTAACCAACTTCAGTTGGCCCCGCCACTGCGTCCTTAAGTGGATCCGCATGCTGGCGCCGCCTCATACTTAGTTTTTTCCATGTTTGGTTTTTATTTGATAGGGCTTTTAAGGGTCTCCGCATTCATAAGAGCATAATTTGAAACTATATGACTTAAAAACTGCTATATGGTATGGATGTTGCTTATATGGTGCTTGTGTGCATTTTTGGGGAATGTTGTCCAAAACTGCCATATTCACAACTTAAATATAGAATAAATAATTATATATAGCTATAACATAAAAACCATAATACTTTATAACTTAAATTTTTAGCTTTCATATAACCTATATAGGGCTTAACGACAGGTGGGAGTATGTGACCTACTTTTGTTTTGTTGTTAGTTTTTGAAATTTGGGATATAAAAAAAAAAAATTCTAGAGAAGTTGCCAATGATTAATACTGCCTCTCTGTCTATTTGGTTTGCCTTATGTTTGTCATCAATTCTCAAAATAAGTCCTTTGAGAGGCATTTTAGAAGCAGGTTTGATGAAGAAGAACAAGTTGTTATGGATAATCAACTTCTTTATAGCATGAAATGCAATGTTTCGGTGTAGACGCTAACACCCTTATCAAGCTACATCAAATCACTTGCTTAACAACAGTGTTAGTATCTACACCAAAATGTTGCATTTCATGCAATAAAGAAGTTGATAGTCATAAGCAGTGTTTGAAATAAGCATCCAAAAATTGCTTGTCAATAAGGACCCGCAGATAGGAAAAACTGTGGGCCCAACTCTGAAACTGTCGGCATTCCCCCCTGGTACCAATTTGACCTATTCTAAAACAATAATATTTGTGGTATCAGTATGCTATAAATACACAACACTGATATCAGTTTAGAGTGATAGTTATGAGGGTTTGGCAGGGAAATATGTCTTACTGCAAGTATTGTTAGAAAGGAACAGCATCATACAAAAAACTGTGGACCTGCAGATAAAAAGTGTGGGCCTTGGTGAATAACTGTCGGTGTCGGGCCTACGGTTATTTCAAACACTGATCATAAGACTTGTTCTTCTTCTCAAAATAAGGTTTATGAAATGTTTGTATGAAAAGTTCACAAGATCCCTACTGATGGCTCTGTATATACCTTCAGGGAGGCTACATGGATATGGACACCTTCAAGAGCACCTGTCAGATCCTCTCCAACACTGTCGGGGACGGCAAGCTCGTCCCCAGGGTCGGGAACAACAGCTGGGACTGAACGCTCATAACACTCAATGTCTTGGGAAAACATACCATTTAGATAGAGTAATAATAACAACACTTTATTGTCCTCAGTTGTGTACATATTGGTTTGTGTTTTTGCTTTTTTCTGGGATTTTTTCTTTACATGTTCAAAGATAAAAAATGAGTTTTAATCAAAGAAATTCTTCTAGAACTAATAATACATGTATTTTGAAATTGTATGCAATTTATCAACTTAACTTTCATTTGTGCTTAGTGCTTATATTGACTGTATCTTAGTTTCGCAGTTTCTTAGAAAAGTGATTATGTTCAAATCCTACAAGAGTGCTTTTGATAACAATGTTGAATTTTCATTTTTATGTGTTAAAATAAATCCCTTTTTCATCCTCTTTTGTGTGATTGCATCATGACACAATCTGTTGATTCCCCTCTTCTTTCAATGTTCCGGTCTTGTTGCAAAATGTTTATAAAGAACACTTTTTTTCAATTTTCTGCCAAAGTCACATTCATCACTTTGTGTAACTTTTATGTGAGCAAAAAATGACGTTATGTATAATGTAAATCTTTTAATTGGCTATTGGTTTAGCTCTCACATGGTATAAGTTAAATGTCATTAATTGCATCTTCATCATGACCAAAAATGTACCGGTAAGTAACGCCTACTTGTGTGTGTGTGTGTGTGCTGTAATTATACATCTGTTTATTTGTAACTGGTCAGTGACCTATATTTGAATAAACACTTATAATTCAAATCCAATAAGTATTGAAACTTTGTAACTTCTTACTTTACACAGAATAGATTTTGGTGAACGAACCCGATGTAATTTGTTAATGCTTTGTCCTTCTTTTCTTGATCTCATCCAAGGCAAGTATCCTTGACACATACAATAATATAAGTTATACCATTCAGAGGCGCAAATGGCTCAGATACCGTTAATGCCTGAATTCTAGCCTGTAGATAGAATTTTTCAGCCCTAAATAATTGTAGACTGTTTTTAACCAATAGATCCCTAGTTGTCAATGATCTTTAGTATTTGCTTAACTAGTGTTTGGTTATGATGAGGAAACATAAATGGATGACAACTTCTTTATTCATGATATTCAAAAGCCCATATATATATAATAATAACACTTTATTATCCTCAGTACAAGTATACATGTTGGAAATTTGTTTCGTGCCTAGGGAAGCGGCAGCCATGGTGCAGCGCCAGTTAAAGCACCAGTTAAATCGTTGTTCTGCCTTTACAATGCTGAGTGTCAAGCTAGACAGCAACAATTCCCATCTTTTAACGTCGTTTGGTAAGGCGCGACCGGGAATCGAACCCCGATCTGCCGGGTGATGAGCGAACATTCTACCACTGAGTTACGTCCCACTGAGTTTCTTTATCATGAATAAAGAAGTTTTCATCCATATATGTTTCCTCATTATCATCATTTCAACTTCTAAAATGCCTCTAAAAGACGCTATATAGTGTTTGGTTAATTGCAGTACTCAGGCTACAGGTATAGGTTATATATATAACCAGATTCAGTAATTATGAGGCAAATGCTGAGATGGCCATCAGGGAATTATGGAACTTCACAATCAAAACACCACAGACTCACGGATCAGTTTAAATACAATATATTACACATTTATTGCTGGTACAAATATCTATAGTTCATGTTATCAGGTCACTTCATCTAGTGTACAGTTTAATTGATTCAAATCGTTATTATTATTATGAACATAGCCCAGATTTGCAACTGTTTTGAGAAAACTTGAATCATTTGGACCTGTATGACAGATTCTATCATAATTTCATCTTTTGGCACTGAAATGATGAATTAATAAACTTTTATGCTTTGAAATAAATTTCTTAAATTTCATTGTACATTTCATTGATAATGTAAGTAATACATACTTTATAACGGTTGGAAGACAAATTAGATTGTTATGACATGACATTTTCTTTACTGCTTATTGTACCCAAGTTTCATATCACCAAAATTTAATGGAAGTAAACAAAACTGTCTGCAAAATAATTCCAAGAAAGAAATATTATGAATTTGATCACTATGCCCATTCTAAAACAAGAATAAAAATTTTTATTAAAATTTGCTGCCTTCATTTTTCACAATGGCAAATAACATCATTCATTAACAATATCACGTCAGTATTTTGACTAGAGAATGAGGTATTTTAACGTCAATATCAATCAGTTTTGAACTTATCATTAAATCTACTGATAAATCTAAGATCTTTAAATGAAATGGTGGTATATAATGAAACTGATTTCTGAATTCATCCCTTTTTCAAAATTTCAGAGGTGAAATTAATTCAGAAATCGTTCATCAAATTGAATATTATTCCAATAAATGCAGACATGATCTTGAATAGCACAATGTTTAACAATACACATCACTTTCTGTTCTGAATGTCAAAATTTTATAGTTTATGCCCTCTGCATAAATAACAATGGACAATAATAAAATCATCAAGTTAAAACTCTGCCATTCCAAGAGGTCAAACTCACAAAAAGGGGTTCAACATATCGAAAAACAAAACAGTTGCTGTTGGGCATTAGCTAGGGGTTCACAAAACATTTACTCGTAAAACAAAATGAATCTCTCAGCACTGTCGATTACGCATTTTGTTCAAGTCTTGACTATGTATAAATTAGAGGGTGACCATTTCATACAAAATTGTCACAACCACTTTGAAAACTTTGTACAAATATTCTTTTCAAAATAATGTTGGTATGAACGTGATGACGTTTCCATGGAGATGGTGGCAATGGGGATGTGATAAAATGCACTTGTTGCCATGGTGACTGGTCAGTGTTTGGCGTCGTCAATAACGGTCTCGTCTTCGTCTGTCATCACCGTAACGAGTGACCCGACCGCCTTCCCAACCTGACCCGCCATGTGGAACAGATTGCCAACATTGTTTGCTCCTGAAAATAAATAAATTGATGAATAAAAATTCCTTTTTTTTCAAACATAAACTAAAATATAAGTTAAATTATGTTGACCTTAATTATAGCTTTGTATGAAAAAGTATTGAAAAGTGCTCTGCCCTTTAATTTTAAGAAATGAAAAGAAATTGTTAAAAAAATTACAAGCTCAGACAAAGTAACGAAATACTTGGCTGGCAGACAACCCTTATAAGGAAGAAAAACAATATACCGGGTACTTTGATAAAATTATCTAACCCTATGAAATTTCCAACCTAATCCACATGAATTAAGTCAATCTTTACTTAAGATTTTAACCTCCTAAGACTTGTGGCACACCAACATTGACAAAGTATCACAAATATTTATACAAAATAAATTTGTTAGTTTTTTACCTTTTGTTTTGTCTGTGTTGAAGGATGCATTTGGTTCACCTGAGAAATCACAAAGCTCTTCTTCATGACTGGGCCCTGCAAGGAGAATACACCAATGTAAGAGAGATAACTCTTCAGTCTCTGCTGTAGCAGACCATGAAATATTTCCGGCCTCAACCAAAACAAACCAATAATTAAATCAAAGGATATTCCATGAACACTTTAGATACAAATCATTACAAAATCATCCAAAAACTAGCACTGTTACAGTCATAAGATTAATGAAGTTCTTATATCTTCTAATACTTCCATCTTAATTTAGATATACATCAGTTGGTCTTCCCTCAATTACACATCTGTTGGGGTAAATATCTTCATTGGGAATACCCTCAAAGTAAGGTGACAACTGGAATCATTGACCATATATAGAGAATCTCACCCAAGTGTCTTCTGATATCAAATATATCAACACAAGTTGATTAAAGTAACAAATATCCGAGGCTTGCTGAGGATATTTTACTTTCATCAACGAGTGTTGATATATTTGATATCAGAAGACACGAGGGTGAGATTCTATTTATCATCCAAAATCATTTTTCATCACATAAGCATGAAAAATGTACATCTTTGAACACTGCATAGCCCTCCAACTCCTTATACCCCCATTTCACTGAGCTACGACTTTGAAAAGTGTTCAAGACTCTTCCCGACTATTCCCGACTTTTCCACTACGACTTTGTTGGCATGAGTCGGGAGCAAATAGAGGTCAAATTATGAAATTTGATAATTCTACGAGTTACTAACGACACTCTTAAGAGTTACCTACGACATACACGACTGACATACGACACAATGAAGAGGAACTCTCGACAGACCTACGAGGCACCCCCGACAATAAACTGAGGAACTTACGACTCATCCAAACTCAGATACGACTCAATACGACTGAGACCGACTCGTTCACGACTCACTGCCGAGAATTTCACGACACCAAGTCACCACCACGACTCTGACAAAGACTCATTTCCGACTCTCTAACGACTCACTGTCGACCCACTCACGACCTGAACGACTTATCTACGACTCGTTCACGACAATGAAGACTCCTCACGACACAGAAACGTCTCACGTACGAGTCACAGACGATCCACGTACGATAAAATCGGCAATTTTAGACCGGAATCGGGCATATAAAAGACCAACAACCGCCGACTTTTTTGTTATGATTAGTCAGGAACAGGTCGTCACTGATCGTCTTTGAGTATTGGTTAGTCGTACATGTGTTTGCACTAGTTGGAAGTGAGTCGGCATGTAAATTAGGGAAAGAACCATTCCCGACTCACACCCGACAACCACGTTTCAATCCAACTATGGTACGACTTATTCATGATTCAATATGATTCCATACGACCCATAAGACTCAGATACGAGCAACACACGACTCAATACGACGTCAATGGAATTTCTGGAATTTCCGGTTGAAAAGTACGAACCTCGCCGGACTTAAAAAGTCGGGAGTGGGTTTTTGAACATGTTCAAAAACCCACTCCCGACAAAATTTGACCTCCCGACTCTCCCAGACTCATACAGACCCATACAGACTCAACTACGCTCAGAGGCGACTAAAGAGGACTCGAGACGCTTAATTACGAGTCAATGACGACATTTGGCCTATTTTCAGTCGGCAACGGCTCGTAGCTCAGTGAAATGGGGGTATTAACCAGTGCTGTCATAGCATTGTGACGTCATCGTCTTGACGACGTCATAGCATTGTGACGTCATCGTCTTGACGACGTCATAGTATTGTGATGTCGTTGTGTTTATGACGTCATACCATTGTTACGTCATTTCTGATGATGCAAAACGTTTGTGATGTCATGTCCCTGCTGATGACAGGGCATTGTTCAAAATCTACTGTCAAAGCGATATCTCCTAGGAGATATCGCTTGATCTTTCACAAGCGATATCTCCTGTGGAACACAGTTTTGGATGATAAAAAAGCTTATCTTCTCGATCATCAATGCCTATGGTTGAGTGGTTTAGTCATTGGTATAATCAGTGCTGGCATTATTTTTGGTAAATATATAGTTTGGCGCCCTTGGGCAATATTTCAGCCATTCATGACATGCTTGACTCTGTGGGTTTTGATTCCAATTTTTTGAACAAATATTCCAAATTACTGGACCATACCTGCAGCATATCCGTTGCCATTGACCCTGGGCGTGGACTCGAGCTGGGGGTTGAACCTGTAGCGAGGGGGAGGGGGGCCACCCGGGAGGGAACTGATTGAGGAGGAGGGCGTGGTCATGGGCGTCGTCCGTGACGATGAGTTGAGTGACAGCGGTGTGCGGGGCTCTCCTGGCGGCTGTTGAGATGAAATGGACATTTGAGTTGTGTTTGACATATTGTTCACCATACTTCTGTCTGCACAGGTGAGGTGTAATTTTGTACTGTAACGCACGTGTGGATTTGATATGATGAATGGTTGAAAAGAAAAGCCTTATCTACAAAATTCAGTTAGACAAGGTCACAATTTTGAACTCCAACTAATTAAAATTTTCAAATTTCAGTCATCAAAATCACTCAATGATTTTTCTATGAATTTATTTTACAATTTAAGGGCCAAAAACGGTTTCAAATGAGTAAAATTTTACCCCATCTAATTTCTGACAAATAATTACTCCAAGGGAGATCACTCTCGGTAGACCAAGCAAAAATGGAGGCAACTCTTACCTGATCAAGAAGCTGTCTGAGTCGATGCAGCTGAGCCTCCAACTGATGATTGTGGTCTTCTAGGATCCTCATACGGGCTTCAAGACGACCTTTGTGTTGCCGTAGCAACTTGGCCTCAGCAATCATCTCTTCATCTCGACTCGTGTTGCTGTCCCCGTCGTCAGATCGAGCCATGCTTCCCTCGTGATCATTGTTAGCCTGGCGCAGTCGGTCGTACTCCATTTGTAGAGTTCTGTGGAATATGTCATAATTTGGTTAGTGGTAGTTCTTTTTACAGAAGTCAGATTTTATAAAAAGAGATCTGTTAATTGTTGATTATTTGTTCAGGACATTACATTGTCACTTAGGAAAAGATATAGTTCTAAAAATGTTTATGTTTAATCATTGTTATCAAAACAACGTAAGATACTCTTTATGAAAGTAAAACTATTTATGTGATATCTTAATAAAAAAAAGATTTTAGGAATTTAACAGGAACATAGAAACACTTGAAACTGAGAAAAAAAGCAATTTCTTTAATTTATCATATCAACATGAGAAACAATGAAAAAATACTCTTTTAATATGAAACACACATAAAATCCCTCACCTGTTTTCTTCCTCCAGATCTTTGATTAAAGTTTCCAGCTCTGATTTCTGGTCAGAATCCACTGCCATCATTATCTGCATTGGACTCTTCAACTGTAACAGAGAATAATTGATTAATGACACTTTCTTCATTAGGTTTTGTTTAATTTGCTTGTTTATTTTCACTCAATGCATCATTAATATTGTGTGTTGTTATGTTAATTGGTCATGTAAAGTTTTGTCATTCATTGCAAGTTTTGTGATGTGCTCATATGAGGGTATGATGTTACTAAACAAACATTTGCTTTGATGTGGTGGTGATGATTTGGGGTTCAACACAGCTTTCAAGAGTATTTCACTTAAATCACATCTGCTAATATTATTGCAGGGAGACAGCTTGTAACACTATTGTGGTTTTGCATTGTAGTGAAACCTGCAAGCATCGGCTGGAACTAGCAAACCATGCGTGGTACTGCCCTGAAATTAAGTTTACCTTGCACCAACACCTAACTGTGTGTAGAACAATTTGATTTGCTTTGAAGGCAGACATCTGGATCTTGTTACGTAATGGAAAGAGGTTTCCCCCATTAAAATGTCATTGCTAATCAAAGAATGATTTTATTGTACCCAAATTTTCCCCTTCTTAAGATAGTATTGATACTGGTAAATTGGACAATGGATAGATGTAGCACAAGTTTTATAAAGCAGCAAAGTCGTTTTATAAAGTCTTTTTTTTTAAAGCAGATATTTCATTGAAAACATTTAACCTCGAGAAGATGCTCTAAAATATTTAATTCTCGAATATTGATCTACCTTCTAAATGATTTTTCAAACCACAACATTCCCCCTATTTTGTAGGTAAATTATGATTAATCAAGGTAGTTCCCAGAGTCCTTATCACCTGCTTGCTTCACCTGTGTACTATGAACCTTGCTATCAGTTCACATCTAATTTGATAATTTCACACTTTTTAACCCAGGATTTTATCTCTTACCAGCCTTCCTGGTACTTAACCAACCTTGGCTGACGATAAGGGAAAAATTCAAATAGGGTGTGAAAGTGATTAATGGAGACATGTGGGGAAATATTCCGATTTAATCCTTTACAGAAATTGAGATTTTATAGAATTAAGATAAGGATTCATTATTCATAATTTAATTTTGTTGAATTGATTTGACATGTAAACCGATTATTCTGAATTAATGTTCAATTCTTAGAACAGTTCCCAACAACAAATATATTAAAACTCTTATTGTGAGGTGAGGTGATATTGGGTCTAATGCCGCTTTCAAGAGTATTTCACTTTTACACAGCTGCTAGCATAATTGTGGGGAGAAAGCCTGCGACACTAGTATGGCTATGCATCGCGGTGAAACCTATGAGCACCTGTTGGAACTAGCGAACCATGGGTGGTACTACACTGAAATTCAGTGTAACATTGCACCCAAACCTTACTGCAAATAGAATAGATCTCTACTGCAGAAAATGATGCCGAGCCCATGATGGAAATCTTATTGCAATCTGCAATCTAAACAATAACATATCACAGTTGTCTTGCATCATGAAGTAATGACATCACAATGCAATGACATTACAGGATGTTAAATACTATGACGTAACCACTTTTGGTTGAAAAACATACCTTTTTCAGGAAAACATAATAAGGATGGATTTTCAAAGATAAATCGAGCCTTCCATGAATATTTATAACTTTTGTCAACTTGTAATTGATATAAGAAAACAAGTGTATGGGGGGTCGATTCTTGATATCTCTGTTGCTTCTCTTGAGCCCAAAGAGCAGAGAAACACATGCTCCTACTACTGACTATGCCCAGGTAAGTAAACAAACACACCATGTTGATATCACTGTCCAGTCTAATGTCTTCCTGGACATGTCAGTGATGTTTGTTTACCTGTATCTCAGATACAGATATATTCCAGGTGCTAAATCCTCTACCTTTCAATGACACTACCTTAGAGGTATTAACTATCTATTTTCCATTTGATTTCAGATAGTGATTGATATCTAAGTAGATGTTTTTATCCTTTGATATCAGATAATGTTTTCTCATTAAATAATACTTTATCCTTTGTTATGGTTATGAAACTACGACAAGATCAACTCTATGATTATGTTAAATCTCTGTATGTTTTTCCCTTCCCCCAACATGGTATTATTTTAAATTCTATTGACATAAAAACTTTGATATCTCAGTTGATAGAGCTTAATTTATTATTTGTTGAAAAATAAATCTTTTATCATTTATAGCAAGTTATCCCATACCAATGAGGTGAGGTGAGGTGATTTGGGGTTAAACGTATTTCACTTATATCGAGGCTGCTGGTACTAATGCAGATAGAAAGCCTGCAACACCATTGTGGCCCTGCATTGCGGTGAAACCTGCAACCTAGCTGTATAACTAGCAAACCATGGGTGGTACTGTGCTGAAATTAAGTGTAACATTGCACCCAAACCTTTCTGCGTGTAGAACAGTTCTCTACTGCCGACAAAGTTTCCGAGCCCCTGTCGAGATTTGAACCACAGACCTAATGATCCGAAGCCGAATGAGCTAACCACTGCATATCCTACCACATAAAACTGAAAGAGTGCTGCAGATGGAGGGTTAAGATTAAGAGAATTCTCCATTGCATAAGGTTTTACGTATAACGTAAGTGTATGTATTCCAATCAGGTTTTATGCATGCGAGTGTCTATATCATGTTGAGGGTTGCTCTGAGATGTAGATAGCGCAATATACGAGCCCTGGGGCTGCACTGATAGTGTAAGTGGATGCAGCCACAGAACGTCTATTTCTGTCAATTTTCATCATTTCATGCTGCTTCTCATGCCAGATAGCACTTTCTCCTTTTCCCCAAAAGAGAAAACATGTCTTCATGCTATGATGGTTTTCATGTTATTTCAAATTGTGGGAATAATCTCTAATAGTCTTTTTCAAGAAATCTATTTTAGACATTTGGTAGATGAATATTAGAATCATAAAGACTTAATTTTATCAATCAATTTGGTTTTGCATAGATTCTTTTAGCAAGATTTCTGAATTTTGGTATCATTAACATACTTTTATAGAAAAAAGAAAGCAAGTTTTCTGAGGCAGTGATATATATTAATGAAATATGTAGAATAAAATTTCTCTGTTCCATAAATTTAGAAATAAACCTATGTGTATGATAGTTAACTTTACCAGTAATAACCTACATACAGCAAAAACGTTTTGAAATCAACAAACGCTAAAAAAGAGAGTTTTTAATCATCTTAAAAATTGAATTTTTCTGTAACACAGTTAACAAAATAAAGAAGCCCTCATAAATGAGGGTTTAAGAGACTTCCTGCATGTAAGGTTGATTCACACGGTTAAAAAAATAAAGAAGCCCTCAGAAATTAGGGTTTGAGAGATTCCTGATGTGAGGTTGATTCACATGGTTAACAAAATAAACAAACACTTGAGGGTTTAAGAGACTCACTGCATGTGAGGTTGATGAACAAGCCCTCAGAAATGAGGTTTTAAGAAACTCACATGTGATGTTGATGTACATTGTTAACAATATAAACAAGCCCTCATAAATGAGGGTTTAAAAGACTCACTGCAGGTGAGGTTGATTCACATGGTTAACAAAATAAACCCTCAGAATTGAGGGTTTAAGAGACTTACTGCATGTCATGGCTAACTAAATAAACAGGCCCTCAGAAATGAGGGTTTAAGAGACTCACCGCATGTGTGGTTGTGTCTCCGTTGAGACTCTGGCAGTATTGGGCGATCAGATTATGCTCGTCCTCTCTGAAATAGCAACATTCAACATTTAAAAATGTTATTTTCATACAATCCGGCTAATCATAACTAGTAATTGCTTTTTAGATTTTTTAGATAGGGGAGGGCAAAATGTTTTAGTAGGAAGGGGCTATAGGCAATTTTGAGTAATCTTTATTCAAAAGGTCCATTGCTTACTTATCAACAATTTTTTTGAGACATTGGCTATCAAAGAAAATATTCAAAAAACATTACATAAAAATGGTATTCCAAACAAATTGTCACCTTCATCAACCCACTTGTAGTTCAGAAAAGATCATATTTTTGCAAAAGAAACAAAAAATGCTTGTAACTTCTGTCATTCCTTGGCCAAAGAATATGATTTTTAGACATGGATTAGAGACAGCCCATCATAAAAGAAGGATATTTTTGCTCAAAAATATAGATCAAATCTAGAAATAAATCCATACGTAAGAAGCAGATATTGATGAACTGAGACCACAGTTCCCTACTAACCCATGGCATGAGAAGCCGACACCTGTAGTTTATTGATTACTTACTTCCTGCTGCCATAAAGAAGTGTGAATTATTGAGGAGGGAGAGTCACAGATTTACTACTTTAGTGACCTTAGAGTCGGTCTTAGGGATAGTGGAATCGAATTAGGTCCTCAATATATTAATGATCAACCCACTACCTTATCATCCCCCTTATTCTGATGAGACGTTGAATTAATAGAGAAATTATTCTACTTTCATTCAGCTGCTCTTAGGAATATGGAAATCAATTAAAAAAAACACAAAATGACAGCCTGGACATCCTCTCTTTTGAATTATTCCCCTTTCTTTATAGAGAAGTTGAATTTACAGAGAAATTACACTAATTTATTCCTGCATGAATATAATAAAGGTACAGATTTGCTACTCATATGCCTAAGAGATATTAATCATGTTATACACTGTTTCCAAATATTGGTCCCCCACCTCCCAAAAAAAAAAAAAAAAAAAATCCCTTTCCCCTTCTAAAGCTTCACATTATCAGAAAAAAAGATGCTTTAAAAAATAAATACAAATATCAAAACCATGAAAGTAATCCGTTTTGAGTAGCCAACTCAATAATCATTAAATATATACTGACAGTACAAACATCATGAGAAACTCAATTTCTTTAAAAACTCTAAATATAACGGAACCCCAGGTAAACCATTCAGATAAGGAGGGAACTCTAAAGAAAAAAGAATTAAAGAAATAGGTTTAAATTTTTAATTAAATTGACAGGCCCTCAAATACTTGCTTACTTGCAAAATAAAAAAGTTTGATAATTGAGCTTTACCAATCTAATTATCTCAAGGGTCAAATAAAAGTAAATTATCAATAACTGTAAGACAGAGACAGATTAAGCATGGTAACCCTAACATATGACTTTGGCTTCGAGGATGATCATAAAGAAGAAATAAGTTATTGATTTTCTATGATTTTCCATATCTCAAGGGGATGATGAAGTGGATAGGAAAAGTGTGAAATAAACCAAGAACTAGATAAAGGTCAGGATTGATAAAAGATGCTTCCTATTGCTTTCAGGAAGTAAGGAAGTCAAAAGAAAAGTGAAATAAAATGTATCTTTTCTGAAAAAATAAACCTACATAAATTGTCAAGTTTGATAAAAATACAATTTTAATCAGAATTAATATTTTTTCATTCAAAGGAAAATGGTTAAAGGGAAATTTTATATAATATCACAATTAAATCCCTAACTTTCCAACCTGAAGGTGAACAAATATCAGATATTAAGATTTAATAAAAAAACAAATAGAAACAAATAACAAAAACAAAACAAATAAAAAAGACATGCCATTGTCCAGAAAAGAACAAGATAAAGGATAAAAAATTTTTTTTTTTTTATCAAAGTAGATAACAATAAATAAACTAAAAAAGAACATATAGATATATAAAGGATATATGTAACAAATGAAGATAATTAAAGAGAGAGGGAAGGGAAGGATGACAGCCCAATTAGCAGGGGGATAAACATGCAAGGATTGATAAAGGGACATAAATGATAAAGTCAAAGCAACAACTTATAATGAATGATAAAAAGAAAAATTGTAAGCCACACAAGGGGGATAAACATGCAAGGATTGATAAAGGCACATAAATGATAAAGTCAAAGCAACAACTTATAATGAATGATAAAAAGAAAAACTCTAAGCCACACAAGGGGATAAACAGGCAACAACTTTACAACTCCGAATGATTAAAAGAAAAAGTTTAAGCCACACTCACGATTCAGGAGTTGAGGAGGCTTGTCTCTGTTCAACCTCCGCCAATCTGCCGAGATACAAGACATACGTGAGGATCTGACTGACTCACTCTGCCACCTGGTGGTGGATATACACACTAGCCATGTATACTTACTTACTTACTCTACAAATATACAGGGGATGGATCCAAGGTAGGTGTATCTATGTCATGAATCATGATTGGTGGATACATATTTAGGACAAAAGAAAGGAATATGTGTACCTGAATATCTATATAAGCTTGAAAATATACAGTGAATAAGTGTATAAGTATCATTGAATTATGATTTAGTGAGAGTGAGTTATTGTTCAGCGCCGCTTGAGCAATATTTCAGTCATTAGAAGCGCGGATTTATAAAGAAAATACTTCACTTGTATACATAAAATCTAGGCAGAGGACATCCAGAATTTACCTTTATAATAGATAGGAATTTAATTTTTTTAAGTATTCACATTCATATTCTAAAATACAGAATTCACATTTCTATCAAAGTTAAGTCATAACCATACAGAAGCGATCAATTTCAACCCGAGAAGTTTTTATTTAAATATTTGTAAACACTACTGACCTGTTTGCATAGAGTTCAAGCCTGGAGTGCATATCCTGGGAGATACTGTGTTGTGGGGAGGGTGACGGGCTGGAATAGAAGACAAGCAATTAATATACATAATCATCATCATCATCATCATCATCACAATTGCCATTGCTATCATCATCATTATGACAGCACAAATATCCTCGTCATCAGCAACATAATGATCATTATCATTATCATCATCAGAAATCATCATCATCATCACCATTATCATCATTATGATATAGCACAAACATCCTTAATTAACAATATCATCATCAACATCATTATCATCATCACCACCACCAAAATTATCATCATAACATTACAATAATCATCAATTACAACATGTTACCATTATAACTTCATAATCATCATCAAAATCACCTTCACCATCATCATCAAAATTATCATCAAATTCATCATCATCAAAATCATCATCATCATGATGAATGTGTTGCTTGAAATTCATGCAGTCCTTGAATTATAGTAACAGAATCAACAAGTTTGTCAGGTTTCTAAATAAGATAAATATATGTCAAGAATAAAAACTGACCTCAAAGCGAAGTGAATTTCTATAGAATATCAACTAATAACTCTTACAACCCACAGTGGTTGATTCAACACTGTTACTTGATTTCTAGTCTTTCACAAAAAGATCAGAAAAACTGTAGATTTGGGGGCTAATACATAACACAAGAAATTAATATTGCCAAAATTGGAAAGAAATATCTGCTCATGCAGCAGAAATCAATAAAATGCCAAAAACCTGTATCCCAATATAACATGCCTCGAATGCTGGTGTAACTTAATCATATATAATCGATCATCTGCAAGTAGAATTGTATCAAAAGATCGCTGGTTGACTTCTGTAAAATTTTATCTATGGATATAAATTATTCACATTCTTGCTGAAAACTTGCCTTCATGAACAGATTTCAAACCATCTTAGTTGAAATATATTTCTGGCAATGGAGGCAAAAATGTAATTATATTTGGCCGTCATTTTCAAAGAAAAGATAGTTAATAGGAATGTGAATGGTAAAACGTTTTAACATCATGTGAAAATCTACAAATCTATCTGTGAAATAATTGATATGTACTGTTTTAAATGTCAAACACAGGCAAATTTGAATTCACTGAAATTTTTTGAATATATTGAAAGAAAACTATTTGAAAATATTTAAATAAATCATAGAATTGGCACAACATCAAATGGATATGAGTCTATTTTGTTTGTCATACCTTTTTGTCTGAACAAAACACTTGACTCTCCTGTTTCATGAGGAAACTGAATGAATTTTTAATTTTTGATAAAAGAGTTTAGAATTTGGCATTAAAAGATTATGCTTTAGATGTCCCTGCATTAAGTTGTAAATGAGAAGCACTTTCAAATATGGCGCTTAAAGATGAACAATAAAATCTAAAAAATCCAAAACTTAAAACGTGACAAATCTTATTATCATTTTATTCAATAATGGGGTGAGAACCAAACTTTCAAATGCCATTTCAAGAGTCAGTTGATAGTATGAACAATTTACGTGTACATGTATGAATGTGTACTTTATTAAAAAATGGCACTGTAGAAATAGAGAATCTCAAAAATCTTAACCTTTTATCATGACAAATAAAGGCTCCCTAATGCCATAATATCAAATGTTCAATAACAACACAGTCAGAACCAAATTTAAATCTGACACTTCAAGGGTTAATTCATATTGATTCAACTAATCACTTTGCGGTAATGAACACAGATTGAACACATAACATCAATTACACGCCTTTTCTTGTCCTGTTACAAACCTAAGTGGACAAGTTGCATTCGCAAAATCACGAAAATTATGGAGATTTTTCCAGAAGTTCTCTAAATAGCATGAAAATTGATAGTTGGTGATGAGGAGTAACTCCTACAATTGAATTTACAAGCCTTATCCAGGAGGAAAATTGATTGATTATTGCAAGAGAAAAAGAATAAAGAAGACCCGTTAAAACATCTCTATGAATGAATTGGCAGCCTATTTGATGTAACCATGGAGAAATCATTTAGATGTGACAATTTTGAAAATACAGCCCTTTACATAAAAATTTGTAAGCTCAAAAAGTGATAAAATTGACGATATTCGAAGACTTTAATTCAAAGCAACGATTTCCGACAAAAATAGATTTAGGAATTAAGATTCAGATGTAAAGCCTTTGAAAATAAAATCGGTCGTAAATGATTACGTAATTAAGCTGTAATTTGAATGAGTAAGATCTAGAAATATTTCTTACCTCACTGTATAGCATTGAAAGATCCAGTAGCAAATAGCAAAAGGGGATGTATGTCCAGGTAGTTATTGGATGTTAAATTCAGGAAATTGATACGATAGCGGAAAGGAAAGTCGTAGAACTTATCAGCGCCTATCTATGAAACTGACGAGTGATAGATAAACAAGTATTTGCAAGGATTTCCAATCTCTAGGAGAACTTCTACATAGGCTTATCATTTATTGAGAGAAGATATCCTAAATTTATCTATGAATTTTTCCCTTATTTTATTATCGTCAAAAGTGACTAATGAAAGATTTGACTTGACAGGTTGCAAACACCTGGATTTATCGTTTTGATGATATACAAGTGTAGATAAATGAAGAAAACACCTGAAAACTTTCTAGCATAATGAAATGAACACCATTTCGGCAGCCTACTTTGCCTTCAACAGGGAAAGGGTTAAAGGACAATTAGCTCAGGTTATTTTCAAAAGTTTGATTTAAGGGATTACTGTTATTTAAGCAGTAAAGCTAACAATGCTCATTAAAATGTTGACAAAGGCCTTAAATGGATATATTTTGATGCAATAAAAGCTGTAAAAGCCGGAATTATTCACTCTACACTAAATATCATGGATAGGGAACTATTGCTTCCAACAAATGACAGAATTTGGTACTTCAGTAGAACACGGATATAGCGAACACGGATATAGCGAACACTCGAACAAATTTTCAAGTCCCGCCCCTATATAATATCATTTAAATAATATGCGTATAGCGAACACCGGATATAGCGAACTAAATTTTTTGGTCCCTTGGAGTTCGTTATATCCGAGTTCTACTGTACTTTCAGTTTGAGGCCTTTAAAGAACTATTGTGTAGGTTTTGAAAAATAATTCTGTATGAAAAATATTTGCTTTTCATAGAAAACATATGTGAAAGAATAAAGATTGAAAAAAAAGACTATGCGTCCCAATTACTATGTTAATCATTAAAGTACCTTAGCTGTTTATTAAATATGAATAAACTAATATGCTTCTTTTCTATTTATCAAGAAAATCAAAGATCTAGCAAACGAACTGGAGTCAACAATTAAGTCAAATGGCAAAATGTTATTGTGAATGGCTTATCTAAAATGCTTCAACATTTTTGTCATATCAACTCAGTCACTCATTAATAATTCAAAATCCAAACATAAGAAGAAAATCCATAAATGTCGGAAGCTGAATAAACATCTGACGTCTTCCGCCTAAAATACATTGTATCTATGACTCTATGACTCACTATTCCGTATCTCTCATTGCATAGTAACATGAATTCCCTACTCATAGACATGCATAAAAAATGAAGAATTCTTTTATCATCAGCATTTGAATATTGAATATTGGCAACAATTTGAATAGCAATTTTCGACAATTCTTTTGAGGTTCTTACTCATGGGCTTCATGTTCAAACGACTGAAAATTTATTGAGCCACAAACTTTAAAAAGTTAGGTCCCAGTTGAATGTAACTAGTATCATGAGTCAAGCTTTTAGATATCTGTTGGCTAGTCATGAAACTAATTCCCAGCACAAACAGGAAGAAAGCACAGAAGAGCGATAAGTTTGAATAAGTACATGAACAAGACTTCAAATGAGTTTGAGTCCAAAATGATATGTCAAAAGAAAAGACAATCAAATATGGCAATTGATGATAGTTTTGAATAAGGATTTCAATGACAGAATGTATATAAGACCTGAATTCGTGTCATTAGTAATTAAAGTCCTGGCGTCATTTGCGGCCTGCAGCAGGGAGAAGTTTAAGGCCCAGATCACATGTTAAAAGAAAAGACTATGACATAAGGAAATTTAAACTATGATTGTTTTGCAATCAGGATTTCAATGACAGAATGAGTAAGATCTGAAATGAGTTTTAGACCCAGATCAAAAGAAAATGCGATCAAATAAGGCAATCAATGATTGTTTTGCAATCAGGATTTCAATAAGATAATGTATAAGACCTGAATTGAGTTTCAGATCCAGATGACATGTCAATAGAAAAAATTATCAAATAAGGCAAACTATGATTTTTTTGCAATCAGGATTTCAAAAGGAGAATGTATAAGACCTGAATTGAGTTTTAGATCCAAAATTATATGTCAAAAGGAAAGACAATCAAATTCAGCAAACTATGATTGTTTTGCAATCAGGATTTCAATAAGAGAATGTATAAGACCTGAGATGAGTTTTAGACCCACTTACCATGTCAAAAGAATAGACAATCAAATAAGGACATTGATGATTGTTTTGCAATAATTATTTCAATAAGAGAATGAATAAGACCTGAATTGAGTTTTAGATCCAGATCACAATCTGTCATGTCAATAGAAAAAATGATCAAATAAGGTAAACTATGATATTTTTAGTAATTAGGATTTCAATAAGAGAATGTATTAGACCTGAATTGAGTTTTAGTCCAAAATCACATGTCAAAAGAAAAGACAATCAAATAAAGACACTGATGATTGTTTTGCAGTAAGTATTTCAATTACAGAATGTATAAGACCTGAAATGAGTCAATCAAATACGGACACCGATGATTGTTTTGCAATCAGAATTTCAATGACAGAATGTATAAAACCTGAATTGAGTTTTAGACTCCCTTAATATGCCAAAAGAAAAGACAATCAAATAAAGCTGATGATTGTTTTACAATCAGTATTTTATGGACACAACAATACAATAGTGCCAGGAACACAAAACATGACATTTCATAAAACTGATAATCATTTTTGACTCACCCTTTCAGATTTCCCATAGCGCTATTCTAAAACATGAATTCAGTAGTCACAGACAGTCACTGTTCCGCCACTGGTTTCAAACAGAATATGTAACTACTTATACAGCTGATGACTCAAGCAACTGAAGTTCAAAGTCTCTTTCAACTAGTTGGTAGGAGAACAGTGTCCAGTATCCTGAACAAAGGCTACAGATGTCTTCAGACAGATCCAAAACCTTCCAGTCAAATCTCACACTTCCTCTGTGATCACATCCACCTTACAACTACTCTCAAATCTGAAGAACTGACTATGACAGTCTGTCGACCAAAATATCCGAGTTAAATATCATCGATATCACAGAACAAACTTTCAGATCTTCGAAGTGCAGTCCTCATCCGCTGTTAACTCTGTCTGACTTGAGTGTGAAGAATTATTCCAGACACTTGTCTGTTTTGACAAACCGAGTGATTCGGCATAAAGCCGTCAAGTACAGTGAAGGCAAATACGGGTCTATTCTAACATTGCAGTGCTCCTAGGCCTGTTTGCATCTCTAAATCAATAGAGGGAGGGCTGAAACAGGAGACGCGCTGAGTCCAACATGTTCTGGGATAAACAGCGGATTCACACATACGCTTCATTTGCAAAACATGCACTGTCAGTTATCATTTCTTCTTTCTAGCATTTTTACAAATTATCATAAAGAAGTAGATATCTCACAGCAAAGGGTAGAAAACTTCATTAACATTTACTTCCTTAATATTGAATTAATGTTATTTTGAACTTTTGTCATATTTATTTTAAATAATTTTATGGAGATAAAAAAAAATTCTGGTATCGTTATTGTGGCCAAACAATCTTGATTAATGTGATATGCCAAATGAACTAACCATTGTAATATATATATATATTGGTTAAAAATATTTTACTTCATTTAGTGATATGTGATTTCACAAATTTCCTATTATTACATGAAAAATAAACTTGTTTTGAAAAACCTTAAACCAAGCTCAAATTTCTTCAAAGACAGTAAGTACACACAAACTAAATGAAAATGAACCAAAATAATCAAATATTTAAATAAAAATCAATAGCTATTTTAGTCATTTCTATTTTGACAAATTCCTTCACACTGCATGACCAAGAGAACTGACTTTAGCATGCCTAGCAACTCAAAACAAAGTCGGCAATTTTTCAAGCTTAACGACCCCCGAAAAGATGATTTGCAAATACAAAGGCAGAAGAACTCAACATAAAAGACCTAATGCCATAATTGCCGAAGCAAATCCAAGGACTGGGTAAACAGTAATTTGTTAATAGCCCCAACACAAGTTCCTTAATCCTATTTTATGAAGCTCCAAGCATCTGAACAAAACAGAAGCTATTTTGGCCTCATGGGCAATTTGCGTATAGTTTTAGGCTTTGAGCTTTTGAAGTCGATAAAATCATGGACTTGTCAAACCAAGCAGGAATCTTGAAGTTAACCCTTTTTTCTGTGAGAGATATAAAGAGGAAAGCTGTTATCTTTTTCTTGTGGCCAGTATTGAATGTTGAATTGTCTGCTTTAAAAAATGACCATGACCTAATGAGTTAAAAATGTAATAAATGGATTCTTCTTATTTGGTATAAACATATTTTCATTCTTTCAAAAATCAGATTCAGTATACAAGCAAAGCTTTGCTTTTATCAATACCTCACCAGTTCAAAGAACCATAAAAAAAAATTCTTATTCAATCAGTTCAAACCAATTGGTCAACATAGTTTATTCAAAACATTTGAAATTAAAATAAAACTTGACTTGTACGAATCTAATAAGAAAATGGTATAAAAATCATTTTCTCAATCTTGTAAGTCAAATATTCATGTGAGCCAGGCAAAAAGGAAACAATTTACTTATTTCAATTTGACAACTTCTGGAACAGTTTGTGAGGTGGCTATGTATTGCGGTGAAACCTGCATGCATCAGCTGGAACTAGCAACCTTGGGTGGTATTGCACTGAAATTCAGTCTAGCATTGCTGGAGCAGTTTATAAGCAAAAAGATAGTGGCAAATCTACAGGGATCCCATCAAATCATATTGAATTAATTGAGAGTATAATCCACATAGAAACTTTTTGGTACTGGCAGATTAATGGTTAACTTGTTTGTGAATTTCTTATAAGTTCAAAGCTAATTCTTTTGTGAACAATTACAACTTCAAAACTCTGTAATCTATTTAATCCCTGCTAACTGCATTCTGGTTAGACGGACCTGTCACTCAAATGTCAATTTCCATGTAAAGTTAGAATGCCAATCTGAATATGAAATATGTGCAAACCGATTTAGTAAACACATCAAAACAACATGACATTTCATGGTTGAAACATTTTCAGAGATTTGCATAATAAAAAAAACTTTCGAAACTTGAAACATATTTCTCAAGGGTTTATGATCTTCCCTTTTTCTTTTTTTAAATACAGAGAAAAGAAAGCTTGATGACGGTGTACATCGCACTACAGCAATAAAGAAGTTGAAAATCCATAAAACTCTTACTTATTCATCTTACAACTTCTAAACACCTCTAAAAAAAACCCACATCACTTCAAAATTTCTGAATTTTGTTTTTAAATAAACAAAATAAAAAAGAATAGCAGGGATGAACAGTGGACAATTACAACAGGGTGCAGAAACGGAAGGAAATTAACGGCATATCTTTCAATTACCATAAATTACTTTCGGATACTTTCCTAAGGACACTTTAACCAATGTCAAATCTTAACGATCTTCCTCTATCAAGTGATTCCTTACAATTCCCAATACTCTTTGTGAAGTAGGCTACTACAGTCACCAGCTGACGTCGTTACTAAGTAACAGAATTAATCTGAAGAGTAACCATGATTGAGAACCAATGAAATACTATCTGGCTGGCAACAAATCATTGTTTATTTCCATATTGCGGAATCGATCTCCGCATGATCCACTAGCTAAACTGCCGTGTTCTATTGACTGTCATTAGAGTTGATAGATTTGCGAGACCATTATTTGCTCTGCTAGTAGATTGTGATTAATATTATTGTTCTTTGAGATATCTTCTCATAGAAAAATGTCCGCCAACATCCGCGAACTGTACTTCAATAGTATCAACGGAACTCCATAAAGGCGCCATCCATTTCAATAATCGTTACTGTCAACATCTGCCTATCAGCTCGTTCTATTCGATAATTGTATAATTATTGTCTTTGTGGTTTTATGTTCCGAGCTTATACGGCTTTTGTCTGGGTCGATGGATGAAAACGAGTCACTTGCCATTGATTAGCTGGCCTATGGAGCTATATTAAGATTTGAATGGTCACCGTACAGAATGTATACAGATTTTATTAGTTTATTCCTTGCAGTATTCATCTTTTAAACGATCCTTCTGTTGTGGGAATGTGATTGTTATACAAAATGAATTCCCTTTTGAGCAATAAAGTTATATCAATATTATTATCATTACAAAGATGTTTTGCTGGACAGTTGACTGACAGAAAAATGAAGTAAAATAAATTGCCAAGATCTTAACAATCGAGTTCTCTTGATGTTAACAGATTCACAAATGATGATAAAACTGCATCAATGGTTTGCACTTTCTGACTTTGTTATTAGTATTTTAGCTTCTACCAACCTGAGTGGCTAATTTACTGGACATGTTCAATAAATTTTGTCCATTAATTGGCTAAAGAGAACCTGTATCCCTATTTAAATCCAAAAAATAAATAAATTATTTCATCAACACTGAAATTTCTGTTACATATAATGCTTAGTTACTAGAAAAAAATGGATTTTCATATTTTGAATTTCATATAGAGAAATTTCAAATGCCTCAATGTACTGATGTTATAAAAATGCAATATATTTAAACAGGAATCAAGGAAATTACATCTACGCTGGATATCAACACAAATCAATAACAATCATATTAAAAATTGAAACCAATAATCAATATATCATAAACTTCCGTATGAATTCACACCATGTGTGCATAATCATGATACAGCAAACTCATCAAAAGCTATTTGTATAATGAAAGATTGCAGGATACCAGGCGAGGTGAGATGATTTGGGGTTTATCGCCACTTTCAAGAGTATTTCACTTATATTGCGGCTGCTAGTATTATTGCAAGGAGAAAGCCCGCAACACTATTGTGGCTATGCATTGCGGTGAAACCTGTGAGCATCGGCTGGAACTAGCAACCATGGGTGGTACTGCACTGAAATTCAGTGTAGCATTGCACCTAAACCTGACTGCGTGTAGAACAGTTCTCTACTGCAGACAAAGTTGCCGAGCCCCTGGCGGGAATCTAACCCCGAACGCGCCAACTACTGCGCTATCCCGCCCCCCAGGATGCCAGAGAGGTCAAGTGAAATATTGATGGGACAATTTGACAGTGTAATCGATACTTTCCTTTAAAGGGGCAGTACCACGTTTTTTTAAATTAATGGTTTCAATTTTTCACTGATAATTGTACGTAAACACTAAATGTATTATTTTGATAGTGTCAAAAATCTCATTCGCAAACTAATCATCCATAGTCAGACAACAAATTAATTTATAAAGATGTCCATTGGCAGCCATTTTTATGTGAACACCTTTAATTCATTGTGTTTAAGAAAAAGGAATCGTGTGGCTGAACTTTACATTATATATTTTGTTTATTACTGTTTCATTTAGTTTGAATACATAGTCTTTCAATTGGAACCATTCATGTTCATTTTCCTGACATCCCCTTATATTCCCCCGAAAAAAATTCTACTGCCCCTTTAATGAGTCAAAAATAACATATCGAAATCTGTTTCAAATAAAGTTTACTAAAAGCATCAATACAATTATAAGTCTCTGTTAATCCTTGAATTGAGGTCCATGAGGTCAAACACTATTAAAACTCAAAATATATATCAAAATCTGATTCAAATGCAAGGCAAAGGGTATATAGTCTCTAATTCCCTCTTGGTAAATATTCTTAAAATTCAAAATATAAGTTAACAAGTTATCAAAATGAAGAACATACATACATAAACATAAAAGTTTGTTCCATGATGTAACTTTGTCAAACTTTGACAGTTAAATTTCAGAGATGTTTTCTTCACTGATGTAAAGGGGACTTATCTTATCTTAAAGGCGGATAAATTGTTTGAAAGTATACTTGGTTGATCTAACATTCCAATGTAGTAGTTATGTCACGGTGTGTTTCTTGGCAAACAGGCATGTACAACAATTAAAATTTAATAAGCTTTTTGTGTGAAAACAATATCAGAGACATAAGAAATGAAGGAATTTTTGATCCCCACAATACAAAGAATACTTAACCCTTTACATACTGAACAAGAGAATTTCCAGATCTTTGGTAATTATATAACCTAGAATTCTAATTCACCCTTTCTTGGTTATTTTGTATCAACTCCTACAACTTAACATCTCATTTATTTAACTAATGGAATGGATATTAATGCTTGTACTAAACAAGTAAGAGCATACTCAACAAAATAAGAAACCCTTTAGAGATATCAAGTATTCCTGTCCCTTTGATTAACCTTCTGCCTGCTGGATTGTTTTGCAGTTTTTGCCTGGAGCTTCAAAAGTGTAAAATTTTAACAACGGCAATTGGCATCTCTCATTTTCCACGTGATTGTCAAAAATCGATTGTTTGATGTTTTCACTGCCAACTTCGTCTTTTTTCTCTTTAATTTTATTATAAAGAAATGTTTTATTTCATAACTTAATTATTTGAAAGCTAGGATAGTATTTCTGAACAGAATGATATAAAAAAGGCTTGCATAATACAAATTTTCTTCCTATTATATGATATTAATGATCCATATCGATACGGAAACACAATTGGTTAATAATCTCTATTTACATGTATCCAGCAGAGATATAAAAAAATATTTTTGTAAACTTAATTTGAACTTTATTACAAAAAATGACAGAGATTAGATCCAAGAGCTAAAATACACCACAAAATCAATACATCTCATCATAAATTGTTTACTTTATCCAATAAATTCAAATTTTAAAAATGATATTGAATAACTCCGTTTTGGTAAGAATTGTCAAAGATTTGAGGAAATTAATACCATTGTTGCATGTTCTTAATAAACCTATCAATCACGATATACATTCAGATCTGTTATTTGCAGAGCAAATAGAATTGTAAAAGTTCTGCGATTCTCCGGCACCAGTTCCAGACAATTTGCAAGAACCTTGACTCCGATGTTACACGTAATTGCATTTTTGGCTGCGAATATAAGACCTATGTCACCGGTAGGCTTGTCATATTGGCAATACTCTTATAGAAGACTACTTGCCTACCGTGGTGTTCGCCTGTTAGGCAATTACTCAGTCATATCATATGGACAAACTTGTTTATTTGATCAAGTTTTTTATTTGTAACTCGCTTAGAATTGATATTGTAACTAATATCATGGGATTTTTTGTATATAATTTACAAGATTATTTCATTTCAATCTGTCAAAATATGTTTTTTCATTTATACAGATACCGGTATATGATATGAAATTATTAATAAATATGTCTCATAATGAAAAAATACTGAAATATTCTTACAAATTTTTTTCTGATAATGGATTCTCCCCTGCATGAATTGGATCTTATTCAGGAACGAGATGTAAAACTATCAAAATTATGATATTTGATTTAATTCTAAGTTCAAAGAACATATACTGGGGGGTAGATATATCAACAGAACATGTAAACAGTGATTTTTAGACAATATCTGAGTGCAAAATGATTTTCAATTTTAGAAATATTTGTCTTTCCAAAATATTCTATATCCTTCACTTAAATTATGTGCGATAAAATTGTAACTCTATATACCATCAAAACAGAAAAAAAATATCATAAAAAATATTGACTTTGAAAGTGAAAATAACTTATCTTGATTTAATAAAAAATAGCATGATCATCAAGTAAAATATTATCAATAAACTGCTTTTGTAAAGAAAAAAATGACATTTCAACCGCAATAACTTAAATTAATTTGATATGAAATTGCATGGTCATCAAGTATATCAATTTATTATATGGCGAGCAGTGAAATACTGGGATTTATCAGTGAAATAAACTGTCTATCAAGCTACAGTGAAAATAACTTATATTTTCACTGCGAACGGTGACTGATATAATTTGACATCATAAAACAATGGTCTCACGCGGCGAATTGGCTTATGACGTCACAGTGTTACTGTGGTGACGGGCTGTTCCTAGCGGCCGCTCGGCGTGAAATTGACCCTTTTCGGACGTAATTACAATGGTAAAACCATATAATAAATAGAATATCTGTCAATTCTTGACAAATACCATGTTTATCTCATCTCGTGAGGTAGAAAAGTTATATATTTTCACGAGTGGCGCACTCGATGAGATAAACATGGTATTAGTCAAGAAAAGACAGATATCCTCTATATATTGATGGAAGCAAAAATTTTAGAGTGAAAATAATTCCTACTGATCCCATCACATCCTTAAAATCAATGCCCCTGCCTAGTTTTAAAGCTTACTGTATATGACCAGGTATAAGCCTACTCTGTCTATAAGCTGACCCCCTATCTCAACAATCCAAATTCCAGTAAAAATCTAGTATCTCATGTATTAGCCGACCCTCCTCCCAGATTGCAGACATTTGTTAACAAACGGAATCATGTATCACTTCCACTTGTACAGTCATATTACACCTAACCTCTGCAACAATTGGGCCACATGTGCGTGTATCTCAGGTAAAGGAACTCCAATCTTGATGATGGCTCAATTTAAAACAATATGGTTTTGTGCACAACTTTCTTGCAATGAGGGACAGGAGCGCCATGCATGATATATAAAAATTCACACTGAAACAAAGGACAAATACAGAATACAGTTGAACACGGATATAGCGAACTCGGATATAGCGAACAATCGGATATAGTGAACAAATATTCAAGCCCCCTCAAAAAGTCTATGTATGACAGCTAAATGCGAGTAGCGAACACCGGATATAGCAAACTAAATTCGTTGGTCCCTTGGAGTTAGTTATATAGATGGCTTACTGTCACCATTTATGAATGAAGATCATAATGGAAAAGAAATGAATACATGACTCCTACCTCTCAAGATTATCTCCCTCTAAGACTGTTTGAACAGGAAGGTATCCAAGACGAGGATGTTTCTTAAAGTAACGCTTTGACTTGAACTTGTTTTTGAAAACTTTGGTGAAATCTCTCATATCTTCTCCTGAGGTGGTCTGGGGAAAAAGCAAAAAGGAATGTATTGTAAGTATACTATATGTTTAGCTTAATTGGTCAGGACACATTTAAATCATTAAAATGTTTATCAAATGATGTATATAAAAAATGAAGATGAAAACACTGCAGGAGAAAAGAGTAGTTATCTATACTTAAAGAGGAAGTAGCACGTTTTTTGTTAATATTGTATTTCAAATTTGTCACTGATAATTGTAAGTTAATGCTAAATGTATTATTTTGATAGTGTCAAAAATCTCATTACACAAGCCAATCATACATAGTCAGAGGACAAAGTATGAAGATTTACATAAAATCCATTGACGGCCATTTTGTGTGAATTATTAACACCTTTAATTCATTTTGTGTAAGAAAAAGGAATCGCATGGCTAAACTTTATATTACAAATTTGAATTATTACTGCTCCATTTAGTTTAATGACATTGTCTTTTAATTGGAACCATTTATTTTCATTTTCCTGACATCACCTTATATTCCCCCTTAAAACATGCTACTGCCCCTTAAAGTTGAGTTGCATGCAAGGAAATGATTAGGAGTTAACCCCCATCCTACCATCTTATAAAAAGAATAGTTATGTATACTTACAGCAGTACAGTACTCTTGCATAGGGTGAGTCAGTTTATGACTCTTGTGCCTCCTCCCCGAGAAGAAACAGTTTTGGCAGACATCAAAGTTAAAGCACCGCAAACATCGATACCTGCAAGATAATTAATAAAATTTTGTTAATTTGTAAATATTGCACAGTGAGTCAAATGTATCCTTTAATTAGTGAAAATAATATTCATGAATGAAATGACTAAGCTTAATCTTAATAAAAATAATAATAATATGGCCGTTTTCCATCCAATCAGTGGTTGCTCAAGGCGCAAGACTCAAAGCTTTTATATATATGAGCAGGTGGATTCAATTTTTCTACAAAATTTTCTATCATAACTGTTAATATTTTTCAAATAATGTCTAACAAAATTAGCTATAAATCCTACTGTAATGAATAATAATATTTACTTTTTAAGGATAAACTTTACAGAGAAGTAACATTCTCAAGGATAGGTTTACACAAAAAATCAAAACAAAATTGATTTATCTTCAAACACAATCAACTGAAAGCTCCTCTCACCTGAATCCCACTATAGGAAATTCTTTACAAATATTGCACTTGGCTTGGTGTTTGGCTGTCTCGGCTGCCGCTAGTCTGTGCATCACCGGCAACCATACGATCGACTGAGGTTCTAATTTGGTCCAGTCTAAAAAGTTTGTAGCTTGGATTTCCTGCCGCCCATTTGCCTGAAAATAAGATATACGATGAAGATAAAAAAAATTTTTTTTTTATTTGGCTCCTCATTAAAAATTTGGTTGAAAATACAATATAAAGGGAAATCATAGACATGAGTCAGAACGAGCATATTTTGGATTCTTGTAAGGTTCTCATTCAGTACTAAAGCAGAGATTGAGCAAGGGAGACAATCGTAAGGTTATAGCAGAGTTCTCTCCCTTTGTCCACTATTTCATACTCTGCCAAGATGAACATGCGTTTGACAGTTCCTTCAAATAAAAAAATAAATTTTACATTTTGAAATGCCCAAAACACATGACTCGTTACTCTACTGGGAATAACTGGAAATTAAAGGAATATTCTAAATACCTTGGCAAAACAGCTCCGAACACTAGGTTCAATGTTGCTGCCACCAAATGCCGCAACTTCCCCGAGTTGCCGTGGTATCTGTATACAATCATGCACCATCAGACCCAGTTTACGTTGATCTGTAAACCCGTTTGTGTCCGCTATAAGGCGGAAAATATCTGAAACAGTATAACAAATAATAAGTGATGAGCTTCTATGAATTTGACTTCAGTATAATTGGAAACCTGGTCTGGGATATAGATATAATCAACTAAAATAGGAACAAATTATTTTAGTATGTGTGAAAGGTATATGCATTCAATATAAAGTTAATTTTATCTTAAATTGTCAAGTAGGACAGAGGCCCAATAACATGAAATGTGTACTCAATATGGGAATATGATACTTTGATATTGAGAAAGTAGTGTTTTTGATAACATATATATATTCAATTGCAAACATAATATTTGTCTGGGATGAGTGACAGTGACTTATAGGGCAGTATTGCAGCCAATAGCGGTGTGTCTGAGATGAAAATGACTACATATGGCAAATATTTGTCAATCTGAAAATAATACAATGTATCTTATTGAATATCAAATACTCACATCTATATTTATCCTCTAGTTGTGCCTTGCACATTATGATAACACCTATTTTGAAAGACAGCACTCTCACACGCCCACTTCTCGCCCTGAAATACAAAATATCACATTTTATAATTTTATATTACAATAAATCTAAAAAAACACAACTTCTGTTCCTGAAACACAATTTCTGGTTTCAGTTTTAGAAAAATTTACATCATCAAAATGGGAAGTTTTTGACGAGAGAGCTTTGATAATCCAGGGACTACATTTTTTTATGAAGATTTTTTTAAGCTAAAAAAGAGATTGTCTGTTAACTTTTTCAACTCAGTTTTGAACAACATTTTTTATAGCCCCCTTTGTATTGTGATAAGAGCAAAGTGCTATGCTAATTGCTACCTATGCTATTGGATATAAGTATTGTATCAATCTCATAAATACATTTACCAATGAGCTTTAATAGTTCTACATCTAAATCTTCAGCTCGAAGTTGGCAAATGACAACTGACTTAAGGTTCATTGATGTTCTTGGACCCCAAATAAAATAAATAAATATCACAATACATCATTAGGTAAATTCTAAAAATAGGTTTCTTTGACCCCAATGCAAATTTATAAATGTCACAACACATATCATTGGTCACTGACTCAAGACAGGCTAACTAGGATTGTTCTTGAAATTTAGCAGCAAGGTAAATTGCCTCAAAGACTTAAAACTTACATGTCGTAGACATCTAGAATCCAGTTTAGCACCATGTCTACACAGAAGGGCACATTGACGAGGCTCGGATGTTCTGTAGCCACGACCTCGAACATGGAGGTGACGCAGTTGATGATCTCAATAACATCCATCAGCTTGTCATTCTGGCCTCGCAGTCCGTGCCGGTCAAACGAGTCGGCCGCCGTATTCATAGACACTAGGTCCACTGGAGAGGGAAAGATTTTGGTTTTCAGTATAAGCCAAGAATATGATAAATTGTTTGAGAGGCATTTTATAAGTTGGAGTATCAAGAAGACAAGGAGTTTTATGGATTATCAACTTCTTAATTGAAAACGGTATAAGAATCCATACCGAAACCTTGCTACATTCTACAATAAAGAAGTTGATAATCCATAAAACTCCTTGTCTTCAAGAATATGATACAAGAAAATAGGTGGGTGGGAACCTGGCAACCACCCAGGGTCTATGTTTCAGATAAAAGAAATTGGAGGCCAAGAGAGTATCTATCAGCCGTATCTGATGATCAAATTCATTATTTTTACATTAGGGAAGTTTTGGTATACATTCTTGAACCGTTTCAAACAAATTTCCTTTTTTCAGAAAGATATACTTTGCTTATAAGGGGATGAGCTATTTGCTAGAGATAAGATATGTCTTATTTTTCAAGGGCTTGGAACTCATGTTTTCTTGAAATGTCAGTAGTTTGTACTCACTGCATAATTTCTTCTGTAGCATCCTGAGTTTCATGGCAGTACGATACGCTGCGAACCGGACATTGTTCAGTTCATCTGCAACAAAGCAATCATCAATGAATAACTCATAAAACTAATTAATATACAATAAATGTGGTGAACAGTTTCAACCGATAATTTTATCATTGAGGCCTTGCGGTTGGAACTTTAGAAGCTCAAATATCCACCTAAGTTCTAGAGATCTTCTAGACTTTGTGTTCCTTTCTGTGTCAGGTCTCATAAGCAACAATTTACTGCCTCATAGGCGTTGCAAGTCCATCCTAAAGAAAGCTAACTCAGAGAACTAATGATCATAATAAATCAGAGACTTCATTGTTACAAGAATTTTTATACCAATATGGATTTGGAAACAATGTTGTGACAAATAGGAAAGGTAGGCAACCAAAAACTTCTAAACATATTTCTTAGTTTCCAAATACATGATCTATGAAAATAGGTCATTTTTTTAACCTTTGGGTTCTTATAGAACTTAAATCATAAACATTAGCTTTAATAATTATAACCTATGAATTTCATCTCTCCTTAATGGACCAAACTGCTAACGGTGTCTTGCATTGCTTATGATTCCCGAGTTACTTCAATAAAGCCTCTTTGACAATCAATGTATTGATGAAAGTAAGAAATAACTTCATAACATAATGATTTGAGACATGTTTTTCTTACATTCGAGATTTATTTTTGACATAATAATATCAGACATCAAAAACATAGATAATATCATTTAAGAAGTATATCCTATGAATTTCATCTCCCTTCAATTGACCATACTGCTACCGGTGTCTTGCATTGCTTTAGATTCCCGAGTTACTCAAATAAAGCCTCTTTAACACTGAATGTATTGACGAAAGTAAGAAATAACTTCATAACAATATTTGTTTTCTTACATTCGAGATTTATTTTTGACATAATGATATCAGACATCAAAAACAAGGGTAATATCATTTGAGAAGTATAAAGGATAAAGATATCTAAATCTGTACAGTTAATCCGTTTTCAATCTCATTTTCTCCGAGTTAATCTTGTTTGAGTGACTAGCTAAGAATGTTTTCCCTTAACAAGTCAATAGTCTACATCAAACCCATTATCAATGTATATATAAACCTCTTGTATCAAGGATATACAGGTATCTACATTCACTTATGGGAACCGGTAAAATGTGTCTTAAGGTCAGAGGTCAAAGGTCAAACATTGACCCCAGGCTTGCAGTGATACTATTGCTACAAGCCAGTGTTGACACCCTCAAGATAAACGCTGTCAACGAACATATTCTAAGCATATTTGATATCGGTGCGATTACGATTAATTTGACATTGCTAGCGTTCCGGAGACGCCATATCAAACACTACCCTCCCTTAAATATGTCCGTCGATGATAGATTGAACATTTTGCAGGTCGATCTGCTTAGTTCAAGGTGACCCTGTTCTTTGACAAATGTCAGATGCAATAAATAGATCCATGGATGTTAAGTTTTATTTTACTGTAAAATGAATAATTAAAAGTTTATACTGGAGTGCATGATAATTGTTCAAATAAATGCTTTCAGCTTGTTGACGTATACATAGATAAATGATTTCTATGATGATACTCATCTTAAGTATACTATTAATACCAGTAGGTTAGTTTGAGTTTATTGACCTTTACAAGATTAACTAGAAGTGAAATGTAGAAATGCATCAAAAGAATTTGGGATAAACTAAAGATATTATTGGACAAAAATAATAAGGGATATTTCAAAATTATAAAACTATTGATAGTGACATTATTTACAATATCCCTAACTTAGTTTGTCCAGTATTTTTAATGATTAATGATGAGGGGACGTCCTATGGATTAAGTTTTAATGCTGCTTTCAAGAGTATTTCACTTTTATCACAGCTGCTAATAATATTGCAGGGAGAAAGCCTGTAACACTAATGTGGCTATGCATTGCAGTGAAACTTGCGAGCATCGGCTGGAAGAGGCGAAACATGGGTGGTACTGCCCTGAAATTCAGTGTAGCATTGCACCCAAACCTGACTGCGAGAAGAACAATTTTCTACTGCAGACAAAGTAGCCGACCCTCGGTGTGATTCGAACCTCCTGATCAGACCCCTGATAATTAATGAATGATATACAAATTATAAATATACTTACTAAGAGCGAGCATCAGAGCAGACATCTCTGGGTGATCCCACTGTGTGGTTTCTGTTGTGTGGCTGAAAAAAGAAAATAAGTTTAAGAATTTCTCTTTAAATTTTCCATAGTCTCTCAGAACATGGTTCATAATATAACAATATTTAAGATAAGATATGATGATTTTTATTGTCCCAGAAGGGAAATTTGTTTTGTACGTACGATTACAATTCTCCAGCAATATGATGATAACTAATAATATTCAAAACAATTCATCTGAACACATTTTACATAGACTAAACATAACTGGGAGTTCAACAATACTTTGTTACTTATTCCTGTTTTCAAAACAAGATTTATATATATTCAAATGATACAAGGAAATTGATATACATATATGAGGACACTGATTTGCATTTGATTTGTATTTCAAAATTGTAGGATAATGACCTACATTACTGAATTTGTTTTGCATCCAAGTTATCCAGATTGTCATTCAAACTCTCTTGATTAAAATTTTTTTAAAACCTTAAATGTATTTCCAATATACTTAATTATAAATTGTAAAAGATTAAGTCAACAAAAATATATTTGACTCTAGAGCAATTTGTTGATGTTTATACAATATCTTAGAATTTGTTTACCAAAATAATAAGGCAGGTCATTCTGATAACAAAAAAACTAATATGTATACAAAACATAGTCAGTACTTGTTATCAATCAATACAATGCCATCAAAAATGATTTCCTATCATGATGTAAACCAAAATCTCTGAAAGGTTAACTTGCCTTCAAGACAACTATCACAGAATATCGGTCATCGACAACATACGACTTTTCTCGTAAGAGGTCATAAATTTTACACTATGTGCACGTGACCCTAGCACGTAAATGTCAGGGCAGAATGTATGCATGTATTTCATGCTGGTGACATTTACCTCCGATCGCTTCGTCACTTCCCTATGTTTCTCAGTGTCACCTTCATTAATATTCATACTTGACTTTCATTCACTAGATTAGGTAGGGGTGGAGTGTAACGCGAAAATTGTTGTTTATTTTTTCTTTATAAATCGAGAATAAAATTGTTCAAAATAATAACCATTTAACTTAACATTATGTCCATTTGCCTTTAATTTACTTATAGAACTCAAGATTTAACAATTATTTTGGTATGATAATGTAAATTTATGAGATTTTCTAATATGTCCATTTGCCTTTGATTTACTTAGAAGATGTCAAGAGTTAAAAATTATTTTGGAATAATTATGTAAGTTTATGAGACTTTCTGTTTTTTCTTTTTATTACTTAACTTACTTGATATTAATAGATTTATTTTCATTTCAAAAACTTTTAGTTGATTTTAACGCTTATTACAAGAATATTAATTTTGACTGAAATCTCTGCATGTTACATTAGTATACACACCTCCATTCATGTCTACATGTATGAATTAGTTTAAAGAAAATATGATTATATCGGTGTACTTGGCTAGTCAGAATATCTTTGGGCTACGTACGTGCTCTCAGGAGGTAACTAGTCTAAAAGGCTAGTACCCAAAAAGGACTAATTTTGACCCCTGCTATATTAGCAAATTGATAACCTGGTGACCTTCAGTTTTGATTATTAAAATGAATTAACATTTAACATTAATTATATTATTTATTGAAAGTATGAAATAATAAGGCAGAGTTCAATATTACAACAATGACATAACATAAATTCAAAAGGTCCTGACAAAGTAAATTACATCACTCCGAGTGACATATACGGCATGACTTGAGGTTGATATCTGAGTGATAGCGCAATTATCTCTAACCTTTCACACAAACAGTTGTTACAAATAGAAATAAGGGTTATATGCATTCAGTTTGGAAATTGCAGAATTGCACTTTGAGGTTACGTAAGGCAGGAAGGTCAAAATGCCACTTAGCTGTAAGTTGAAAAAATATTGTCGTCATTTATGACCTTTCACAAATGTGATTTCAGATACTTCAACAATAGAATATATAATTTCACCATATTTGTTTTATTTTAAGATCATAAAATGTATGGGAGAATTTGTGTTTATGCATTTATGTTTTTCATACAATAGACTAATGTCATAAGAAAGATTCTATATTAGAATTTTGTATTTTCTTTAAAGGGCCGGAGAGTGCTATACCTTGAAGTTAGAAATTATTCACACACATTTTTTGGAAGTTCAGAAATTACAAGCCTTAACTATAAACATTTAAAGTAACTTGCTTTTTGTCTTTTAAGATAAATAAGAGAGTTTTATGGATAACCAACTTCTTTATTGCAGGAGTGCGACGTTGCGTCAGAGATACTAACATTGTTATCAAGCCAATGAGATATCATTTGTTTGAAAATGGTATTAGTATCTACGCCATTTGAAGATTAAAACCTTTATATTGTCATTAATTATTGTCTTTATTAAAGGGGCAGTAGCAGGTGATGTCAGGAAAATGAAAATTAATGGTTCCAATTGAAAAACAATGCATATAAACTAAATGGGGCAGTAATAATTCCAATAAAAAATTTATTGTTTAGCCATGGGATTCCTTTTTCTTACACAAAATGAATTAACGGTGTTCACACAAAATGGCCGCTCATGGATTTTAGGTGAATCTTCATAATTTGTCCTCTGACTATGGATAACTGGTTTGTGTAATGAAATTTTTGACACAATCAAAATGATACATATAGTATTAACGTACAATTATCAGTGAAAAATTTAAAATATACAATTATCAAAAAACGTGCTACTGCCCCTTTAATGAGTCTTATATATAGAAAATTTTAACAAGATTATTGAATATAAAGTATGTGATATATGACAATACTTACTTGATATAGTAAGGCACCTTGTTTCCTGACACAGCGCGTTCCCAGGGTGTTTCCACGGAAACTGAAATAGACGAGATACATGTCACTCAAACTGAAATATGCATGTGTCCACTATTTACATAACAGAGATGTTCATATCAAAACATGGACTTCATATCAATGAGTAAGATAGCTTATCATCCTTGTTGTTTCACAAGTCAGACAATCAAGAAGAAGATTATTATTAATGAAATAAAATTAAAATGCGATACTTTAAAAATATTTCCACCAATGCATTTTATATTTTTTGTAGGTAAAGAATGCTTTCTGTGTCAGGATGAAGATAAAGAATTTCAGCAGATTTAAGACAGAATAATATTTAATGATCTTGATTCAGGGAATTCTTGTTCATACAAAAATGTTCAGATTCATATCCTTATTAAATCAGATGTTGTAACCACCTCTGCTTTTTAAAAAGTTATATTTATCAATCTTAACACATAAGTCAAATCATGGTACAAAGAATAACACATACAACCATATAGCATAAACATGTTTAGAATAAGTTAAAGAAATATGGGTAAAATTTCAAATTTTGTTACAAACAATCAAATATTGCATAAGTCATACAAGCATAATTATCTTTCCACATTTCTACCAAATCTTAAATCTAAGGCCACTTTGGTTTACTTCTTGATAAAGAATCAACAATTGTAATCTTTTGGTAAAATACTATAGACAGGTAAAAAAACTCATTCCCTGGCTAATCAAAACCCCATCAGAAAGAGGAAAGACCAAAATATCTCTCCGGAATCGGTAAATCGGTAGAGCGCCAATGGTTTCTCAACCTTTCTCTGTGGTTCAAGAACTTTAAGAGTCAAATCTTGCCACAGAGATTGGGCACAACATCTGGCAGTAAGTTTCAGACATCCTGGCCGGAATTCCACACTTTTGTTTAAAATGGAGTTGTCCTCATGTAAACTCGGGTAAGTATTTAAGAAAACAGTTTAGTGAAGCGGATCCAGATGCACAAACCACTACATCACACTTTGAGAATTGAAACCTTTTGGGAGCATGACTCGGTTTCAAATTCTTCAAAAATATGGGTCTGATATAGCTTTATTTACAATGCATTTTTCCCAAAAGTTCTTCTTTTGTCAATTATGAAATAAATGTCTTGTGGTCTAGATTTAACTTGAAATGACAATTTAGTATAGTTTTTGTTCATCGGTTCATCACGTCTAAAATTTACTTGTCATTTCTGATTATAATTTGTAAATTTGTAAATGAAATTAGAAAGGTTTTGTTTATTTATGAGCATTAATTTTAATGTTTAACGCTCACTGATAGCATATATACTGTAAAAAATGATTTTACTGGCTAATTGTTGAAGGAATGACTATCACCGGTCAGTGTATGAAATAATGTATCAAGATCACTAGCGAACCGGGCTAGAAAAATTTCAAAGTAACTGGCCCAAAAGAAAAATTACTAGCCCAATTAAGTAAAAACTTTACAAATGTTTTCTGACATTCATTGTTTTAAAATCAAACACATATCTGCTCAAGATATCTTGGGGTGATTGGAAACTGACACAAAATAGTAACTTGAAAATAGTAATTGATTACAAAATTGAATGAAAAAAAGTCAAAATATTTTTAATATACCAATCCACACTAGCCAACCGGGCTATCGATATCTTTACTATTTTTCTACTAGCCCAGGCAAATTTCAACTAGCATCGGGCTACCGGGCTAGTGGTTATTTCGGACAGTGTCACCGGTACATGTATATAAACATTGCTTATAGATATAAGTTCTTTATTAAGAGAAACAGGTGGTTTGATGTAGATTCTGGTATTGTTGTTTCAAGATCTATTTTTTTGCCTTCATCATTTATCACCTTATCTTTTAAACCCCAATCTATAAAGTTGGAAAAGAAACTTCTAAATGCCAATCTATTAAGTTGAATAGTTAATGCAGTAAGCTGCATTTAGATTTTATGCCTAATCAAAAAGATGTAATACAATTTAATCAATTTTGTAACATATCGTCATTGCAGTTATGAAAAAATCACATGCTCAAAGACAATTACAAATTTTCCTATATTATTTTTGATTCAATAAATATTGATTAACTAATCTATTATTCATGTAACAAATGTAGCAACAAAGTATTGTTCTTATGAACTGAAACACATAACTGTAGGAGTATTCAACTCACATACATATTTTATATGTTCACAATAGTAATTATTCATATATACATACATGGTGGTTACGTTGAGTTAACTCACTTAGCCAATTATATTTATTTACAAAGAATACATTGACAAAAAAACTGAAGACACTTCAGATTATGAACTAAACAAAAGTAACTTCTTTGAGAGACATTTTAGAAGTTGGAATGACAATAATGCAGAGGAATATATGGATGACAACTTATTTGTTCATTGTATGCAACGTTTCGACACAGATTCTTGTGTTGTTCTCAAGCAGAATCTGTTTCGAAACGTAGCATACAATGAACAAAGAAGTTGTCATCCATATATTCCTCTGCAGTATAAACACTACAAATACTGCAGAGGAATATATGGATGACATCTTCTTTGTTCATTGTATGCGACGTTTCGATTCTTGTGTGGTTCTCAAGCAAAATCTGTGTCGAAATGTCGCAAACAATGAAGTTGTCATCCATATATTCCTCTGCTTTATAAACAAAAGTACCTTTTATGTTAAAATGACTTTTAAAAATGAAACAATTAAATACCTTTCTTTGATGACAAGATGTGCAAATGGAACATTGTTGAATAATCCTTTTGTCAAAAACTATGAACAATTTCACTGTAAAGCCTCACAAACAACTGACTTCTTTACTAAAAATCCTGTCTGTTATGGAAGCAAAATCTATCAGGAATGAAACAATGAAATTGCTCAGATCACTGGGCGGTCTGCTAACGATATTAGGATAATATAATCAACATGCAATACACAAATACTGATTTATTTCCCCGGTTATGACATCCATCACATTCCGAGCTTTATCAACGTCAACACTGGAATATATGAGTATTAATATTGTCTGTGTCGAATTATATATTCAATGAAGGATAAACAGAGCAAACAATGCAATCAGATTATTGATATTGATAGAAATTGATGAAAAACATATTGATAACCAATTAACTGGGAAGTTTATGATTGGGAATTTGCCTTCGCTGTGATTTTGGTCATTGTACAACAAATATGTTGTTTTTCTGTCATTATAATTGATTTTTTCTGACTTTGTTACTTCAGGTGGAAAAAAAACATGTCATGTTTCTTCTTTAAGAAAAAGAATTCCTGTTTTTGACTTGAGAAATTTGATGAATAAATGGTTAATCTGAAAATCCAATAATCATCGATTGAAAGCAATCAAACGAATGCTACGAACATAATTGTTTATATTTAAATTTAAATGAAACAACTTTAAAGAAACCATGATATTCACAATCTGAACAATTTAAAGAAAGCTATAAGGAGGATTTCATGAAATTTTCAAGTGGAAAATTCTGATGTTACAATAATGAAATAATGTTCAATAATTCAAACCAATTTGTTTCTACATTTTAGATCCAAAATAATATAACAATAAATGTGCAAAAATGTCATAAAAATTACAATTTCTAATCCATCAAAACCCAGAACCAAGATAAAATCATTGTGTGATTCACAACCCAGTTTTCTATAGAATGAATGACTCACACTAAGAGAAAACCAGAACCTACTCAAGGCATGCATTACAACAATTACAAGGTAATCTACAAGTGTCACTGTCGTCAATTTCAAGAATAAAATTTCATAGAAGATATAAAACCAAAATATTCCAAAATGCACAAACCTTGCCTGAGAGTGAAATGGCCATCAACATACGAAATGCCTCATACCTTGCCTTAGGCTCGATCACTACGGTCATGTTACGCATCAACCCTGCTCTATTGTAATTATTGATTGGAAAAAGTCACACGCGCCATGTTGATTCCCATTTGTGAGGCTATTGTGCTGTGATCAATATCAAAGGGCTTTGTGAGATACACGTGAGAGGCATACCTGATCGTAATGACAGGTGCTTGAAACATACACCTGTAATTTACTAGATGAGTAACTGTCCATATGATGAGATTGGAAAGGTAACAATGACTATTACATTCATGGCAAATCAAATGAGTTTGTCCTGCAGAAACATCCACTAGGGACTCATGAAATTCATACCTGATCATTATGACAGGTGCTTGAAACATACACCTGTAATTTACTAGCAGAAGAGTAACTGTCCCTATGATGAGATTGGAAATGTAACAAAGATTTCATTTATGGCAAATCAAAAGAGACTGTCCTGCAAAACACCCAATAAAGTTTCTAGCTAAGGATCCATACCTGATTGTTATGTCAGGTGCTTGAAACATACACCTGTAATTTATTAGCTAAAGAGTAACTGTCCCTGTGATTGGAAAGGTAACAATAATTTCATTCATGGCGAATCAAATGAGACTGTCCTGCAAAACACCCACTAGGGACTCATGAAAACGCTAAAGTTTCTAGCTAGGGATCCATACCTGGGTATTATCAGGTAAATGAAACTGAAAATTGTAATTAACAAGCTAAGCAGAGACCTAGCCAATCATATGAAAGGTGACAATGACTGATACATCCATCCATTGAAAATTGAGATTGTAAAACAGACAAAAATTCATACTGTATTCAAGAGAATATCATTATAAGTCTCAAGCTCCCATGCTTGTTATGTCCTTGAAATCATACCTGTAATTACTTGATTTGATTACCTTGGATCACATTCTTGTATTCTCAAATCACATGACTCATTCATGTTACAGTACTTAGGTTTCAATTTTAATTAGTTCAATTTTACGATTTCCCCAGAAACTGAAAAGCTCCCACTGTCTTTTAATTCATCCTCAATTGAATGAGAATATCTTATGCAACAGAGAAGATGAATCTCCATCTGTACTTTATATTATAATAATAATAATAATAATAATAACTAGGACTGCCGCGGCAGTTCTTAGGTCTTCAAGATTCCTGTTTGACCTTCACATACTGTTTGACCTTCACATGGGTTTTTGTCTAAGAGGTAAACAGTAACTAATACATTATCAAAATTACCATATTTCACTTGATATTCAAAGTTTAAGCCTTTACAGAAAATTCAACATGGCTGCAAACATGAATCATCTCAGGTTCTTCAGTCTTGTTGCTGCCTGATGATAGATAAAATATTGCCTAGTGTTTTATTGCCAATGAACTACAGTTTTTCAATCATAAATGTATCATAATCATTCAAAACGAAAGTAGGATTGAACACTTTTAAATGCTCCGAATTTCAATGTTAATGTTTAATCTTATTTTAATGAGATTTATCCAAGATTGTATGATCTTTTATCTTTCATTTGATATATAGAACAAGTATTTATCATGTGTCGTTGGTTTACAAGAGTTTTTCAAACATACCCAGCAAAACACCCGTTTTCCAAAATGCAAAGTTTGACCCTTCCTCAGGACCGGAAATGACTGTTCGCGATCGATTTTATTCTTTTATCTTAAAGACCTTGCCAATGTCTAACTCTCATGCAAAAATCATTGAATTCTAAGGTCCGGTTTTTGAGTAATCTGCCCTTGAAGTTGGCGATTTTTCGATTTTGGTCAACTTTGAAAGGTCACAGCACAAAAAGTATTAAGGTTAGGTCTTACAACTTTAGGAATTGAAGAAAACAATACCTCAGCTACAATCAGTATGAATTTCAGCTCTGTAGTGCAAGTATCTTCAGAGGAGAAGATTGTCAAAGGTGGGTGGGGTCGGAAATGTTGAAAATTGCACTAAAAGCAAGATGGCGGCCGAACAACGTGACCTACGAATTTTCCATGATTTCCTTTTTTTCATTATTTTTCATTGCGCTTCTTTTAAACAAAAAATTAAGTCTCTAAGTGCATTTTGAAAAAAAATTCAATGTTAAATTTTCGATTTTGGATTCGAACTGGACCCTTAATGAATGAACCGATTTTGCCCAAAAGCTTCGCACGTCGATTCCAGGTTAAGAGGTATCTCCATGTCAAGTTTGGGCGAAATTGGAGCAGCCGTTTGGTCAGAATCGTTTGGACAAAAAAAGTACAAATAATAATAATAATAAACTTGAAGAAATCGGATAAAAACAATAGGTCTTCACGACTTTGTCTTGAAGACCTAATAATAAAAGTTCATTTATATAGCGCATATATCCATGCACATTGCATGCTCATAGCACTGAGTGACATATTACCCCTATTATTACAATAAAAGTACTATTAAGAAAAAGTCCTCAGTTAACTTTTGTTCAATCATACCAAATTTGGTTTATTTAATTATTTGTAACCAAAGATTGTCAAAAAAGATGAGGAAACTTTCAATTTCTGTACTCATCAATCAAGACAATAAATGCAAATTTTACAGGTCCAGAGTAGACACTGCATGAGAAAGTCTCTGATTAGATAGTCAGGTAGATGAAACACACACCTGTGAATTGCTCGTAAACCTGATACTGTGGTCAACAAGTCATTTCACACCTCATAGACTCTCCATATGGTCAATTTGTACATAATTAATTCAATCACCTTAGTGACCTTGGGTCCAAAGTTAATTGTTAGTAAGATAACAACAAAGATTTATGGATGCAAATGTCTTCTTGAGATAACACAAAATTTATATTTCCTCAAATCCCTTTTACACTTTTTGTTTTTAATTTGTGATAATTTTTTGTGGTGATGAAGATGCTATACTTAACATAAAATATAAGCCAAAATAAGTAAGGATATTGGAATTTCAATAATAATGTCTTAATCACTGTGCTAACGAATGAACATCATTAACAAATTCGCAAAATTTAGATTTATCCCTGGATATTTTGTTTTGTAATATACAAATTAAATGTGATTCAAAGTATACAATTGAGCACTTTATTGCATAACATATATTGAATAACAAGATCAATCGTGCAATAAACATCCCTAATTACCTCTGAGGTTTGTTGATGATGATTGCACAATACACAGCAGGTTGTCAAGCGGATCTCGTTATCTCCGTACAATTGCAAGATGATAATTAACAACACAATACACCATAAGCTACCATAATGAGCAAATTCCCTTTTCAGTCATATATGTTACTGTCACAAAATTTTTATCTAATAGAGAGATAAACATGTTTATATTTACATATTTAAAATCACTCTCTGTTAATTGCTGTGACCTCTCTTTTATATCATATTGCCATCTGTAATTGCAAGTCATTGTTATCTCATTATTATCTCATTGTTTTCTCATCCTTTTCTCATTGTTATCTAATTGTTATCATCTGTTGTGAATGTAAATTTCCAAGAAAACAAATAAAATTTTAAGTGACCAATCACTGTTCACATATTCTTTTTTCGGAATATTCTTGGCTACCTTCAGGACGCAGACTGCACATGCCGACTGGGAGAACAAACAGGTTTCGCTACTCTTTTATTCCAAACAGTGTTCGTTCCTACAATGAGCAGTTTATTGATTAATGTCATATTTCTGTTTTAGTCAAGTGAATGTGAGTGTGACTAAATCGGATGTTTCATGTTTATTTAGACAAATCTTATGCATAATAATATTATCATGTACATTTAGTTTGCTTTGTTTGTAACTGGAGAACTGTATATATGATGTAAAACAAATTTCCCTTGGGACAATAAAGACATTATCTTACCTTATCTTAAACATATCTATATATATACTGTTATTCATCACTCCTGTTCATATGCTTGAAAACGGTATAAGGATCTATAGCGAAATGTCGCTATTCTGTGAATAAAGAAGTTGGATATCCAAAAACACTTGTACTCTAGATAAACATTGGCTTTTAAATTTTGATTACTAGAGAATCCAAACCATCACTCTATCATAATTGCAATTTCGACAGTCCTTATTCAGTCTTTTTTTTATTAATAGGAGTATTAGATAGTTTAGAAACTCCATACTTTTAACTATTAATCCATATAGTTTGTGTTACTAATTGAATTATATAGAACCCACCTGAAGGTAATCCCCTACAGATTCGACATTAATCCAACAGCCTGTGTCACATACTGCTGAAGTGGCTTCAAGACTGTGACAAAGTGTTATTGATATCAACAATATACTACCTGTCCGGCTGTCACTCAACTGGACAATAACTGACCATGGGTGAAATAAGCACCGAGTGACCTCTGTGGTCAGTCAAGTATATCACTGTGTAACATTGTAACATTTATGTATCAACTGAAAGGTTGATTTTTTATACCTTTACACTTGTGCAAGTCTACAGTTTTTCAGTTATATGATTGACATTGACAATATTATTACTAATCTTTCATAGAATTCAATCAGCAATGATTAATTAACTTTCTTGTCTTTTTGTTATGATATATACCAATATACCAAACTTCCAACTCAAAGGTTGAATAAATACTTAAGGGTAATAAGATAAATAATACATTAGGAAGTATATTTTTAGGTGAAATTATTTGAAAAATAGCAACTGACAATTTTGTCTTTTGACATAGTTATAGACAGGTAAGCAAAAAGATATTTTACCTTCACATAAAAAATGAAATAATATTTCCTTAAATTAACAATAATGTTTAATAAACAAAAATGATAAAATTAAAATTTCATGAAATTATCACTTGAATTTTCTGGGGGGTTTGACATCGGCTAACGACCTCTGTTTAATACGGAGATGAAATCCCTAAGTATCACTCATGCTAACACAGGAGGGATGTAGATATCAATTTGAACTCTATGAGCAAACACTGAGCTAGGTGACAAAGTCTCGTCAATTTCAGGTAGCTGAATCACCTTGACACTTCTTCATACATCATTAATGTCATCTACAGATATGAAAGGGAACAGTCTTGTAAAGGGATGCAGGGGTCATCAGAAGAAATATTTCTAGAATCATACAAAATGAAAATAAATGCTAATTGGATGATTCCTCATTGTTTTTTTACCTATTCTTTTCTATATAACAGTCAAATTGCACATAAACGTACATGTCATTCACAGATATGAATCAAAGGACAGTCATGCAGGGGTCATCAGAATTGAAGGAATTTTTCTCAAATCATAGTCACCATATGAACAAACACCCAAACGGTTGATGATTCATTCATCTTTTCTTTTCTATGTAACAGTCATAATTACAAAAATGAATTTTGAATAGTCCTTTATCTAAGATTAAATGGGAATGGTTTAAGATAAAAATATTTATTTAATGACATTACAAGACCTTCTGTGTATCTAAAATGCAAAGTTACAGACAAGATAACCCTGCACACCTGTAATCAGCAAAGACGCCAACTCGTCACTTTCATTATCAATATGACACATACAGATCAATGTAATGAATCATGTGAAGCTTATGAATTTAGATGAGAGTTTTTACATAATATCACAGCTGCTGGCATTATAACAGGAGGAAAGCCGGCATAGCCATGTGACTATTTACTACAATGAAACCTACTGATTATGAGTAAGAAGACTAAAATTAAATTATAATTGTAAAGAAAATCACTGATTCTCCCTCCAGAATGCAAACAAACAGTTCGAAATTTTTTAACTCAGGATAAATTTGTAATTATAATCCCTTCAAACTTGAAAATATAAATTTTTTAAATATCAGATTTTTGAAAATCACTGATTCCGCACCTCTAGAATGCAAACAAAATTTTTTTAACTCAGAATAAATTTGTAACTCTAAAACCTTAAAATTTAAGTATAATAATTATTTTGATACTTAATTTTTATTTTGAGTAAGAGAAATGAACATACCATGATCCATAGCAGATGATCTCGTAGGGACAGGCATCGCAATTAACCATGTACTCCTAACAGCAGTGAGAGATTTGTAGGTGTAGACCAAACATATGTCTGTATACACAGCAGTGAATGAATGTTGAAATCAGAACAAAACCTCCAGCAGTTAAACCTAGGTCCACATGCAGCAACACAGTTGTTCCCTTGTAATAATTAACCTCTTGTTGTAATCTTCACTTGTATATTGTTGACGACATGATCCACACTTATATTCCGCAAAAAATTGATGTACTGTTCAGCGAAATCCTAATCCAGGAATGCAAATTTTTGCAGTACCAATTTCCACGACGACACAAATTTTGCAGTTTTCACACAGAAATATAACGATTTGTTCCACACAGGTGAAAGGAAATGATTACTAGTACAAAATCATAAGTCACGTTGGCAGTGAAATAATCAGACCCAGAAGCAACTATATGGCAACTGGGAGCTAAATCTTCACTTGTGTATAGCAGGCATACACAGAGCTCTGATATGAACACTATAAAACTCTTTATCTCTGGCCCAATGTTAGGGGAGGGGGGGCTTGTGGGGTGACAGGTCAACACATCAACTTGAGGGTCTCCGTAGATAAAAGGCCCGGACACGTTAATTGTGCTAGAGGTTTTTGTGAGGGAGATAATTTTGTGTGCTCAGTTCTGTTCCTCTCTTTATACTGTTGGTGTAAAGATTTCCGTAAGCTTTGACCCCTTTAGATATAATGGGTTCATCCACCAGCTGTTAAAACTGACATTTACCACACATTGAAATTGAGGTTTGTTGATTTGATAATCGTCATTATCGCCACTTTGTCAATACATATGTACACCAAATTGGCATGCCATAAGGTTACCTTTATTGCTTGTGAAAATTGTAAAAAAATTACAAATATGATAGATCATATTTTTTTCTAAAAGAATTAATTAATTAATAACTTCCATTTAAAGAATTTTTTAAAATTGTACTTTGAATAAATAAAATGAGACAATAGAAACTCATAAATGTACATATGTATATTTTTTTATATATATGCAATGTCAGAGATTTTAAGATAACAGACAGATACAAATTTCTTATCAGTGGAGAAACAACAATCAGTGTCAATTCATTGTCCAAAGTGACAAAGTATAAATCTACAAAAAATGTCAAAGAAAATTTTACATATATGTGATAACAATATATAAAAAAGGTTTAATCCTGAAATTGGCTATACTTCAAATTTGCACTTACATTATTTGCTTTACTACGTTGTTAATATCTACACTGAAACTGCAAAAAAGACGAATCCTTAGATGTTTTTCTTATTCTTCTAACTACTTCAGTAGCTATCAAATTGTTACAGGGTTTTAAAAAAAATCAATCCAAGTTAAGGTAAATTACCCATATACCCTTCCTAATCAACATATATCTTCCACATGCAGGTATCCAGATTTCCAAACAACCACTTCACCATAAACTGAGATAAAAAAAATAAACAAATCCCATTAAAAATAACACTTCTTTCAACAACAAAAATCTGTGGCACCATTCCAGGTACATTCTCATTTTAGCCTAGCTCTTAAATCAACACATATTTTCGATTTCCTTGAATCGACCACTTTGTTATAAACTGAGATAAAACAAATAAACAAATTCCATTTAAAAAAAACACAGATAGAAAAAAAATCTGCTGCACCTTTACCAGGTACATTCTCATTTTACTCTCTTAAAACAACACATATTTTGTACAGGTATCCAGATCTCCTTGAATCAACCACCTTGCCACAAACCTAGATACAAAAAATAAACAAATCCCATTAAAAAAAACTTCTCTTAAAAAAAAAGATTCTGTTGCACCATTCCAGGTACATTTCCATTAAAAGCCTCTTAAATCAACACATATTTTCTACAGGTATCCAGATTTCCTTGCAGTGGCCACTTTGCCATAAACTGAGACAAAAAAACAAAACAAATCCTATTAAAAAAAACACTTCTTCAACAAACCAAAAAATATGTTGCACCATTCCTGTTACATTACTCTTTTACCCTCTTAAATCAACACATATTTTCAACAGGTATCCAAATTTCCTAGGGGTGGCCACTTCACTACAATCTGAGAAAGTGCCATTAAAAAACACTTCTTTCCAAAAAAATAGAAAAAAAATTCTGTTGCACCATTCCAGGTACATTCACATTAAAAGCCTCTTAAATCAACACATATTTTCCACAGGTATCCTGATTTCCTTGCAGTGGCCACTCCACTACAATCTGAGAAAGTCCCATTAAAAAACACTTCTTTCCAAAAAAATAGAAAAAAAATTCTGTTGCACCATTCCAGGTACATTCCCATTAAAAGCCTCTTAAATCAACACATATTTTCCACAGGTATCCTGATTTCCTTGCAGTGGCCACTCCACTACAATCTGAGAAAGTCCCATTAAAAAACACTTCTTTCCAAAAAAATAGAAAAAAAATTCTGTTGCACCATTCCAGGTACATTCCCATTAAAAGCCTCTTAAATCAACACATATTTTCCACAGGTATCCAGATTTCCTTGCAGTGGCCACTTCCCTATAAACTAAGACCAGGATAAATAAATGTCTGCGTCCAAAACACAGCCCCTCTTTGTTAAATCTATGTTAGAGCCATGTGCTCTTACCCTCACTATGGAAAACACATGGCTAAAGAGAAATAGACATGAAATCTACATGAAATCTACATGATGTGAACATGGAGCTATTGTGATCACTGAAGCTGGTTTCCTGTCTATGCCTAACACATGGAGTCGGTTCTCTGAATGTTTTCAGTACCTCAGGCCTATGTTGAAGATAGAAATACACTGAGGCATAGAAATTGGGATAGATGAACAACAACTGAATGTTGTGTATCAAGTGTTTAATTTTAAGCTGTCTCTAGTAAAAATTGCTGATTGTCGCTTTAATGTTGCTGTTTCTGTAATCTTCGATGCGTAAAGCCAATTTTTGATGATATTTTGTGCATTTATATGTAGTTTCGCTGCTTTTGGTAGCGTTTTCATTTTTTCTTTGGTATGACTGATAGTACTATTCTTACCTTGCTCATTAGAGTTTATATATATTTTAGGGAGACTCTTGACCCCAAAAAGAATATTGCTCTATCGATAGTCTATTGCGCGGTACCTTTGCAATAGTTTATCTATAAAGGAAAGGAAGAGTTTCAAACTTTGTTTGTGATGATTTCAAACTCGCCCACACATGTGGAAGTCTTAATCTTTAATTGGCAAAAAGAAGGTTATCTGTTTATCTTTTGCTTGCTTCTTTTAGCTCTCAGCGATCTGTTAAATGTGCTCCAGTATATTCCAAATGTAAAAAGATGTGTTTTTGTGTGAATGTTACTTTTCATATTGAACTGAATTGACTAAAACGTTGATACAATGGATAGTTTGACATGCTAGGGATACTATTGATCGTATTAAAAATGACTACTGATAAAGAACTATTGGCACAGCAACTATCGCGATAGGTTGGTAGTTTGATCTACACCCCTCATATATTTCATCATAAGGTATTCCTAAACCAAATTATTGTCTCCAAATTCTTTATTTTAGTTAGTTGCAGCATTGAACGATAAACTGATTGATCCAAAGGTAAATGATAATCAGAAATACAAATGAAATAACATGATGAGAGAATATCTTCATGGTTGTCATTAAAAAACCTGTTTACAAAACGAGGAAACGGCTATCCTTCAGATTTTAGAATTTGAACATATGGCTATCTATTCAACATGTGGTTTCCATTTATAATGCAGTTCACAAGAGCTCTACAGTTGGTTCCAGATTTTGTAAATAAAGGAAATAAACAAATTAATAACTTCAACCAGTGTCAACAAGAAACAGATGAACGTCTATCTCAAAGACCATCAGGTGTTTTTATCTTAAACTAAGAATATATCTCCACAGGAAAATTTGCCTTTTTATAGAATTGAAATTTGATGCCCTTCACTTTTCTTTTCTGTTCATTCTACATAGTCATACATCACGAAATATTGAAGGGAAAAGAATCTTTAGGATAAATAACCATGTCCAGATAATTGATCACATTGGATGAACACCATCGTCAAGAACAAATGAACAAAATGCTTGTGCTACAAATTCACATGTTGCTTGAGTTTTTGTGAGGAGTATAAAAACCTTGATAAGCATTTGGGGACACCGCAAAAGAAGAAGACCCAGGAAACGCGGATTTTTGCCTTCCTTTGTTCCGCCTCCTCCACAGCAACAGTTTTCAAGAACATACCACAAAAGAGAATCTCAAAAGTAGTGTCCTTGAAACGTTTTGACAATAGAAGTAACTCTTACCGGATAGAAAATGTTGCGAGTTTGGCCCAAAATCCCTGTAAGCTTCTTGAAGCTGTTTTAACCTGTCTTCTATAGCAATCTGCAATGCTTTCCACCTGTAAGGAAATAATGAGGTTTGATGATATAGGGTTATCACAAAAAAGAGGAATTGAATAACTTTTTTTAATGGATACATCTTACAAATAACAACCTATCAAAGTTTCACATGGAAAGGACAACAAATTAATGTAATTGAAAGTTGAAAAAGGAAATATTCATTCAAAACTTCTAATTTTATTCAACGTCTCCATACCATAATTTGTTATCATGGTTTTATCTGAAGGAAATATTGGTAAAGTAGTTGACATAAACCTTCAAATACTCAATCAAGGGAGATAACTCATGAGGGCTATAATATGGTAATGTAATAGTACTTTTGATCAACACACTTATTACTTACTAAACAAACTTTTAATATTGGTAATTTCATTACCATTAAGAGAGATTTGATTAAATTTGATAAACAAGATAATTAGTTGGTTTTTTTTATGCTATAAATATATTTTCTGTATGAATTGCACTAAAAAACTGGAAAACAATAAATGGAAAGAGATTATCTTTCCAGGCAATTAGAACGAAAGGAGAAAATAAGAAATATTCACCTTGTGTTGAAGTCTTCAAGCTTGCGGACGTTGACATGCGAGAGAATGACATCGGCTGATTGGAGGTCATTGGCCTCGTCGTTCACGTGATCCACCTCGCCCTGGATCGGGGCTACTTTCTGCTGGAAGCCCTGCGAATTAGAAACAAATATTTAACACTTTGATTGAAAGAGTTTTCATGAGTATGAAACTTTGTCAGTCTAAGTAAACCTAGCCTCAATAATACTCGCTTCACTCCCGATATTGAGTCTAAGATGAAGTTACGGCTTGCATCAGCCGACTTATCGAATTGACCAATCAGGGCTCGGTTTGCAGAGCGGCAATAGTCTGCCTTCGCAAGTATAATGTTGGGGGGTCAAGTGTCAAATTAGCCTTCAACATGAGATTTAAAAAATATTTTTCCTTATTGTACCACTCGATACACCTAGTAGCAGCATATTTGTAAACCAGGAATGCAGGTGAACATATTTCACAGTTGGAACAACACTTTTGCTAAATTGGATCGGGGCAACTTTCTGCTGGAAGCACTGCGAATTAGGAAAAAATATTTATCACTTTAATTGAAAGAGTTGTCATAAAATGAGACTTTTTAATTTTCATTTGAAAGTTATTGTGATCCACCTAGCCCTTGATTTGAGGTTAATCATTCCTGGAGTTTTATATAACGTGAAATATTGACAATTTTTTAAAGTCTATCTAAATTCCAGTGACTCTGTTACAAACTAATTTTGCTTGTGTTGAAGAACAATGAATCCCAAAACTTTTCAACAATTTATGTTGTTGAAATTTGTTACCCCGAGAGCTGCTGTAAACAACATATGTTGCCTTAAAAATGCAGTGAACTTATTTCACAGTTGGAACAACACTTTTGCTAAATTTAAGGCTTCATTTCTGTCAAATTTTAAGGTCTATTAAGGCAGTGCTTGATGTAAGGCCTTCTTAAGGCAGTACTTCAATTTCCAAGCCTTTTTCAGGCCCGTGCGCACCATGTGTCTGAGATCGACCAATCAAAAGCCTACCTTTGTTGCGTCTATCTCCTCCTGCAGGTTCTCTATGATGATGTCCCCTACAGGCATCCATCGAGTCTTCTCCTGCTCCGCCTCCAGGAGATGGACGTTCAGGTCCTCCATACATTCCTGGAACATCCCCATTTTCTGGAGGAGAAAAAATATATTGTAAGAAAAGATCATTTATTTTGGGTGAAACTCTGAAATGTATCCTGCTGCTAATAGCTAAAATATTGCCCAAGCAGCATTAAGCATTAACTCACTCACTTAAATGTATATTCACACCCAGTTACCACATGATACACAATCACTCTTTAAAAAGAGATTTTTTCTTGATTGACGTTGAGTAATTCTTTGTTGCAAGGAAGGAAGTAAATAAAATGTATATATCACATCTGACTCTTGTAATCAATCCAAGGAAAATATGAAACAATGAAACTGGATATCCTTCCATATTGTAATGAAAACCTTTTTCATCACAATGAATCCAACAACCTTGTGTAACACAACGCTTGAAGCACAATTTGATGGTTAAAAAAAAAAAAATCCAGTGTGGCTAGGTGTGACAGCCAGTATTTTAGGCTCTGTTAATGAAGTTTTTTTATGTCAGACATCATACAAGTTCAATTCTAAACATATCTTGATCATCAAAAGGTCTTCAAATAACAGTATTTCTCCCATCAATAATAGCAAATCCTTTTGCATCATTTGCAATCTTCTTTAGTTTCTTTTTGCAACCACCTGTTTGTTTCTTGTGGAACCAAGCACATCACTTAGTGTAGTTACGTATCCATGCTACAAACTGTAGCCAGCACCTTCTAATGACAACCGTTATCAAGAAAAGATGTCCAAACAACCTCTCGTATGTGAAACACAATCACCAAGTGCAGTTATCAATTCTCCAAAATGTAACAAGCACCTTCTAATGACAACTATCAAGAATGTCAAACAGCATCTCATATGTGAAACACAATCATCAAGTGAAGTTATCCATTCTGGGTGAAGCAGTCTTCCATTCTACCAAATGTAACAATCACCTTCTAATGACAGCCGTTATCAAGAAAAAATGTCCAACAACATCTCGAATCACCAACCCTTTTCAACATGACTACTCGACACATCAACAGTTCTCCCCCTGTCAACACTGAGCCTGCTAATCTATGGTCTGCATCACCACAAGGTAATGTGGAAATTGCCAGAGCTGTGATAAACTAAAGCAGGTGCTGTCATTATATACGGCTATTACCTTTGTTGGAACCTTTCCAACTATCAAGTACCTGCAACTTACTGTTTTAGTGGTATGTAAGCCAACATGAGTTATTCCCCTTTAACTACTCTTCACAACAAGGAAGGAAACTCTTCTCTTTCAAGTTGGGAGGAAAAGCTTAAAATAGATGTATGAAAGTATTGGAGTTTGGAAGATACTAATAAAAGACAACATGAATTATCTCCCTTTAATAGCTCTTCACAAACAGTGGTAGGGAAACTTCCTGCTTCCACTATGGGTCAAGGGCCTGAAGTATCTAGTGTTTGTGTATTTTAAGAACTATAAATTTGAAGCTATTTGTGGCTTATCTATATTAGTAACAGTTGTGCCATTTACCTATTTCAAGGGAGGTTTAAAATGATTGGTTTAAAATGAAAACATCACTCTCAAAATTCTTTAAAACCTTTTGTTTGTTGTCTCATAAGTAATAAATGTTTAAATGTTGGAAAAAAAGAAAATAGTAAATAGTGAAAAATAAAATAAAATTTCTTTCTGAGAGAAAAAGATGCTATGTATGGAAACTCATCTATCATTTTGATAATAATATAATACCATAACAAACTCCTCAGATACAAAAAGGCAGTAAGCGAATCTGTAGTCTCTATCTCAAAAACTGATCAACACTTTTCCAAGGAAAACAGTTTTTCAAGACTTTTTTGTCATACACAAGGAATTTTTGGCAAAACTGAAAGAGTTACTACACCTTGATGATTTTGTCTATCATGTCCATTTGTTTGTTCCTCAAGCTTGGTTTTGTCTTTTCCTTGAAAAATGGGAAAATTTAGAAAAAGAAACCTTGATGACCTTCTGAATCATTGACCGCCATCTGATTGTTTCCTCAAGCTTGTTTTGTCGTATGCGATGCATTAAGGCAAAATTTAGGACAAATTAAGAATAACCATAATCTTACCTCTACGACTTCATCGATCTTGGACTGCCACTCATTGCTCTTCTGGTTGATCTCGACCCACTTCCTGTTGAGAAGTCGAACCTGACGACGGATCTTCTTGATGAGATGCCGTGCGTCCATATCAGCCGACACGTCCGGCATGGAACCCTCGTCTGTAGGTCACAATATCAGTAGATTTAGAACCTTTGATTACTTGATTATCAAATTCTTATCAAATTATTGCTGCTAATTGATTCTACATTATTATACAAGATTATATCCAAGCCACAATATAGAACATTCCTGCAAACAAGGTTCATCTTAATCAAAATGATTATCTTTCCTATATCTGCATTCACCTGTCACCCTCGTTATCTCACCTGTCTCGTTACTGTCCCCGCTGTCCGTGCTGAGCCGCTTGTCATCCCCCTCCTCCCGCAGGTAGAACCGCCCCGCCTCCAGGCTCTGCTCCACTAGGGGGCGCTTCAGGTTCAACTGGTCTCGTAACCTCTGATCAAGGAAAAGAGGAAATGTGAAATTTTTTCAATTCTTTGAATTTCAGATGTTTCAGAAGGTAACATTAGAAAAAACGACTTCAAAATACAGATTGTCGTCATGAACATTCTAGATCATGTAAGGAATAATTTTAGAAGAATTTAATATGCATATTCTTCTAAATTAATTATCAAGCACTAGGCACACATATCTTATCAAGAACAATTTATCTAATTCTATAGCAGATGATAGTAACATCAACTTAGCCATGACTGTGGTCAAGATCATTATACAAATCTAACAACAGAACTAAATTTGTTTGCAACCTATCAGGAGTTTGAATTTCTACCCCAGAAGAAGTGCTCTTCCTGTTTTATTGATTTATTGTTTTTTGAAAATGATACTCTTTGACGTTGATGAAGACTATATTTGCCTATATAAAGGTTATACTTCATCCCAATAATGCCCATAAGTCTACCTGGTTGCCAGAGTGCGGGATACTGATGAATATATGACTTTCGGCCAAAATGGTAATTCTAACATTTTTCCACAAATGACAAAAACTTAATGATTTTGGTAAACCCACCTGATTCTCAGAGTGTTGGCGCTGGATGCTGACAAGGTCTCCTCCGATTGGCTGCTGTTGCGTGAGCTCCTCCTGGCGCTGGAGAATCCAGTTGATCAGGTTCTGGAGCGTCCGCAGGAGGTGCATCCACTGCTCTGCGTTACTCTCCAGCCGACCCCTGGGAAAGGTCAAAGGTCAATTCATAAACGTCACCATTTAAAATTTTGTTAGAGTGTACATTTTTGATTTGCACCCAAACTTTATTGCGTGTGCATACTTCTCTACCGCAGACAAAGTTAGCAAGTCCTAGCAGGATTGAACCTCTTGATCTGAAGCTGTACAGGCTGAGCACTGCGCTATCCAGCCTTTATATTATTTGATGGACAATCAAGAATAAACTGACTGCAACTCTTCTCCAAGATAAGTTACCTGACCAGTTTGATGCACACATTCAGTAAAATGCAGGTATGCGTGTTTGAGACAAACATCCATAGCAAATAGTGGCAAAAACACACATATTATTTGAGTGAGTGAATGAGTGAGTTTGGGTTTAACATGTTTTCAGCAATTTTTCAGCTATTTAATGTGGATGTTGCCATCCAAAAGAGAGTAGACAAATTAGGGAGAAAGGGATTGAAAGGATAAGGGGAAAGGCATAGTTAGAGATAGAAGTACTCGCACTTTGTCTGTTTTCTTAATCTAAGTGTCGACCTGTCCAGCTTGGGTGACCCTACCAGGAGCATCTAAGCTCCAGCTGGCATAGCCATATTTTTTTAAGAACAATGAAGTCAAAGACTACAAGTCTCCTCCATGATAACTTACCTGATCTCCATACTCTTGGTCATGAGACTGAGCCACCTCTTGTTCATCTCCTCCAACCGTCGGTGCAGTTTCTGGGCGTCCGACGTCCCCATCCCTCGCGCCACTTGGTTGCCTGCGCTGTTCAGAGACTCGTACGCCCCCTGGTGGCCATCAACTTCAGCCTGTAGGTCCTGCAAGGGAAGGAGGAAACATTAGATTTATGAAAAACTTCAAGATTTTTTACTAAAAATTTCTTTGTGAAAACCATGATGTTAACTAAGTCATGAGTTGAACTTGACAAGTTTCACACTACAAAGTACATATTTTGTAAATAGTTTTGCAAAGTGTAAGTGTCGTAAACCAGTTTGTAGATCCGGAAGTTGAAAAGGTAATGTTAGATTTAAAACAATGAAGGTACTGTCTTGAAAATTTACAAGACAAGGAATAAGCTTCCATGCATGTATACATATTTTTAAATCAGGTAAGAAAGTTTTGTAGGTGTCACAAACACTGTATGCATACATCTGTGCTAGTTTTGTCAGGGTTATGTTATTTTGTAAATGTTTATGTAATTCTGTAAATGTTTATGTACTTTTGTTAATTTTAATGGACTTTTCAATATGTAAATTTATATTGTAATTTCCGTATACTGGTATATATGTGTACATAATGGGTATTGACCAGGAATAATGAGTAAAAAGAGGAACTATGAGTATCAATAACACAGTATTATTAGAAAAGAGTTTCTTGATCTATAAAATCAATCATCACCTTAATTAAAAGGGAAAAAAACAACAATAATTTGGTTTAATTGCTTTCCATTAATAATAATCAAAGCATATGGAAACCAGATATTTAGACTTCCAGCTGTACACAAATACAATGATCATACCAATTCATTAGTTCAAGTTATAAATATTCATATAATAATGATATAATGATACCAATTTAAAAGTTCAAGTTCTGTTTACAACTTCAGAAAGGTGGTCACTTCTTGTGCTTGTCACTTTCGTCCAAGATAAACATGTTAATATTGATGTCAATTTCTCTGTGTATTCTACATGATTTCTACATTAACCCATTTCTTACTATCAACCTAAAATCTTTGTGATGGTCACAGAAATAAACATGCTTATATTGACAACCCTTATCCTGTTTACTTAACATGCCTTATAGATATGATTTCTGGACACCATGAATGTATGTACCAGACACTATAGGGATCGAAAAATACCCCGCAGCCAGACTGCAAACACATGGAATTTGAATGTACATATGATAAGCTTTCAGAAAAATATAGTCTTCGAAATTCCCCCAGGGGGGGCAGGGTCACCTATCCCAGCCCATGGACTACTAGATGTTGCTGTCAACACTTAAGAGGACATATTACAATTTATTTGTCCCTTTCCAAGCCCTCGAAGTCAAAATAAAGTTATCTTTCTGATTTTTTAACATGAGAAATTCTTGAAGTCCATCTTCCTACGCTAAGCCTAAAATGCCAGTTTCCGAACTGTCAGTTCTATGCCTTGCCGTCGACCCTTTACATTTCTGTGCTGATATTAGCGCCCTTACAGGTGATTGTCAGCAACCTCCAGTTACTTTCTGATTGGACTTATGCTTTCTCTCATAGTAAGCTAGAGAGCAAGAACAGAAAACTCAAGGGTATACAGCAAGGCATAAAACTGACTTTTCTGAACTGGTGTTTTAGGCTTGGCGTAGGAAGATGCTTGAAGTCATGAAATGGTAAATTTTGACATCTAAAATCTTCTTTCACATGTTTATTTTTATCATGACAAGAGCACACTACAAAAAGGATGATTGAGAAAGAATTAAACAACAATCTTGCATGAAAACTTTAGAGATGAGGACCAACTATACTTTATTCCGCGATAAAGGACGGACTTTGATCTTTATGGAAACGATACAAGAAATAACAAGAGAAGCTGATAAGGTCTAAATAGGTGAAGTTTGAAGTTTGCGTTTCATTTAGAATCATCTGATGTGAAAAAAAATCACAAATATAAACCAACACAATGTGACTATCTGAGCAAATTGAATTTTTTTAATGGTAACATAGGGTTAATTCATTTCATATGAAATGGAACCCAAAACAAACTCCAGTTTATTACAGGGCAACATTTTGATCGAATGAAATCCAAACCACATGTCCTCATTATTTAGATCTCTTGAATATGTTTAATGTCAACATTCCTCAAGATGATTTTAACGATGACATAAAACATCATCTATCACAAATATGAAATTTTTAGTTTTTAACAACCTCTGCGATTCCAAGTTTAAAGTGCAATTAGATTTAGCTGCAACTGAAATCGAATAAATGAGCCAAATGCGACCAACATCTGATAGCGTAGAAGAAACGATTTTTCATTTCCTATGAAAGCTTAGCGTGTTATCTGTTTCGCAGTTTCTTCAGGAAACATCACGGCTTGGACAAGTCTAATATTGATTCATTACATTTCTTTTGTCGAACAACGTCTGACCGATTGAAAATGTTTCTCAACAATTATCACGAAATCTTTCAGATCAAAGGGCCTTGTTAGCTTTCTTTTGCTTACAATCTGAAGTTAAACTAACCTAAGTTTTATGAGTAGAATTTGTAAGTTTGAAAACGAAAATGATTTTTAAAGGATATTTTTATACAAGGTATATAGATTTATGTTTCAATATATAATTTTTTTAAATTTTCTAGTGGCAGTAGGTATTATAATTGGCGGATCCACCCCTGTAGTGTCATCATTCTGCCTTTTATCCACTGAATATCTTTATGCTACTGTAAGCTATATGTTGCTTTTATTCATGTGTCATATTCTTTACTGATGTTTTGTTTATAGTTGTACAATGTGTGCTATGTAAAATGAGGCCGTTTTGATGTAAAAATAATTTCTTTCTTCAAGGAAATAAAGTTTTATCTTATCTAATCTTATCTTATAGTAAAAATTCTTTTTGCAATCTTCAAGAACGCACTTGCAATGATCAGTGTTACTTCAGGAAGGAAGGTACAAAAATTGTGTAAAGGAGAAAGCACTTAAGTTGTTTATAACATATATTTCTTTATAACATAGAAACGAGATTGCAATTATTTCAAAAGCTCACAAACCAATTCTATATTTGGCTGACAAAATGACAATGGCCTTTGACATATAACAAGAACATTTTGAGACTTGACTCTTAAATCTCTTAAAATACTTACCCCTTATCAATTTCCTTTATTAATTTATTTGATTTTTAATGATCTTGAAGCATTACCGTATTAAACCTGAATGGATCTTAAAACTGTTGGTAATGAGGAACATACTGCCTTCAATTCATTGGAAAAAATAAACCAATCTTTTTTTCAAAGCAGAGACATTTTGTCAAAGCTGCTTCCATATGGCCACAATTCAACTTCGTAATGGAGTTTCCGACCTGAAAAACTCAGAGAGTCCCCTAGGAAATTGAGATCAGAAAATTGTTTCCACATTTTTGCCGCATTACCATTCGATCCAGAGGGATACAGTTTGCCTCTTTCGACAAAGTCATAATGCAGAAAAACATTAAACCTAAAAGCTGTTGTAATGACATACTTATTGGTTGCATAAGAAAAAATAAATATTCTGCCATGTTCAGATTTTTCAGCCATTGGTTGCATGACAAAAAGGTCAAATCTCAATGTCCTGAAATCGAAGCTTTTTCATTACGTCTTTGTATCATACCTCATATAATTCATAACGTTAGTATTCAAGGACTCCTTTCACAAAGCCAACATCGCGAATGATATACCATTCTTGAAAGATCTTGAAAGATTGTGTGATATGCAATAAAGAAGTTGTAAATACATCTACATTGCTTCATCTTACCAACTAAATAAAAGTACCGAGGGTACAGAAGCTCACCTTAAAATGAATGATGTGGTATTGGTTTAATTATACATGTAACCATCTTTTATATAATTGATTATGGCTGCCATCATGATTTTTTTATCTTTTAAAATACTAGTCTTCTTTTGGAAACGACTAGAGCTTGAACAAACATTAATACACGAATGATATAATCATGATAAGTTAACAAGCAGTAGGTTTTTGTATAACTTTTTTGTATATCTATGGCTGAATTGGTGACCATCTTGTACTTTTTAATCTTCAAAATGCTACTTTTATGTGGGCATCCATATTAATTTCATTATGATATCTTGATTGGTTTAGGTGTATCCATTTAAATGTCATTCATTACTTACAGGATGGTGGGCACTTACATTTGTTTTGTAGTGAATCATTAATATGATTTCAAGATTATTTCACTGATGGTTATGCTGCATGGGATATTGAGAATCCCAAAAGTACAGATTATTCAAGGAAAATGAATGACTGATTGAGAGGAAAGTCATAAACACAGCAATGCATAAGACACGTTTATTTTGTTCACATAATATTTACATGTCAAGTGACCATGAGATGTCTTTCATTAAAGTATCAATTTATTTAACACTCATACAGTACTATAATGGTAAACATTTTTGCATTGTCAAATCAACAGAGAGATATGACAAATCAAATTTCCTTTACTAAACCCTTTTCGATTTTCATCTGCATATTTATTCCACATCAACTTATCATGTAGATTGCTAAACACAAAGCTTATTGTAGACAAGTTTTGTGTAAGTTGTTATTCTTAGAAAGAACATATCACTGTCATGAGAATACAAGTCCATAACTTTTATTGCATACACATGGGCCATGGCCATATAGCATAATGCTCTACCATATCAATTGGGTCAGGTTGATTATGCAACAGACTAGCAGCTGACACTGTGATGCTAGCAGCCTGCCTTGGGATGTGTATTGGACAACATAGTGGAATATCTGAACTCTGGTTGACCCCTTATGTGTGGTATTTAAAGGAATAAAAGGGAAATACCATTGTTTAAAATTTAACATGTTTAATGTGATTTGGTTTTTGCAGCTAGTTGCCATAAAGATTTTAAACAAATTAATCAATTATGTTTGTCTTTCATCTTAATTTTTTTTAGAAACACTTAAAAATATAGAACAACTTGCACGACAATCTTAAATATTCCATATTTTAAGATAATATTATGATTAGTAAGTTCAAATTAGAGAATTTATATGGTGCCAGTGATCACTTGATGAAAGCTTAAAATTTAATAATAATGATGTGTCATCTGCAGCTGAAAAGTCAATATGGCTGCTATTGCGGCCATCTTGGATTCTCAAAACTGAAACGTCTACCTCTCTGTGCGGAATCACTATAGGTATAACATACTACAATATAAAAATGATATCTAGATTGGTTTAGGAGAAATAGTCTTTGTCATGAAATCTAATTGAAAATTCAATATGGCTGCCATGGCGGCCATATTGGATTCTCAAAACTGAAACGTCTACCTTTCTGTGCGGAATCACCATAGGTATAACATACTACAATTTCAGAATGATATCTGTATTCGTTTAGAAGGAGTAGTCTTTTTCATGAAATCTAATTGAAAATTCAATATGGCTGTCATGGCGGCCATCTTGGATTCTCAAAACTGAAACGTCTACCTTTCTGTGAGGAATCACCATGATAATAACATAATACAATTTCAGAATGATATCTGTATTCGTTTAGAAGGAGTAGTCTTTTTCATGAAATCTAATTGAAAATTCAATATGGCTGTCATGGCGGCCATCTTGGATTCTCAAAACTGAAACGTCTACCTTTCTGTGAGGAATCACCATGGGTATAACATATTACAATTTCAGAATGATATCTGTATTCGTTTAGAAGGAGTAGTCTTTTTCATGAAATCTAATTGAAAATTCAATATGGCTGTCATGGCGGCCATCTTGGATTCTCAAAACTGAAACGTCTACCTTTCTGTGGGGAATCACCATGGGTATAACATACTACAATTTCAGAATGATATCTGAATTCGTTTGGGAGGAGTAGTCTTTTTCGTGAAAGTTTACGGACGGACAGACGGACGGACGGACAGACGGACAGACGGACGGACAGACGGACGACGGACGAAGCGCCATGACATAAGCTCACATTTACTTTGTAAAGGTGAGCTAAAAATGTCACAAAAAGAAATAAAAAGGTTTGATAAATTAAAGACTGCAGAAACAATAAGAGTCTTCAATACAGTCTACATCTCACAGAAATAATCTTTGTCCATGTAGTCAAATGAATAAACAATAGTAAATGCTCTTTCTAAATATCACCTTTTAAAAATCTAGATTTCAAGTTCTGAAGAAGAATCAGAAGTTTAATAAAAAATACAAAATTAAACAAGTCTTAAGAGACTGTTGCAAGTCTATTTGACCGATCAGCTGTCCAGGAAGTTAATCAGTCTCGGTCTCCAGTCCTTCTGTCCACCTCCCTGACCACAATGCTGTCTGTTTCCGGACAATAAGTGACCGCTGGCTAGTATTAATTGGTGCTATGTCTTCTAACTGGAACTTATCAGTGGATGAAATAGCTTATATATAGGATATAGGTTAGAGAAAAGTTGGTATAATAGCTGGGTAGTCTTATACCAAGACTGAAGTTTATGATATCTTGTCCTAATAGCCTCTTGAAAAGCAAGTCTGGATCTGCAGTGACAAATTGTCATTTGTCAGAGGCTCATTTTTCCATTTTGAATAACTTTATAATTTTATCAAGTCCTTGGGCAAGGCAATTTATTCCCATTGCACTCAGTTCACCCAGCTGTACAAATGGGTACTTGAACACTGAGAAGTACGGATCTTTCCGGTCACGTGTCAATAGAGGGCACTGAACATACTATCACAACAAGGTAATAATACACATCATGGTGCTTTCAGCATACATATTATTAATTAGTTTCCAGAGACTGTATATAAGTCTAAATAGCTTACTCTTTATTGATCTATTGTGCCTCCTTCAGTGTAATCATCAAAATGTTCCTTCATAAATTGCTAAAATTAATCAATTAAATTTTACATTTTTAAAAATTAATTAAGTAGCTTAAAATATATTGTCTGAAATAATCAATTAGATAATTCTTCCCATTTGTAAACTCATTATGCACAATTCAAAACTAACAAGAATTTCTCTCAACAGGATCAAACCAAATTCACGATCAAACCAAACTCACGTAGAACTGAGTTCCATCTTGAATGTGTCAAGACAAGGAATCTCAGCTTAAATTAATACCATCTACTGAGACAAAGAAAGATGGCACCATATGTATCCTTTCTGTAAACATAATTCCAAAACTATAAATGGTCCAAATTCCTGGAGGGCCAAAACTCTCTGGGTAATAATTGAGACCATCCACATACTTGTTCTCTTAATAGGGTTCAGAGGCATTGTCTTATATATAAATTCTAACAATCTTAACCCCCCTTCAACCAACTCCCCCTTTTTCTGAGCCCCTTAACACCTACATTTTAACTAGTGATGACAAGGATTCTTAGGATGTTAGTGTACTGATGGTTAAGGAATGGTACAATAGTCTCAAATACAAATGAAAGGTTGCTGTCACATCACTATTTCATCATTTTTTAGAATGTCTATCTACCTTTTCTTTTCTAGAAAATTTTCCTCTTTGTGTATTCAATCTTTTTTAAATCTAAGAGAGTCCATTCACTAAATTTAACCATTTCTTTTTTATACTATAGAGAATTTCTATACATATTATTAACTATTATTATATCCCTCCTTTTTTATGTATCTTTACCACCCAATAAAAAACCCCATACATATCTGTCTATCTCTATATATATCCCTCTTAGTTTATTTTCAAAATTTTGGTTTGATCTGAGACACTGATTGGGAAAAAAACTAAATCATATCATTGATCAACATCAAGAATGTTTTGCAGTGCTCAAGTCTGTCATCCAGACCATAGAGCATAAATATTCAATTGACAACCAGCTCTATTTTGTAATACATGAATTATGTAAAAGTATTGTCAATATTCAAGAAATAAAGTAGCCCTTACCATCATGTGTTTTGCAATAAAATATAGTTTTGCCCTGATCTATTATAGTTAAAACATGAGGCCGAAGGCAGAATTGAAAATCCTCGATCATACCTAGTGACGTCATAGCTAATTGTTATTGACGTCATGGGCGATTGTTTCATGACGTCTCTCAAAAACTATACTTTATTGCGGAATAAAGGGTGGGCGGCGTATTTGATCTTTACGGGAACAAACCTAAAATGAAAAATAATACTTCTGAGACTGAACGTTAGTCTTGCAGTGCTCTTGCAATCGTCCAGAAAAATCCCTCATATTCCTTTTTGATGTCTCCATCTTTTCCCAATTTTGAAAATACCTCTAACCCCTTCTACCACATGTCCATCACATGGCAACAAATGGATACAGCCTTCCTTTCTCCCTGCAGGTCACTTTGGTACAGAGATTCCTCAAGTTCAGAGAAGTCTTGAACTTCCAGACTCTCCAAGAACTGTAAATTAGCATCGTGAAGAATGAAGGCAGGTTTTTGTTCTCAACATCTGAGCTTCATATAAAGAAGAGGAATTTGACTAGTTATCACATGAAGAAGTTCTTAAGGCACAGTCCTATCAGGGTTTTTGTTGTGGAAACAAATTTGAGGATGCAGTGATGCATTCAATTCTTTGTCAAATTGTTAGATTTAGAACAACTGAAATGTTATCCTCACTCACATATATGAAAATAAGTGTGAAATAATCATGTATTAATCAAAATAAGTATAAACAGGGAAGTACACTTGAATTTTGTTTCAACAAAAAATACCCAAAAAGGACTGAGCCATCTGCTTTACTTAAAGTATATTAAATGGAATGATTTAAAACATTCTGTAATTTTCAGCACATGGAACCAATACCATATATTTTCTGAACGCAGTAAAGAATACAAAAAATGTTTTGAACAGATAAGTATTCATAATGTCAGAGTCCTAACAAATGACATATTAGCATTGATGGACAAGTTAACAACCACTTATGAAATCTCAAAGACAGCAAAGAATTCGTAACTGAATTCCAAGCAAGCCTCTGACTGCCAAACTCCAACAGGCATCAATGGACATGGTATATTTACCCAGAACAGTGTGTAGAGAATCTATCATGTCAGTGATGGCAGATGGAGACAGAGAGAGGGGAAGAATGGAGCAAGGTTTGTTTACCTTGACATGCAGGTTAGACGTGGTGCTGATTGTGAATGAACAGTACAGGAACTGTCTCTGATTGGTCAGATGTCAAGTCAATCATTGGGAATACAGGGGTGGAGGTGAGGTGAGGTGAGGTGAGGTGATCTGGGGTTTAACAGCGCTTTCAAGAGTTTTCACTTATATCATGGCTGACAGTAGTACTGCAGGGAGCAAACCTACAACACTATTGTGGCTATGCATTGTAGTGAAACCTGTGGGCATTAGTTGAAAGTAGCGAACCATTGGTGGTGCTGCGCTGGAATCCAATGTAGCATTGCACCCAAAACTGTTGCGTATAGACAGGGGTGGAGGAGAGAAAAAGAGGTAAGTAGTGGTAGATCTATGTATCTTGCAAAGGGGTGTTCACTCTTCATATCTACAAACATTTTTACAGAACATCACCATCTTTCCTTTTAATTCAACATCAACCACAGCGACATGCTATAATCTTTATATCACCAACATATTCAATATTTCAAAAGATAACCTCTCTCCTTCCTTGGCTCTGAGACTGACCCCATGCTAGTATCAACCTTCTTTGCCAACAACTCTTGTCTTTATTTTGCAAAAAGAATTCTTGTTTTGATATCATCTTTACAGAAAATAGAGATTAACCGAACTACATTGTATTAAGCAATTAGTTAATTTTGAAATCTTTTACCAAACTATCTTTGAGTGTGTGTGCATGGTTAAAAGGCCTATTCACATATTGTAATTTTGACCTTTCCATCAATTCAGATATCAGAATTTTTTATTCCCTGTTCTACTGACAGCCAATGAAGAATATGAAGTGCTTGTGCGTGGGGCAGCCAAATGAAATACTGCAGTGTCTAGATCAACATGCACTTTCCCCATGTCGGTGTCAGTGTGAACTATCAGTTGGCATGTTTGCAAAATGGCAGGATACCAGCAATAAAGGCTTTGTCATTCATGCTGGGGCCATTTTGTGTCTCATTATTAACACTTCACTACAATATCATAAATTGGGTGATTTTTCATTGAGGAAAAATCACTTTTTTTTGCCATGAATTATTATTTTCATAGTAAGAGTGAGTTGGAGTTTTATGATGCTCGGGAAATATTTCAGTTGCTAGTGGTGATAGCTAGTGAAATATGATGAAATATAAATATCATGATATCCAGTAGAAATTCAGATTTCATACAGAAAAATCCTTCACACTGGCGGTTTATTATTTAGAAGCCTTACATACAGTCTAGATTTTATATATATTTTTAATTGCAAACCTGGGTATTGAAACTATTGAAGATATAATATTTACAGTGAATGATGAAATGTTTTAAAACTAATTGATAGTTTTTATTTGCATACATTATTCAATGTTAAAACAGTCAAGGATTGTGAGCGATTGCTGTTAGTCCAAATTTGACATCAAGTACATTCTTTGGAATCAGAATAGTCATGCAGTTGCAAGTTTAAATAGAATATAATCCAAAGATCCTTTAAAGATTAATTGAAAGCTGCATAAAAAAGTTCCTTAATTTTAATCTATTCTATGCCAAACGTACAGTTGACACTGATGAAATGCTAATCACGGAAAAGGCTCCAGATAAAATAAAATACAATTTAAATTCTTTCAGTTAATCAATGTCAACTAAGCCCTAAGCCAAGAAGAAAAAGTTCAATTGATTTAACCTAGAGGAAAAAAAGTCAACTGTTTCTTTTTCCATTACCCATTTCTATCACTTTTTTTGATGTTTTGGTGAAAAGATGAAATCAACATTAGGGAATACACATCAAGCAGGAAACGGTTGTGTAAAGGGAAACATGTTTTCACTCATATTACCATCTATTTACATAAAACGATTACCAGCCAATCACACATCAGCACCTAAAGCTCATCCCATGTGATATATACATCGACAAACGTGTGTTATGACAACGTATCCACTGGTGAGTGGTGTGTTATGACAGCTTCTCAATGTCGATATCAACACCAGTACAGTTGAAATACATCACAGACCTCTTCAGGTAATGCAATCACACCTTCAAAGACATGAAATACCAGGTGTTAACTAAACTTCCGGGAAACGGGAGGAAACCTTGAAACAATTATATGTACCAATAAATAGGTTTGAAATGTGTTTGTGGTTTCAAAAAGCCCTTGGTTGCTATTCAAAGTACTCTTTAAATAGCCTATCTTGCCCCGGCGAATACCAGATAATTTTTTTTATTACTAATTCCTGTAAATTGGCCCAACAATAAGTTTGCAACAAACTTTCAGCAGCTTAAAGGGACAGTCCTAGGGGGCAACTTTTGTAAAAATGAAAATAAAGAGTACTTCCCTGTTAATACTTATATATGATTTTTACATGATTATTTCACAAATATTTTCATATATGTTAGTGAGGGTCACATTTTGGTTGTTCTAGATATGAAAATTTGACTGCGTCCTCTTGAATTTCGCATCCACAAAAAATGCCTCAATATGACCGTCCCTTATTTAAGTTTATTGATAACAAAAAAAGATAAAATTCAATTTAAGGGAAAATTGGAGATTTAATGTTCAGGCTACAAATTAGGGTGACAAAATACAAAATGATCCGTAAAAAATATGAAAGTGCAATTTTTCTTAAAAGCTTCCTGTTACATCAACTTTTCAATTAATCTAGATGGTCTACAGTAGGTAACAAGCATTAGGTTACTCATGGTGAATTATGCCTTCGATGGCAACTGCTGATTTGGGATTTGCAAATTAATACATCATATCATTTCAAAAGTTTCCAAATTATGTCACAACCACATCTATTCTTGGTTGGTATCCATAGTAACATTCATGAATATTTGATTAGTGGGTTCATATCAAATTATAATAAGCATGATATAATGGAGAGATTTCGTCCCTAACACTATGTCGACCAACGTCACAGGGAAATGCTTCAATAAGGTATGAAGACTGGGACAAAAAAATAGAAGTGAATATATGGTGATGGAAAAGTCAAAAGTCAAAATTCAATTTAAAAATATCTATTGGCTTTGAAGGTGCAAAAAGAATGCATTTTGATAGAGGACAGAAATATAGATAAAAGGACACATACTACACATTCAAATCCAAAATTATTTATACTAGTTATTTTAATATATGGTTAAGGACTCGTCAAGTTATCCTTTTCTAAAAGAGTAAATCATAAAATGCTTATAAAGCATCTATGCATTTTATATGCATGTATTATTCTTAAGCTATGAGATGAAGAAGAATGGAGAAGGATAAGCCTGTTAAATTTCGAAAAAAAAAAACATAATTCTGATTTCTTTTATACATCGACGCTGATCAGTATGATTATCCAGAATGATTCTTTGAACAAATATGTACCAAAAGCAATCATTATCCAAAATGATATTTTGAACAAATATGTACCAAAAGCAATCATTATCCAGAATGATTCTTGGAACAAATACCAAAAGCAATCATTATCCAGAATGATTCTTGGAACAAATACCTCAAGTATTCATTATCCAGAATGATTCTTGGAACAAATACCAAAAGCAACCATATATATCCAGAATGATTCTTGGAACAAATACCAAAAGCAATCATTATGCAGAATGATTATTGAAACAAATACCAAAAGCAATCATTATCCAGAACGATTTTGGAACAAATACCTCAAGCAATCATTATCCAGAATGATTCTTGGAACAAATACCAAAAGCAATCATTATCCAGAATGATTCTTGGAACAAATACCAAAAGCAATTATTATCCAGAATGATTCTTGGAACAAATACCAAAAGTAATCATTATCCAGAATGATTCTTGGAACAAATACCAAAAGAAATCATTATCCAGAATGATTCTTGGAACAAATACCAAAAGCAATCATTATCCAGAATGATTCTTGTATCATATACCAAAAGCAATCATTATCCAGAATGATTCCTTGAACAAAAACCAAAAGCAATCATTATCAAAAAGTCACACCATATCAAATTCCCTAATTATGCACAGATTAACTGGTCAAACCCAAGGATAATAAGACTCATGAACATCTGTGTTATCAAACCCTGGACTTATGTATGAAACAAATTTATCCAGACTCTTGTAGACTATAGCTACTCTGGAATTTGACAATCAAAGTCTGGAATTATATACCGATTAATCGGTCAATGGCTGACCGTGTTGACCGAGTGTGGTCCGAGAGATCAAGTGTGTATGGAAATGTCCTGTGCAGCTGTGTATAGTGACCACTGTCCAGCCACTGGTCAATATTGACATTCTGAGTACAGGGATTGCGCTGATTCAATAACACTATCTCCTAAAATCAGACAAATCTTGCTATTGTGACTTTCTCCATAACTTAACACTTCCCTTAAACTTGAAGCATTTCACAGGATAATAGTTAGTTGGACAGATTTGTATGGCTATAGATAATAAACTTTATTAAACTAGTATGTTTGGATGTTTTGGAGATTGAAATATGAACAGAAAACATTGCTAGTTATAGATTTCCGAACATCTTCTATCAGGTAAAAAATTTATTTTGTTTGCCAAAAATGTATTGTTTACTTAAGATAGGATAAAAATAATGAGGAAAACTATTCCATGCTGTGCCCTTATCACTAAAACTACAAATCCAAATTTCCATTCCAATATCATATTCCATTGACAGAGACCAGTAAGCATCTGCCAGTAATCTGTATATTTTCCAATCATATCTTTAATTCTTCAAATCCAGACTGTTTGTAAACAGCGAATCTTCAAAGCCCTCGAGAGCTGGTCAGGTATTTGATTTCCCAGCAAGCACCAGGTGAGAAGATCGAGTTAATTACACTGAAACTTGATATTACCCAGCATGCCCTGTTGACCGCAAGGCAAGGCGGCCATCTTACCTCCGACAGACTCAGTAACAAGACTTACAGAGATCAAACAAATAGATGCCTTTGAAATCAAGCCAGAAAATGCAAATTACAAGAAAGGAATGTGTGTAATAGCATGGAGAACTGTCATTGTTACAAGCTGTATTTGTGTGATGAATTAATAATGGTAACATGTTAGGTTAAAACTATGCTTTTCATCATAGATTCTGAAATTTACTGAATACCTAATGGTGATATAGGTTTTAGAGGATATCTGTCTTTTCTTGACTAATACCATGTTTCATCGAGTGAGGTAGAAAGTTGTTCTTTTCATAAGTGATGCAGCTATGAGTGAAAATAATTAACTTTTAATTCTTCCTCACATATAGATAAACATGGTATCAGTCAAGAATTGACAGATATTGTATCTATTATATGATGATGTCCTTCTAATTACTTTAAAAATATCCAATTTCATGTTGAGTGGTTGTTTGGAGGAGCCGTCGCTGCGGTTACAATGTGACGTTATTAAAGAATTCAGTACGTCAGACGATTGTTTCATGACATCAAACTCATGAACTTGACGTCACTTGAGTGTTTATAAAGTTTATCACCACTCTGTAGTGTGACGATTGGGTATCAGAACTGTAGCCAGATAGAGTTAATTTCACTGACAGAACAGAGTATCTCACCCTTAATCATATAATAAAAACTATTCTCACTTATCCCATCACTAAGAAAACATCACATAGAGAACGACATGACATCACTCTCACCATCAACATTACATCACTTAAGTGACAGAGCAACTAAGTTTTCAAAAATAGAATAAAACCTTTGCAAAACACCTAGATTCATTATGATTTGAAAACACTTCCAAAAGGGAAAACATCAATATCAGGCCAGACACGTCCAATTCAAGTATCAATGCTTTTACTGTCATATTGAAATGGACACAACCTTTCTTATTTTTTCTGAATATTTGATAGCCTAACTGTCGGCATCTGAATACAAGAGCTCTCGTGGTGTGAGAGAGTGCATGTTTCCATTTTACAATAATCAAATTTCAACTGTTTAGCTTGGCAGCGAACTGTTATGTTGTTGAAATGTTAATGACATAAAAAGTTAATTCCCTTGCTTGTCTTTCTGAAAGCCAATCAGACTGTCTGAACTAACATTTACTCTTTGTTCAAGCTTGAAATGTAGCCAATATGTTGGTGGTTTTCAAAGAGATATCATGTTATTTAATATAAATTCTTAGACATCCTTAGCTTAAGATCACCAAGAACCCAAAAGATCTGCTCAAAGTCTATGTAGATATTACTTTCAAGATGAAGATCAAACTATTATTTCGGAAACTTTGGTACATGCTTGGGTCTCAATAAGTCATCAATCTTTTGAGCAAATATATACCAATAGACATGTATGAATTAAATTGCAGTATTTCTTGACAATCCTATAAGCAGAAACAGAAAGTTTTCTCAAAATGTTATAACAAACTGCAAGGATTACATGTACTTTAATCTATCATACAAAACTAAGATCTTTATCAACTTAAATTCAACAGATTCTGCCTAGAACACTATGTACAACCTCCCCATGTTATCCCTATGTCCCTATTGAAACCACTTTTTTATCAGTTAACCCTTCTGCAACAAATGTCGTCTGGAGTGAGTGGGTGATTTGTTTGGAGAGAGTGGGTGAGTTGTTTGGAGTGAGTGGGTGAGTTGTTTGGAGTGAGTGGGTGAGTAGTTTGGAGTGAGTGAGTTGTAGTTTTATGTTGCTTTGGCAGTATTTCCGCCATCAGCAGAGAGAAATTAAATGAAATGATTGCAAAAGCAAAAGTAGGAAACAGCACGAAGGCTGAAAGACAGGAGCAAAATATCACGAAATTATGCCGTCTGGACTGAGTGAGTGAGTTTGGAGTTTTACTCCGCATTGGGTAGCATTTCAGTCATCAGTGGAGAGAAATTAAATGAAATGATTGCAAAACCAAAAGTAGGAAACAGCCAGTCTAAGTAAACCTAGCCTCAATATTATCCGTTTCACTTCTATACTGAGTCTAAAAAGGTGTAATAGAGGGTCGCGTCAGCCGACCTTTCAGCGACCTATGACCTTCCAACGTTATACGTGCGAAGGCAGACTATTGTGGCTTGGTAAGCTCAGTTCTGATTGGTCAACTTGGTCACGTGGGCTGACGCAACTCTCAACCAAGCCTTTCTAGACTCAGTATAGAAGTGAAACAGATAATATTGAGACTAGGTTTACTTAGACTGAGGAAACAGCACGAAGGCTGAAAAAACAGGAGCAAAATATCACAGAGTAATGCTGTCAGGAACCAGAGACATGGCAGCAGGAGTCCACTATCACAACAAGAAATGTGACACTATGTTCAACCTCCTGAGTCATCACAGTCTCTGTATCGAGACCAACGCCTGTTTTCATCTCGATATCCAATAATAAACAAGCAATAACAACCTGGACCTGATGCTCACAGCTATCTCTCATCAATGAAAGAAGAGCTGTCTCATAATGCTAGCAATCTCTGTGTTTTTCTCAGGATTCCATTCCAAATTATTGGAATTTCAATGGTTTTGATTGCAGGTTTCTTTCACTCGTGCAGAAGACAGACATTTATGATATTTCTTTGCAGAGATAAATATTGGCATTCTTGTACATTTCATGAACATTTTCAGAAATGTTTTATAATTGGTTTTTACACATTTAACAAACAAATCTTGAATCAAAATGATATTTCTTAAAATTGTAGATATCACTTTCTTTATACAAATATTACAAATATTTCCAAAAGCCTTTATTTAGGTTATAAAAAGCGGGAAAAAAAACAAAAAACAAAAAACATAACCATTTTTTATCCTTAAAGAGAAATTCATTTTTTTCAATTACAAATCATAATGCAAACTAACAAAGTTCTAAAAAAATATTGTAATCTCGACGAATGTTCAGGTCCACCATCAAGAACAATGCTATGTTTTACAATATCAAGAAATCTGGCAGGAAAAAAGCCACCAGAATCATTGATCAACAAGGCAAGAATATGGTATCTTCAATGCCTGCAAAAACTTATCATACTTCATATCAATTATTCCCGGTGTCTGTTTATCTAAAGGAACTCTGATCTACCATTTGTTTCTGGCAGGCTCCAACAGTGCTAACATCTGCTTCAAGAATGTAACCATAACTACAGTTCCTGGTTTTGCCTTTGTAGAGTTTCTTCTTGAACCCATTTTTTCCCCTACATACAATTCTGGATTTAGCTCTTGTTTCTTCTTGGCCACAACACTTGAGCTGTCAAATTAATCAGTGTCAAAGAAATCTGACAATTTACAGGAATGATCTGAAATTGGCTTTGGATAAAGGTAGACAATACCAAAATCAATCTGGTAAGGTATTACATTTGGTAAAATTATTTCGAATAACAAAAAGTATTTTTTTAAAATAAACTAAAGGTTTTCTCAATCAGACTTGCTTTTTTTTGTCATAATGTCCTTTAATCTGAATACAGTTGACTGTAGAAGACAATTGAATGCAGTTTCAAAATTGAACACCATTGTCCCTTGGCTACATTTTCTGATTTGTTTTAAATATGTTTTCATTGATCCCTTATAGAGAGTTTCAAAAAGCATTAAATGTTCTGTTGATTATAATGCTGAATTCCCCTGAAAATTTCCTCTTTAAAAGAATCCTGTACAACTATGGTTCTTGATTTCCTGAACCTTAGGTTCTTGTTTCTTTAACTTTGGTACCTAGAACTACACCATGGTTCTTTGGACACCGATACAACTGCTCCTTAGTTCGCTTTTTTACAATTCCTGTTTCCTCTTAAAGGCATTCCTCCCGGCCCCTTGCTAGGGTTCCTGGTTTTCCTGTTATACAGTTCTGTCAACAATTCCATCTGGCGCCATGTTTCCAAATATTTGGTACAATTTGAGGCACGTGCTGACAATATGAAGTGAGGTCAATATTCATGTTACCATGGCAACTCTGGACACCATTGTGATATCAGGAATCAAACCAAATATGAAATATATTGTTGCATGGTTAATATCAATATCGATGTGGTGGCATTGTAATGAATATGACATGAGAAAATCTCTTAATGAATTGAGATTGTTTCAGTGCTACTATTTTATCTGTTGAAATGTTAAAAAGTTTGAAACGATATCCCTTAACATTACTTGACAGGCATACTGATAACTTTTTTCTTTTGAACCAGCTTCATTCATTAAACAAATTATTAAGAAAAAAAATGACGTATAAAAGGTGAATACATTTTTTTAATAATAAAATACTAACGGTCATATGCTAATTTCATTTCTCGTAACAAAAGCCAAAAAGCAAATTGAGACAGCATCAGGATCATTATTATACCTCCACATCTTTGGAAAACATTGTTATCAAACATGCAATCATATTGTTCCGTCTCTTGATGGAAGAAAGCCACAATGATAACCTTACAATCAACAACCAATCAGATTGCTCCAATTTTTTATGGTAGATAGCCAGAATGATAACCTTGACAACCAAGAACCAGACAGATTGCCCCTCTTCTTTGATGAGTGATAAATACAATGATGACCTTCTCATATCCATCATCTCAAGAAGAACAGGGCCAATTCCTTATGCCTGTCTTCTACGGCGGCCATTAACTTACACCTCGGGCCAAACGTGAATATAGCCACCATCGACTGTTCGACTCGAATGCTGTAAACTGGATTCCGGGGATTTACACTTTAAACAAGGCAGATGAAAATGTTTGTTCTATTAATCGCCTTATGTCCCAAAGCAAACAGGTGAAAATCACCAAGTCAAAGATGTGTTTAGATTTCCAAATTGGGCGCTGTATATAAATGATCATTGCTTGCAGTTCCAGTTAGAGCAGATTTGCCGGAAGGGAAGATGAGTTATCAAACTGTTACACGGCGTCAAGAAGCAATAAAACTTCGGCAAGATCAGTATGATGCCGTGATGGGAAAGCTCATGGCCAATTTGTCTTTGATGTGAAGGTTTCTCTGATATCAATTAATGATTAATTCATGAGAGATAGTTTCTGTATCCAAAACAAATGCTTACAAATTTTTAGGGTTTTTTTAATTGCCAAATGGCATTTCTGTTACATAGGAACTTAATTTGATTTTTTTGTTTGTAAAAAAAACTTTGTTTTCTTGGTGTTTATAAACTCCTTAATTATAAGAGAAAAAATTTTCTTATCTATATAGCTTTTCATAATTGTGAATAATAAAAATAATGAATAAATAATAATCAAATAATAATAAAAGTTACTGACTTTTTATAAATTTAATGCCAGTGATGACAATTCTTAAACCTTTATACAAATCAACAACAATCTCTACATTGAAATGTGTATGGAGATAGTCTCATTTTAGAAAAAAGGTCTCACATTTTGCCGCCATATATTGATGAAGACATGCCTATCGATTCAGGTACCATAGACTTACATATTTGCTTAAAGTTACCTAAACAATTCTCAAACCATATAATTGACTTTTCCATGTTAGTCAGAGGGTAAACCAGTTCAAAAGTACATCTTGTGTCACTTCTACAACAAAGTCAAACCCTAGGAGATCCTAGACATACAAACCTGGCGGCAATAGTTCCTGGATTCTTAGAACTGCAGAACTGGACACTAGGAAAACAAGTGCCATTCATTTGGGAGTTTGGGGGATTTAGCGAAGCCTGCAAGGGATTTAGGAGGAACTCCACTGTCCAACATGTTGTTTTACCTTAGGCAAGACCGATTGGATCTGTAGTCCAAAGTGCAATCATTTCTATAAATCTGTTTCATCTTGGAGCAATCTTTACAGCTAGGACCTTGGTATATGTATTGCAAGCCAAGAGCATTCATACAATTGGCATTTCACATTTCATTAGGTCCAATATTGGTTATTTGATTAAATAATTTCCATGGACAACATTGATAAATGAACCATGATAAGAATACAATTAGGACCAAGGAGCCATTTTCTTTTCCAAATTAACAGATTTCATCACATTGTCTCCTTTATCCTCGATGTCAGATGTTATATATAGTTAAAGACGTTGAGAAATCAGAAGAAACCTTTGAAGACAAAAAACTTGCCTAATGAATAAAATCCAAGATGCAGACAAGCGGAATAACAGGTCGAAAAACTACTTCCCTAAGGGAGATAACTCTAACATTTAAGCCCTCTGTCTCAACCGCCATGTTAAAAGCTGCCTCTCTTCCACTCAATTGGCCATTGATCTTAAACTGTCGCAGCGATGAAATCTTAATTTAGTCATTGTGCCAGACAGATCGCGAACATTGTAACCGGAGGTCCTAAACTGGCTGCCCTCAAGTCAATACTAGTCGAGATAGGTGAATGAGACTAGTTTTCATTAAAGGATCTTGTACCCCTTGGAACAATGATATCAACCCTGTCAAAACAGTTTTAGAAGGGATGTCACGTCTTTATCATCATTACCTTGGTATCTATTGCTTTCGGGTTTGCTGCTGAATCGAATTCAGTTTCCTTGATTGATTACTTGAGCAATTATTACGTAATTTTGTTTAGTCTTGAAAGGAAGGTATCTCTTTGTCTTGTCTTGAGAGGAAAAGTATCTTTGAATGTTTCAACAAAATATGCTGTCTCTTCTTTCGGTTTTGAAACTTTTTTTAAAGACATCCCTCTGGGCCAACGGAAATGATCATTAAACCTTCCCAGCATTCTTAAAAACTTAACATTATCATCGCATTTATGATTTCTTCTGACCACTATCAGATCTTTCAGGTATAGATGTATATGTACTAAATGTATACTAAAATATTATGTTGCAAAACAAGGTTTAGAAAAAAAAAATAATTTCTGAACGCAACAAACTTCTCAAGGGAAATTCAAAAATAGCTGATCTTTACCTTCCTGACATTGAAATAGCTGATCATTACTTTCCAATTGACGTTGCGGTAACGTCAATTAGTTTCTCTTTTTACACCAGGATGAAAGAGGGGGTGACTGTAAAGGGTAACCATTGACTAATTAGTATCATTAAGAAAATTCATCAAACCGCAGGACGTTGGAGAAAACTAGATTATTTCTGTAACTTAATCTACTTAACTCCGAAGATGGAACCATCAAAATTATGAATCGCATCTGGCACAAGAATTTCTCCCCTTGTTCACATCAAATTTGATTTCTGACAGAAATTTGATATGTTAAATGTCAAATCTTTGAAGAAATGATTAAGCTTGTTAAATCCAGCTGATTTTCCAATTAAGACTGACATCAGAGGTGAAAAAAAGTAATTTAACTTTGTTAAATAATCATGCTCTTGTTACCATGACAGAATTTGATCAGACTTGGTTTTAAGGTTATATCTCTCGACTTCAACAAGCTTATAGGTCTCAGCTGCTGGCATATAAAAAATAAACTTAATCAAAGTTACAAAGACAAAAAATAAAGTTGCCAATGTAATGTAAGAGAAAAACAAACAAGAAATTGACTTTGTCTCTACGGGAAGTGAGAGCAGTCTTCAGATTGGATGATGCTACTTGGATGACAACTATTTTTAGGTTAAGTGGATGCTACTAGCACTACAACTTATTTCACTTGCTGCAAGAGTCTGAATGCCTCTGCTGGGTGACTTGGTTAGCCAGATGTTTCTAATTACAGGTCCAAAAATATTTTTGAAGTGAGTAGAAATGTCCTCGTTGATGATTGAAGAATAAATGAGACTAATTGTTAAGTTTGATCAATAATTTTGGAGATCAAGATCTTTCTATTTTTGACATCAAAACAGGTTTGTTAACCTTCCAGTAGTCACAGTTTACAAGACAGAGGTCTCCTATATTTTAATAAAGTCATTGCAATCAGTAGTCAATCGGTTAAGGTTACGTCGTTTAATCTTCAGGTGATTGAAATTTGATTGATATTTTGATTTAACATTATACATTTTAAAAAAAATTTATTTTATCAAAATGACTTGACACTCATAAGTCAAGATTAAAATATATATTCACACATTCACATGGCTTGTTAAAATGAAATTAAACCCCTTTCTAATATTTGAATAACAAACATCAGTAATGATTCACAATCATTTAGACTTTAAACTCCATCCTCCTTACATACACTTATAACAATAACATTTGTTATGACAACAGATTTGAATTTGTGGACGATCATAATCTCACGAACTCCATTGATTGGCTGTTCTGCAATTTCAAATGCTGCCTTTAAAACACTAATCGAAAGAACCATGGTTAGAGGCACGCGACAGGGCTTCCAATTCCAAGATTCCAGAAAATTTTGATTGCCTCCTTGCATCAAGTGTCAAATTGCCTCAAGTCATAACGGCCATGGTTTTTTTTCTCAGGCTAGACATCTCATTATCATTCTTTATGCATACGTTAGTGGTTACAATTAGTCGGGGTGAATCACCATTCACATTTTCTATATTATAGAACCGTTTAAACAAAATATGGCAGATTTATTCAGTGCTAAAATAAACTTTGTCAAAATGATGAATAATTCATTATTTTCTTTACAGATTAATGAAAATTTCCTGAAATTCTCAACACTTATACAGCTATTTTAAACAAAATCAAATCAGTAAATATTGTGAAAGAAAATAGCATTAACCTCAAATGTGAGCATGTATGTTTTTGGGAAGGTGAGATAGAAAGACATTATCGAAACAGAACATTTTTACAATATTTTCATATGTCATTGATTTATTGTGCCTAATTAACGGAAAAAGTTGCTTTTATAAATATAATATGATAAATTTCTCTTTCACATTATATAAAATTTTTTAAATAATCAGGATTTGCATGAATATGTAATAATAGATAATAATATGTAAACCTCAAAAAACAATATATTCATTATGTGGAAAAAAAAATACGTAGCAATTTCAGATATGTCCAAAATTTTTGACAGTTGTCCAAGACAGAAATCAATGTTCACTTGGCTTCAGCCTGGACTCAACTGTTATTGACGTAAGACAGAAGAATGGCGGGTATTCACCATCTAGCGTAATATTTCACCAGTTTCACTTGAAGCTTAAAACACTAGCAGTGTTTGTTCATGTCTCTCCCCACACAATACATGGGGATTTCATTTTGTTGAGGCTAGCCTAAAGTTGACATGAGTAATCCCCCTTAGCTCCACTGATCCACCATGGATTATCTCCCTTCCTGTGGGCCTCTTTAGTCGGGGAAGTTGTGAAAGTTGTGTCAGGCAGTTTGCAGTGTAGTGGAGGAGAAATATGTTATCATTTTTGAATGTGAAGAATATTGGTTTAATCTTAGTAGGAAGCATAACTTGTTTGGGTGAATCAAGAAACTACAAAGCTTGTATATAGGTTGTATATACAACAATATGTATATTGGCTAAGAGATAACTCATTGTTTGTAGTCTATTTGGACAAACTTTAGTTTAGATTTCTAAGTTACAATATCCCTTTCAATCTTTCCTATTTAGTGTATCATTATACCAAAGTGATTAGGAAAATTTCTTTGAAATATATCTCAGATTCAACATGTTTATCAGAAATTTTCAACTGATATATGTTTAAGAAAGAAGGTCTTTTCACAGTTTGAGTATCAATTTAAGCACATCAATTATAGACAAATCTTCACATGATGATATTTTGAACTATTCTACATTAGCATGTATAAACACAATTAGCTGCTTAAGCAGAGCTGTTATCAGTTTATAATTCCAGTTTAACTGTTCCTTTAAGAAAATACACTTACAAGCTTTGAGTATCCATTCAACAGCATCAATCAGGCAAATCTTCACTTTGTGATATCTTGGACTATGCTAATAAAGCTACATGTTTAACAGAGCTGCTATCAGTTTATCAGTCCAGTTTAACTGTTCCTTTAAGAAAAAGACATTTACAGGCTTTGAGTATCAATTCCACAGCATCAATTAGGCAGATCTCCACTTTGTGATATCTTGGAGTATTCTTATTAAGCTGCATGTTTAACAGAGCTGCTATCAGTCCAGTTTAACTGTTCCTTTAAGAAAATACATTTAGAGACTTTGAGTATCAATTCAACAGCATCAATTAGGCAGATCTATTCCATGTATACACACAATTAGCCCCATGTTTATCAGGGAGGGTTATCGGTTTGAGTTTAAGTAGTGGTCAAGCTGGGAGAGTGATGGACACAAGTGGTCAGTAATGGTCAGCTCTTGTCCAGGTGAAGTGAGAAATCTCGTATTGAGATAGCAACACTGCACTTCCTGTCACTCCGGATGATTTATATGGTTGTCTAGACAACAAGGGGTGCTAGATATCTTCATCCACAAGTGATCGCTTTCTGATATTAGAAGAGGATGATAACTGTTTGAAACAATTGTCTTTGGGAAAATATAAGGTCATCATAAGGAAAATAAGGAATAAAGGAGACAAACTTAAATCAATTTTCTGCCTTCTCATTGGACTCTATTAGTGTCTAGAGCAAACTTTGATTTACACAAAAGAAAAGTTTTTGAAAATATTATTGACAAATCTTATTTTTTGGTAAAATTTATCACCTAACAAATACCTATCTCAAACATTTTAATCATTCAAAGGATGTAATTGCTAATCATTGATTTTTCCTAAAAGTCAGCCATCTTGGATCTGTTTGGCAGTTAAAAATTGAGCAGGTTATGGGTTAATTTCTTAACTCTCGCTGATAGGCAGTGACTGTAAAGAGCATACCATCTTGGAAACATACTTCATATTTCATTCATTGAGTGACAGTTATGGGTCAATTGTGCTGTTCTAAATATCATCTGCTGGGGATGTGTTTTATGGCTTTTACCTGCCCATAAGGAGCCTATTACCTGGAAAATGTCAGAAAAATGCTGAATCTGTTCCTATTACCCTAGTTCCTGGTTCTGCCCTCCTGAGCAAGATTGGAACATAAACACATATATACACAATCAGGAACATGGCAAAACACTATAACAAAGCAAACATATGGATATTTCGGGGGCAAAAACATTGGCTCTTCATCATAAGTACCATTCCTTACCATTGTTAGGAATCTACAATATGTCAGATGATATTGGATACTTAGTTTCTCTACTTAACCCTTCATCTGCTAAATCACTTTTTACCAATTCAATCCTTGGATTCTGAATTGACATGATTCAGGTGATTTGGGGTTTAACGCCGATGTTAAGAGTATTTCACTTATATCAATTAATATTGAGCTAGTATTATTTGCATGGAGAAAGCACTCATTACCATTTGGCTATGCATTGCGGTGAAAAAGAGGCTGAACTGAAGAAATAAAACCTAACTTAGTAATAAGGTAATCATTGGCTTATTGCACTTAGGCTGAAATTTTATGGTTGATCATTTAAAATCTTTAGATCCTAGACATATGTTAATATTCCAGTTTATATAAATTCAATATTTTACTCAAGAATATTTTTATATAGCTCAGTTTGATTCATTTTAAGGTAAAATTTATTGTCCTTCTCTATTAAAAGTATATGATTAATATTGAGGAATACAGAAACATCGAAACACCAACATTTCTGATCTCTTTCAGGAGGTGTAAAGACGCATTCTAAAGCTCTGACTGTTAGTGACTGCAAAGCGCCTTAGAGTGACTTTTCCTAATTCAAATAGGGTGCTAAGCTAAACCTGAACACGATTTCATCCTATACCTACTTGCACCTGACGGCCTTAATCAAGGTGATAACAATTTCCTTCATTAACCTTTCGCCAGGTACACAGGACCTTAATCAGTGTTGTTATCACCAGGTGATAAGTCTGTACAGTTTACTTACATTAAAGGAAGGAAGAAGGAAATGAGTTGGCAACAGTGTAATGTTTAGATTAGTCCCCATTCAAGGTTTATCATTAATCTCACAGAAGGTTAGCATCCTAGCGGTGACTTCATAATATAAATAGTCTGTGAGTATAAACTTTTATTTTTCTTCTAAGCAATATCCTGTGTGGCACTAAATATTATTGGAGGGCCTGTACTTAGCTGTTTGGTTGATCCATGAATATTCTTTTTGATAAAGAGAGAGGAAATACTAGTAAACGGATCATTTTTGTGTTTCAATAGCTAAAGCCATTCCATGTCGAAATATATACTTACATTGGTCATCGTTTCCCTCTGATCTTAGCTCTAAGCCAGCCAAATATAAGAAAACTTCCTTGAAAGGCATTTTAGAAGTTGCAGCAATAAGATCAAAATCTACAATTTGTCCACAATTTAACATTTCTGAAAATTAAATTGGCAGCCATGCAGCTTGAATCAAGGGAAAGGTCAGAATATATTGGGATCAAAATCATCCAATTAACTAAAGTTCTTTGCCAAACATACATATAACTAGCAAATATCAAGGACAAAATCATCAAAGTAACTAAAGTTCTTTGCCAAACATATATATTACTAGCAAATATCCAGATCAAAATCATCCAAGTAACTAAGGTTTTTTCCCAACCATATATTACTAGCAAATATCGAGATCAAAATCATTCGAGTAACAAAAGTTCTTCCCAACCATATATATTACTAGCAAAAATATATGACTAGCAAATATCAAGATCAAAATCATCCAAGTAACCAAAGTTCTTTCCCAACCATTACTACCAAATGTATCATTTCATCTGTCCACGTTCTCTCAGACTTACATTCTCTCCGACCAGAGTTTCCTGCCAGCTCCAATAAAGCCCTTGGCGCTTCAGATGATAGTACATAAATCTGCAGTCAGAGATAAGAGTGATAGTTATTGTCAATTAGGAGAAATGTACAACAACGGCCAGAGTAATACGTGACAGGAATTCTTTTCAAGGTTGTCAATTTCAGGTACCTATGTAATTGAAACTGTCTGTCTGCTACAATGAAGAACCGTGTTTCTCCAATATTGGATGTCGATCTGATATCAGTGACAATATACTATCTCTATTATCCGTATTATCTCACTGATGTATGTTTCGCTGTCGATGGCCAACTGCAATTTACAAGTAAATGATCTGTGCAAGAAGCCTGCAAGTAATGGGAAATGTCATCCACCTCTTTGGCACTCATTTCTCTTCTGCGTTGTCAAACAATGATGAACTTAAACATTTGTTCGAATCTATCTTATCTTTGTTTTAATAGAGAGCATTTAACTCATAAAAAAAAATCTTGATCTTCAATTTGTGAAAAGACAGGCAAAAAATCATGAAGTTTCTTACTAGATCCCTAAAGGAAAGATGTATATTCACTGCTTTAGTAATTAATATTATTTTTAAAAAAAATTAATATTTATTTTTTAATATTTTGATAGATTTATAAATTCATAAATAGAAAGGAACTAAGATATACAAGTTTGAAGGATTCTTATTTTGAATAACCCTATGACCTTTCATACTGATTAAAATCCTGTCAAAGATAAAACTGTTACCAAGGCAACACCCAAATTTGATACTGATAAACTACAACTGTTGAAAGAATTGGAATTCAATTGTATACTACTCTACACATATCTACTAAATAGCGCCATTGCTGGGATACTTTGCCATACAGATATCATTACATATTTTCAGTTTCCATGGAAACAAATGATAACATGAAGAAAGACATCTGGTTCAACAAAAATAATTAAAATATTGCATATGAGGATCTGGACAGGTTTGAAGGGGCTTCTGTTTAAACAGAAAACATCTGTTTGTTCAATTCTTCCAAAACATCTGGCATCAAATCAGAAATGTCCCTGATTAAAATTGTTTTGATATGATTTGGAGGATATGACAATTAAGTAAACATGTTAAAAGATAATATTTTTTAGGGTATGACAAATAGAAAATATATATCCTGATATTAGAAATGATAATGCTTGAGCTTATCCATAAAAATATTGTTGAGATTACAAGTCATAATTTTGGCAATTCTTTTGATATCTTTTCATAATCTTAACTCTATTTCATGCTTTTAGATAAGAATTAACAAATACATGTACAACAAACACCTAAGATTGTTGGGAAAAACCCCAGAGCAATACACCTACTACAAACTAAACCAATGTTTGTCCTTCACAAGTATTCATTAAGTTGATGCAAGATGAAACTTAAATTCTTCACAAGAGAGTTCCAAGAGAAGAAAAGAACAATAACGCATTAAACTTTCAATACTTTCTCCAACAAGTTAGTTACAAGAGAAAAAGAACACCAAAGCATTAAACTTTCAATTCTTTCTCTCACAAGATAATCCAAGAGCAGAAAAGAACAATAAAGCATTACCAAGAGCAGAAAAGAACAATAAAGCATTGAAATTTCAATACTTTCTCCAACAAGATAGTTCCAGGGCATAAAAGAACAATAAAGCATTAAACTTTCAATTCTTTCTCTAACAAGATAGTTCCAGGGCATAAAAGAACAATAAAGCATTAAACTTTCAATTCTTTCTCTAACAAGATAGTTCCAGGGCATAAAAGAACAATACAGCATTAAACTTTTCTCTCACAAGAAAGTTCCAAGGGCAGCAAAGAACAATAAAGCATTAAACTTTCAATTCTTTCTCTGACATGATAGTTCCAAAAGCAGAAAAGAACAACAAAGCATTTAAAATTCAATTCTTTCTCTGACAAGATAGTTCCAAGAGCAGAAAAGAACAATAAAGCATTAAAACATCAGTTACAGTCCAGAGAGTTTGTTCTCCTAATGGTTATATGTTTTGAAGTCTTACAGTTGACCCTGACTCTACATACAAGACATCTCCAAGACTTAATAAAGCTCTTACAACGGTGGTATAACCCAAGCAGGCGACACTAAAATGTGGTTCACCGCAACTACGCGCCCATAAACCACAAACATGCTATTAGCACATGCCTGCTACTTTGCACTGTAGCTGTAAAATTACAAAGATGTAAGGCAGAAATTCTTTGAAGGGAAAGTAGAAAGCCTGAGTAAGATTTTATGAGGTTGTGTACCCAGAATCATTCGAAGCCTCCCCCTCAACCTTCAATTTCTCTAAGACTGGCCACAAGGCATTCACTGGAATCCCCCCCCCCCCCCTTTTGACTTGATAAACCTGGGTGATATACTTAAACCTGTCATTGCCTTGGTGCTATAAAACAAGGGCATGACTTCCATTGTCTCCAAGACCCTGAATGTTTATCCAAAGATAATTCTTCCAAAGCTTCAAAATGTGAAGTTTAAGGCCTTTTGAGCCATAGATAGGTAATTGGTAATTGACGATGTTCAAATGTTCCCATCATCTTCCCTAAGAAATCAGTAAAGAATCAAGCAGTGATAATCATGGCATTGTGTATCCAAATTCATTTTTCTTTGGTCTTCACCAAAATACTGAAATTTCCTTCTACCAAAAATGTGAATGAGCAATATTTAATACTGCAAATAAGACTGTATTTCTTTACTAATCTTTACCTTAGGCTTGTACACACCATGTGTACGTACTACCTTACAAACCTTGTGTACTCTTTATATAAACCTTGTGTACAACCTGTACAAACCTTGTGTACTGCCTGTACAAACCTTGTGTAGTATCTGTACAAACCCTAACCCTAGCTATCAAAGAGTCTGTCATGACCTAGAGCACCTCCCCAAGAATCAGCAGGGCCATAAACACTGATAGAGGGAACAAGGGCGTGACCCTAATTGTGTTGGAATATCAAGGAATCTCTTGGATGTTCTGACAGGCGGCGTGTGGAACACCTGGTGTGTAGATCACATATCTACAACTGCTCTTCAAATAAACATGCATGTGGAATAAACCCGATGTCGGAATATTGAAACCACAGGAAGTTCACTGAGGTTAGCATAAAAGCTTCTTGGAAACCTCTTAAAGACATTATGGTTAAAAATCTGATAATTGCAGCAACAGAGAGTCTGCCTAGGTTGAACAGGCCCAATTAGGCTTCAGATATATGTGTCTATAGGTCTGAATAAAAATGAGACTAAACAGTATTGAACCCAGCAGAAAAAGCACAAGAGCATTGCAAGGACCAAAAACAAGGATTTATTCCATCAATGAGAAGAGATACCGTTACTTGGCCACCCAAAATGTTTCAATTCTTATTCAGTAACTATTTGTTACAGATTACATGGTATATTGTTCAAAGAAAGTATTATTCAGACACTGAATGTAAAACCATATATTTTCTATATGTATAACTGTAATAATTGTTTATGAGAATTATAATTTTCAGAGACTAGATATAAGTCTAGTTTTTGGGTTTCATCTCCAAGCATTGCTTACTGGGTCTCAAATCACTAGTTTGTTGATCACAATTTCCTCCGTTACCAATTTCAGAAAGATCATTTATGTCAAGTCAGCAACTACCAATACCTTGGTTTCTTACTGGAAATGGAATTCTATTGATCTGCAAGTTAATGGATGACCTTGGTGCACCTTGATTAAACGCTTTAATCCAAGATAAATGTTAGCCTTCATCAATCTACATTACCCTAGGGTAACCTGGTGAGATAAGGTCACCTTGAATTTGTAAAAGGACATACTGACCGTAGCCAAAATCACAAATTTCAGAAACTTTTATTAACCTTGCAAAATAAACTCACCTTGAATGTGAGAAAGGATTATCAAAATGACAACTTTTGAAATCTTTACTAACTTATACCACTTGACATAGCTGTAAAATAATTCTATCTGCATAATTTTCTTTAGCTTGCAGAATGTTAATAGAAAAGGTCTTTGACCATTAAGCGGTTTACCAGGAAATTTTAAGCAACATATGCTGTGAAATCAGACATTTCGGGGTCAGTGTGTTTAAAACTAATTCCACAGCGACCCAGTATCTCTCATTCGCTGCTATTGTCTGGAAACACACGGAAATTGGCATGGCGCCAAGGGAAGGTCTGTACACTCCAAGACTCAAAGACAGGTTAGCGTTGGTAATTAGGTCCAGGTAACAATCTTAACACAGTCACTGACCTGTGGGCTTCTTGAAGGACGGGAGATGGACTGAGATGAAGATGGTGTGAGTCCGACTATTGGGTGAGAATGACCAATAGGGATTAAGCTCCTTTCAGCACAAGCCAACATGGTATTCCGAACAATCATTACTTGCCCGTGTAAGATATCTCAGTTTAATATTTCGGCAATATTAAACTAATGTAATAACACCATTGGAATATAACATGGTTGTGAAGCTATTGTGGAAGCATGTCATTGCAATGGCTGCCAAGTTGCATAAATGTTTGTTTCAGCAAACTGTTGGCGATTTTGCTTGATTTTAAGGGCAAGTAATAAACAGATTACTAAACTCCCTTCCATTTAATACAATTTTTATCAAACTCCCGAATGAATCAAAGTCGCTTTCGCTTGTTTTGTACACAATCATTAATTTGTTTAATGAAAATAGTATTAAATGTAAGGTTGTTTGGTATCCTCTATGTACCCGAAGATTAAAACATTTACTCACAATCCTGTTATTGCAAAAGAAGTTTGCATAAATAGCCGCAACTAATAATAGTTTGTCAGGAGGTTAGCTTTTAGATAATGGTTTGATTGAGCGTTGTTTCATAACTTTAAAGGATGGTTTGATATCTTTAAACAGTGGTTTCAAGGAATTAAAAGGTTCTAGAAGAATATTTCAGAATTCTAAAGGGTTGTTTTACGGCTTTGTAGATGGAGTGATTTTAAAGGCGTTAAATGGTTTTAAAGGATGGTTTGGAAGTATGGGTTGAAAGTTTCATAAATGTGATTGACAATTGTGCAAGAAGATGGACCATGTTTAGTCATTGGTAGATATTTTTAAGGGGTATCAAAGAACTGCCATCAGAACCTACCAGTTGATTGGTTCCATGTAATAAAGTGTATAAAGCTCATATTCCACACCTTTACTGCCTTTCTTAGAGATTTAATCAAAACTTCAATTTCTGGATGTCAGTTCTATAATCTGAAGTCAACCAGTTTTGATTAAATCTGTTTTTTTGCCGAAAATTCTTACTCTAATGTCTAGATTTTGAATTCAAATCAATGATTAAAAGAAACTTTTAAAACTCAAAAGTTGTTATTGTGTCTTAAAAGTTCACAATTGATCTAAATCTTTCTATTTCATTCCAAAGATACTCATTCAATTTAACTGAAAAATCCATTTTCCATTGTATGTCCATTGAAAACTCAAAAGTTATTTTGTCCAAAAAGTTCACAATTGATCTAAATCTTCATTTCATTCCAAAGATTCTCAATCAGTTTTAACTCAAACATCCATTATCCATTGTAGAACTTGTTTATTTGCCTGGATGATTCAGGTAATTGAATATAGAAATATGACCTCATATTTAGAGATCTATGTAAAGATAAGACATACACTGAGTATAAGACTACAGCCATGCGTCTATGACATATTGATACATAAACATGCTCTAGCGCCAATGGGAGTGTGTCACTTGTAATATATGCCACATATGGATCCCATCTGGTATCGGCTAATGCATTACGCTCCTGTAACCTGAATGTTCTGCAGCAAAGGTACAATCTTTGTGTAATTGAGATAAAAAGTGAAACATCTGGTGAGAAAAATGAAGCTATGTAGATCAACGGCTTTTCAGCGTGAACTTGAACTAGATGCTGGGTAACAATGGAAACATGAAACAGGAACCAAGTTCATTGGGTAAGAACAGAGACATCGGCCATTATGAAAACAAACCAAGAGGTCAAAATTTTATGTTAGTTGAAAGAGGAATCAAGAATTTAGTTAAGGAGTTTGGAAATTTGTGGTTAAATTCAATGTTCTTTCAATGTTCAATTCTTTTGGTTAAAACATACATTGATGATATCATACAATTTCAATATTGAAACTTATCATGGATATTAAACTTACAGGTAAAAAGGATGAAAAAAATCTGTTTTGGACAAGAAATAAATTTTTAACTCAGGAACCAGAATTTTCTTCTGATAAAAGACAAATATCAGGGAACTGAAGAATATGGACTAAAATTGTCCACTTTGATAACCAGATCGAGTGTTTCATTAGCAACATTTCCTAGTGGATTCATTTGTCTGTCTTTCTAAACTCATGGATCATTTATGACAAGAGACTGTAGGGGGGACATTAGGTATCGTAATGGAATGTATAAGCAGTGCTTGACCACTGGTTTGGCAGGCTGGAATTATCACTGACCGGTGGGAATAGTAACTTGATCGAACTTTTACTTGACCACCAACCAGTAGCAATTGTGTGTGGGCATTGGTCAAATATATTTAAAGGTCAACTTAAAACCCTGGAGATTTTGAATGTAATGACAAGAGTGAATGTCATCTTTGTATTTATTTGTTAAATGTTTTATAACAAAAGGTAAATTTTTGAAAATTTTGATTTATTTTTTATTTTCAACAATGTGAATTAATTAAGATTGTTTTTAATCTAACATTTCTACAATTCTTACATTGACAAATATGATAAGAAAAATTACATTTCAATCTAAAACGAATGGTTATGCAATCATTGTGTAAGTCATAATTGATTTTAAACATTTGCCCAAACTTAGTTTTCCATAGAATCAATAAAATCAGATTTTTTTCAGAACCACACCAGGCAAACTCCGAAAGTCTCCTCGTAATTGAAAGAAATCAAATGAATAAACATTCAACATTTGCAAAACCTTTAAAATCAACGATGCCAAAGGGAGCCTGCAGCCCGGTCATTATGAGAAGTTTTTCAAACTAGATGAAAGGAAATTCTGTCAAATCAGCAAACATTCCAGCGGAGGGGTATTGATACCCAATCAACATGTCCATTGAAAAGAAACATGTCTGAAATCAATTAACCTGGCTGGTGGAGACGTTGGGATGTTAATATCATTCCAGACACATACAAATTGGCTCGGCACATGTAAATCCTGCTCGACACATACAAATCCAACTTGACATTTTCAAATGCAAATCTGTACATGTCCAACTCATCACATACAAATAAAATCTGCTCATACAATTGGAGTCTGTACATACAGAATCAACTCTGAAAAGCTTATCCAACTCACATTTACCCAAATCTGAACTTTAAGATAAAATTGACCAATGTAAATCCTGCTCGACACATACAAATCCAACTTGACATTTTCAAATGCAACTCTGTATATGTCCAACTCATCACATACAAATAAAATCTGCTCATACAATTGGAGTCTGTACATACAGAAAAGCTTATCAAACTTGCATAACCAAAATCTGAACTTTAAACTAAAATTGACCAATATTAATTTTGTCAAACAAAACCATCTATAGGCAAAAGTCAAGCAAATTGAGTTCTGACATACAAATATTGAAGGTCTTATAAAAGTGAATTTTGGTTCATATACGTTTCAACACAGAATTCAACACTACATGAACATCCTAAAACAATGGCCCTTTCCAAGTGGCTAATACAAATCCATTTATGCACAACCATATATTACTTGACAACCAAAACTTATTGAGCCTATAACAAACAAATAAAAAAGAAAAAAAACAAATATGACTTCTCATGCAATGTGAACTCTGACAAACAAATTAAAACCTACACATACAAATCAAACTCTGAATGTACAGATAAAACTCTAAACATACAAATATGACTTTACATGCAAATTAAACTCTGCACATACAAATCAAACTCAGAAAGTACAGATCAAACTCTAAACATACAAATATGACTTTATATACAAATCAAACTCTGCACATACAGATCAAACTCTGAACATACAAATGTATCTCGACTCAGACAAGTCCTTGAGATCATCTGGGCAGGATGCCAACCTCTCTGAAACACTCTCGCTGCTACGTACAGTGTCCGAGTGCCATGTCGTGTATCTCCAGATAAACAAGATCTGCCGAGAATTGTGAATGAATCCAGCTCCACCTATTCTTGGTACTATCTAACTTACACAGGCGGCCATTACGTGCATTTCTGTGAAATCTATAGGTGAAATCACTGCTTGAATACACCTTAAGAAATCAGAGGCTGCATCCCTTGAAGTGAAATCAGAAGTGAATTTAACAAGTGGCCTTGGATTTTATTTCTCTGAATCCAAAGAAATGAAGTCAAAAGTGAATTTAACAAGTGGCCATGGATTTTATTTCTCTGAATCCAAAGAAGTGAAGGGTGAATTTTACAAGATGTTTTTGATAACCTCAAAGAATATACTCTCAATGTGACTCCAATGAATCTGAGCAAAAATAGATCAATCACTTTAAACTTAAAAGGGGTTATATAAAAGGTAAATTATGTAAAATCAATTCTGTATGAACTTGTTCAATAAAGATAATTCTACATGATAAGATTCTGAGAAATGAGAAGAAAATTATTTATTTGAAGAATCATATAAGGTTTTCATTTAAGGGATACATTGAAAGATGAAAGTTTAACCGATTTCGAAAATAGAAGGGGGAACTGGAGGATAAAACACAGGAAGGTTCTCGCCGAGAGAAAAGAGATTTCCATCCAAGGTGTGACTGGGGAACTGATAACTTGCAAATGGTTGAATTAAGCTAATGGAGTAAGTGTTGCGTCTTGATTATGGTGATCCTGCCTTATATCAAGAGAAGTTAGACTTCCGTAGGAAACGTTCCAGGCTCCATTTGATCACACTCACTCCTTGAACAACTTATTCATTCTTTAAGTTTAACTGAATCAATATTAAAAATTGATGTCAATTCTTTTTTGTTTCCAAATCAATAACATCAGTCTACTCAATCATATGAACAAAAATCAATTTTTCGGTTCCGAATGAACCAAAAACCAGGCTTCTGAATCATATTTGGAACCTAATCCATTCACGTTAGTTCCAATTGAAGCAAAAACCATATCTCTTCATCATCATGAATAATAGAGGATCTCCGAATAAACAACACTTCAACAAAGGATTGTTGTTGAACAATTATCACCACTTGTCGCCAAATTTCTTTGAAGTGTGAAATGAACGAGAGTCATTCATGCAATGGACGACCAAAGAGCAAGCAAAGCATGAGCTAAGAGAGGCAATGAGCAAGCATCAGAGTGTAACATATCCGGTTGCCTCTAATCTAAACACAGGTGAATAATTCATTAGCATCTCCATTGTAGATTCTCTCTTATGAGGAAATTAACATGATTTGAATAAAGATAGACGGTAGGGACCGACACCTTGAAATGAACATATCATCACAGGAAGGTTGACAGTGATTGAGGTGCTGTTATAAGCGGAGATTCTGTTAACACTCCTTAAAGGGGCAGTAGCACGATTTTTTGATAATTTCATATTTTGAATTTTTCACTGATGAGTGTTAGTTAATGCTAAAGGTATTATTTTGACGGTGTCAATAATCTCATTAAATAAGCCAATCATCCATTGTCAGAGGACAAAGTATGAAGATTCACCTAAAATCCATTGGCGGCCATTTTGTGTGAACACCTTTTAATCATTTTTTGTAAGAAAAAGGAATTGCATGGCTAAACTTCATGTTATATATTTGATTTCTTACTGCTTCATTTAGTTTAGATACATTGTCTTTCAATTGGAACCATTTATTTTCATTTTCCTGTCATCACCTTATATTCCCCCTAAAAATGTGCTACTGTCCCTTTAACACTTAAAAGAATATTAATATGTGGCCCTTTGAATTGAAAATACTGTATGTTTGACAAAAAATAATCCTTTATGTGAATAAAGTTTTGGCTCTTGATTGCAACCTCAAGACATGCAAACACTTTTAAAAGTTATTTTGCTTTTTTTATTATCATATATACCCAAAAAAAAACTTTTTGAAAAAGTAATTTATTTCATTTCATCATAAGACAATAAACCAAGAATGTCGGCTAAAAATATACAAAGCACTTCATCACTCCTATTCCCAAAATGAGAATAAGAAAAGTATTTGATAGATTGGTCTGCTATAAAAGAAGAATATTGGCAAGCTTGATAAACGACTTGGTGAAGAATATATCCATGAAATGGCAGCAAGATTTAGCCTTTTTATTACAAGACAACATAAACAAACAAGGTACTTTATCATCAATGGACGTTTATCAATTTCCTGCTAACGAAGCTTGTCGAGAACAGTAATGTACTTGTACATTGCACACTAACGAGTCGTCAATCACCACTTAGCATGATTGTCTTGGCAATTAACAATAATAGAGAGATGCTTGTAGCGATGGCCAGTTAATGGAGAGTTAAATGGAGCGATATTAACCATGTCCACTTAATCTTAGAAATATCAAACATGCCTCGCAAACAGTCAATAGATTGTTGGAGGAATCTGCTAATCCAAGAAGTGCTGCGGTCAGCAGTTTTTCACAGTTGTCAGCCCTTTATTAATTGTCAAATATATTTACTGAAATTTGATTTTATAGGTGATTTTAAAAGTGCTGAGATCAGCAGTATTTGATGATATGTTCATATGTTAATCATTTAAAGTGATATGTTGTATATTAATAAATCAATTAGTTAATTACAACGACTGTGAGCTAACAGCTGGATGGTGATATGAATCTCATCAATACAAGAATAGAAGCATATCAGATGTGTTGCTGAGATACTGAGGGCTTTGTTATCATAACAATTCTCATCATTTTCTGCAAAGCAAATTTATATCACGACTTAGGTAATTTTCAAGGTTGATTCATTATCATTGTCATCATGATCATCTTAACAGCATTACAACAATGACAGTTCTCAAAACATCATCTATATCATTGTCATCATCACCTTCAACATCATCATTATCATCACCACAATTATAATCTTCATCACCACCAAATCAAAATATTATCAATCACATCATCATCATCACTGCCATCAAAATAATATCAATCATCATCATCATCATCTTCATCATCATCATTGGTATCATCATCATCATCATCATCATCATCATCATCATCATCTACCACTACCACCATCATCATTTGGTTCATCCCAACCATCATCACAATCAACATAATTATCATAACGACAACCACTGTAAATCACAAATTCTAATCTCAGATACAAACTTTTGATTTATGACCTGCAAAAAGGAAAATCTAAAAAAAATATACTTTTCTAATTATTGACAAAGCAGCAGGGCTTGTTTTCCTTGATATGAACACCCTTGATGTTGTATGACAAGTCTTTCATTTCATGCACAGGCTCGTCAATTTCTGCCCAACCTACGCTGACATTTCCCCGAGCTGGATTCTCGATCCTAATAAGGGCAAATACAAAGAGACTCTACACCACATATCGCCATATATCATATCACAGCCCTACGAGAGGAAATCTTAATCAATAGCACGCAAACATAAAATGAAATCAAACACAATTAAAAGTGCTCTTATAGATCCAGGATGAATCACATATCACTTTCCAATGATCGCATAGTGTCAGATGCCATGACAAGGAAATTTGGAGTGAAATGTACAATACATTGATGCAGAGAGCGAAAATATTCTAAGAAAAGATTATTTAAGAGCACTTAAAGCAAGAAGCAATGTTGAAACACTTTTTTTTTTTCTAGATTTACAATGCCTTCATTATGATGAGCAAAATGCATTCATATCTAGACAAATGTGCAGAAACAAACTCTGAAACAAGAATCCAATGTCTGTTTTTGGAATTTGCAATGTAAATACTTTGATTGCAAAGAAAATTTTATAAACTCTTAACTTATTTTCATTATCATATAGTATTTGCATTAGAAAGAGAAACATTCATATTCTAATATGTGTACATGTGTAGACAAAAATTGAGTCCCAAGAAGGATTTTTTAATTATCATGCAGAATTTGCAATTCAAAAAGCCAAATATCAATATTCTGTTAAGTGTTAAAGGGGCAGTAGCACGTTTTTAGGGGGAATATAAGGTGATGTTAAAAAAACAAAAATAAATGGTTCCAATTGAAAGACAATGTATTTAAACTAAATGGTGCAGTAATAAATCAAATATATAATGTAAAGTTCAGCCATGCTATTCCTTTTCTTACAGAATGAATTAAAGGTGTTCACACAAAAATGGCCACTTTATGTGAATCTTTATAATTAGTTAAATGACTATGTACGATTGGTTTGTGTAATAAGATTTTGGACACTATCAAAACAATACATTTAAAATTAACGTACAATTATCAGAGAAAAATTGAAAATATAAAATTTACAAAAAATGTGGTACTGCCCCTTTAAGACAAAAACTCTCCAAGGCCTTGGATGAAGTGTACGATACTCTGATTAAAGCTTCCTACATTCCAGCGAGATACAATTGTACACAAGAGCATGTAACAAGGCCAGATGAAACGGTTGTTGCTGGAGATATTGTTACATCTGTTGAAGCCAGGAATGCCAACACATTCCAGAAAAACTTGACCCTCAGGAATGATTAAGATTTCTTGTTATATTAGCTGGTTACTGGTTGTAAGAAAACAGGAGGCATGTGGCTTGAGCTCAAGGTCTTGATTCTGGTTTTCTCCTTGGAACCATGGGAAAGGTTTTAGCCTCTTTATGCATAAAACCTCATGAAATTCTGAAATCTCATAAACCTGCTCATGGGGATATATTTTTTGGACCCGGACTTAATCCTTTGCCTAAAAATATGGATATCGAAATGAATTCTGTAAAAACTGGTTTTTCTTTCTTAGATACATGCATGGCAAAGGTTTTAGCCTCTTTATGAATTGAAATCTTATAAAATCTTGTAACCTGCTCATGGGGTTATATTGTTGGGACCCTGTTATCAATCATTTACCTAAAAAATTTGGATATCCAAACAAATTCTGTAAAAACAGTTTTCTCCTGTGGATCATGGCAAGGGTTTTAACTCTCTCCCTCTTCATGTATTGAAATTTCATGAAATCTTTTACATGCTCATGGGGTTATATTTTTGGACCCAGACTTAATCTTTGACCTAAAAATTTGGATATCCAAACAAATTCTCTAAAAACAGTTTTCTCCTGTGGAATCATGGCAAAGAATTTAACTCTCTATCTCATTATGCACTGAAACCTCATGAAATCTTTTACCTGCTCAATGGGTTATATTGTTGGGACCTTGTTATTCATCCTTCATCTACAAAAACAAATTTCGTAAAAACTGGTTTTCTCATGGCAAAGGTTTAAGACACTCTACACTGTTATGCATTAAAACTTGAAGAAAGTTTTAACAATCCTTTACTCATGGGTTTATCCTTTTTGGATCCTGTTAGTAATCCTTGATCTAAAAACTTGGATATCAAAACAAATTCAATAAAAATTAGTTTTCTCCTTAGAAACATGGCAAAAACGTTTCTACAAGGTCATGTTTTGAAACCTTATGAAATCATAACAGTACAGGAAAGTTAAAAAGCTTGATTACATTTACAGAAAATGGGGAAAAGGGCTTGCAGCCTTATTTCAGATTAGGTTATCTTAATGAATCTTAATCATTTAAAGAAATCAGACATTACAATTGAAATGTCATATTCAATATTACAGATTGACAAATAGTTCACATGGACAATGAAAAAGTTTCTAATTCCAATTATTGTGCATGGTCTTCAACTATAGATTTTTAATCTGCATGGAAAATCATATTTCATGATTCATACTAAAATCACCAACAGCACTGAGCAAGGAGATGGCCGATTCTGTACCGAGACACATCTGACAGATATTGTATTAACATAAGCTGAGTTCAACCTGCAGCTCCAGTGTGCTCGAGTTTCAATTATTTTAGAGTGTTTTTACAGAGACCGTTCCATGTTTTGTACAAGAAAAAAGTCTTTCCATCCATCAAAATGTCAGGTTGTGAAATCACATTGCAAGTGATTGTCTTGGAGGTGGCTGAAGATATCAATGAGTTAGAGATTGCAGGTTGTTGCAACATCCAGTGAACAAATATGAAATAGTGGATTCATCGTTGTGGATAACTTGGATCTGGATTATTATTGGTATATTATTAATAATTATGATACAAATGAATTGCATGAGCGTTATCATTATCATCGACACAGTAGATTTCATCATCATCATCATCATCATCATGAACCTCATACAAGTCAATCCCATCAGTGTCATCATCATCATTATAACCACAGTCGATTTCATCATCATCATCATCATCATCATCGTCGTCATCATAATCAACATTAGCATCATCATGAACCTCATAACCATGAATTTCATCAGTGTCATCATCATCTATCCATCATCAACATTACAAATGCTAATTTCCGCATTTTCATCAACAAAACATCAACTAGTAAGACAAACGTAAGAGTTTTAGACATTCATGACAGGAAGGAAGAAGGATCTACCCGAATCAATCATATGTCAGACATACCTAGTATAATCAATATACGGTCCTAACAATGTAAACAGTGTTTTTCCTAATGAGCAATACCTGTGCACATCTGTCAATAAACCTATTTTCCTAAAAAATTACAAGACATTCCTTGGGGAATCGATGAAGTGACATTCTTAGTCTGACAGTGAGCAACATATGATAACACGTTATTATCAAAAGGGAATTTTTCTTACATCTGAAATTCACCTGCTCAAATGCCTTGAATAACATTACATTTTCCCTATAACATTACAATGAGACAGACCATGAGCAATGAGAATGACCATTGTAAGTCTGACAAATAAACAGCTTATCATTCAAAATCTACCTGTTGAAATCAATAAAGTAGCATTGTGATATACAAATGTATCTGCCTTGATGATCTTATTCTATCAAAGGATGAACTCCTATCTCAACCCCCATTTCAAAAGGTGCAAATTACCTGGAATCACTACCAGGTACACAGATCTACCTGCATAATCGTATATTTCTGCACATACCTGTTGGAATCGGTCAAGCAGCCTGCGGAGACTCTGACTGAGTTGGATGATGCAGGGAGAGTAGGGCCCTGAGTCGGCCAGAGTTCCCGCGAGGTCGCTTCGTCTTCGTCCCCGTGGCTGCCCTCATGTACAGATTCTTGACCACTGGTCAGAGCTAGCATCTAGCAACTGACCACTGCCGAAATACATCCAAACTGGAACTGCTGCTGACCATCACCGAAATACACCCAAAGCATTCTAGCGACTGGTCAGTACTGAGATACATCAAGAGTTTTCTGTCCACTAGACTTTGGTCTGTATCGAAATATATCCAGGGGTTCGTCTGCAACTAAGATCCACAGTGATGTAGTGATCTTATTGTAGCTGGTCAGTCCTGAAATATCTTAGAGTTTTCGATCCACAACCCATACATCCACAGTTTTACACCGGGCACCGATCGTACTGAAATATATCCAGGGGTTTTAGTGACTCCAACTAAGATTAGATCCACAGAGCCTGACCAACCTTATGGTGACTACTGATATACCTCTAGTCGTCTTGTGACTGACCAGTACTAAAGCCAATCCAATCCTGTCTCTGACAGCTACATATACAGCACAGCCGGTCACTGACCACTACGAAAGACAGGCTTCCATCGTCCAACCCAGTTATCTGGAACTACTGCCTGGTCATAGCTAAAGCAAGCACTGAGAGAGGTACAGAGGTGAAGGGAAACTGCAAGTAGGGTCCAAGCAGAGCACATGTCCAAATCCACATTGACCACACGACAATCAGCGGTCAGGCGATAAGGTAATCCATATACACATGTTGAGAAGCAAATGTGAAAGCAGCGTAAACATTGCCTGCCGTTGCTAAACAGAAATCCTGAGAAATGAAGAAGGTGAATTAAAGAGGGAGAGAGGCCTAGGGTCGGGACGTACTACTACACGCCTGTTGAGCTCACTACTAGCTGTGAGTGCGCGTGTGAGGAGACAGAACTGATGGCTTGAGACAGACTCACAGACAGACAGCCATCACAATCCTCACATCACTCTCACGGGCATAATCTACACCATATGATAATGGCACGCTCCAGCCTGCTGCAACAACACTCCATGAGCAGACGGCTCTGGTAGAGTCCACTGCTTGATGGAGGGCGGACAGGCTGTTATCTGTCACCCTGTGATGTGAATGGCAAGAGGATTGATATTTCATCACTTGTCAAATACTGACCAAGCATGTGACTAATATGACACGTTCCGTGACGAGCTGTTAAACCATAATTGCTGCTTTTGACACTAATGTCAAAGTTTTGATGTTGAAAATTACAAAATTCTTGCTAATTGTATGTTTACATATCATTTTTTTAATTTTTTTAATTATTATATGGATATTTATATAGCGCGCATATCCAACCACTCATTTCAACCTTTCAAAAAATATGTTTTCAAATATATGTTTAGAATTCCTATGCATTAATCATCAATAAATGATACAAATTTTATTCATGCTTTTAGCAACCTTTGGACAAATGAGTCACACCATCTGTTGATGACGTTGATAGCAATCACAGCAGCGAGGATTCCAATCGAGCAATTAACAAACAGATATCAGTGGTTTTATCTTTTTCACTTCAATAAAACTTATGCTAGAATTTCTACCAAAAATCATGCAAGTTGAAATAGTATAACAAAAAATAAATTATGAAAGGATTTGATTTTTTATTAAATTTTAATGATTGACTTGTTTTAAATGATTTTAGATTCAGTTCATTTTAAAGATCAGTTAACGATCAAAATTGTGATATTTCATACTTTATGCTAGATATTCTATAAAAAATCATGCAAGTTGAAATAGCATAAAAAATATATAATTCTTTTTAAAGTATTCAAGGTTCAGTTCATTTTAGAGTTCAGTTAATGTTTCAAAAATGTGATATATCATACTTTATGATAGAAATTCTATAAAAAATCAGGCAAGTTGAAATAGTAACAAAACAAAAAAATGATCTAAAACTGTTGATAATTACATAACTTAAGGAGAGTTAACAGCTGTCAACAATTATCATTGGGAGATTCAGGAAGTGAAGATCTAAAGCAAAAACCCTTGGACTTCCAGTTTCATCAATAAAACAACTTGCGAAATCTAAATAGAATTGAAGATCAATCAGTTTTTAAAAAATATTTTGCTTTGTAATTTTTGCAATCTTCATATTGCAAAAGTTCAGTTTAGTATAAGGAAAGGAATTTTTAGATTTTTTAAATATTGCATGATAAAGTTCAAGTGATATTTTTATGTGTAATTCAGGGAATTATACTTAGAAAGCAACCATTCAATAGAAATAATAACCTTAAGCAAAATAAATTTCATGAAAGAGATTATCTAATATCAATATTTTGCATTAATGTTCTGAAATTATCACGATTAATTTTTATGTATAAGACAATTGTTACATACAACTCTATCAACAATGCCAGTTGATGTAAACTTTAAACCAATCACAATAAAAAAAATTAAAATTTTCCAAGACCATCTTGTATAACCCTCTGCAAAATGAAGAAGGAATTGATAGCAAACTTGATACAAATTAAAAAATCTTCAAACTTTGTTTATTACTTCACACATAGGTTGTCATCAAAGTCACTAATTAGCATGTACTTCCCCTAATGACAAGCTAATTATTATTCGACATGTATCAGACATAAACACCCCCATGACTGTTGCTTCTCCGCAAATATTGACTTACAATATCATGAATATTCATATCTTGAGCTCATTTACATATCCCCAAGCTCATTTGCATATCATTTCCAGCATGTGTGTTTCATCTTCAAAGTGGAGCACTAATTGCTAACGATTACTCACAAACACACTTCCTCATCAAGCTTGAGATCGGCGGTCAAATAAACGTCAATTTCAATCATATTCCTCGTCAATGTCATTAACTAATTGACAAGGTTACATCACTCAGAACTTACGGAATGTTTCAAGTCATGCAATGCTATGTGATTTCCAATATCTGAACAAAAAGTGCTTATGATTTGATTAATTCAGATCTGGCATTTAAATTAAGAAGTAAAATTGCCCTTAAACTTGTGTATAATAATAGAAATGTAAAAAATAATTTTTTTTATGTTTATCATTTTTCATGTTTCTGTTTCCAAGAGCAATGAAATGTTAAAGAATTCATATAGTTTCATGTCAATTACATAGAAAAGAACACTTTTCTATGTACATGTACTTATTTGGTGCATGAAATTCTTCTGGGTATACTTTTCACTTTTGTCCATATAAGGTTTGACAAGTTTCAACTTTTTACTACTTGATGCCACCTTGGGATGTATATCTCAACAATGAAAGACATAAACACCTCATCTCTAGACACCCATACCATTCTTTGAGCACTACAGACAACCAAAATAAGTGCTTAACCATGCTGAGGGGGCAGTTTACAGGAATTCCAATCTTTAATTGGTTTGCAAGAGGAATTATTATCCATGAATAACCACATGAAAGATGAGTTATTCTGAAAATAACATGACCTATAGATTAATAAGGCTTTATTGAAACCTGGTAAATGAGGTGAGGTGAGGTGATTAGGAATTTAACACCTCTTCAAGAATATTTCACTTATATCACGGCTGCTAGAATTTTTGCAGGGAGAAAGCCAGCAACACTATTGTGACTATGCATTACACTGAAACCTGCAAGCATTGGCTGGAACTAGCAAACCATGTTTGGTAATGCACTAAAAGACAGTGTAGCTTTGTACCCAAACCTTAACTGCGTGAAGGACAAATGGTTTCCTTGTAAATGAAATCAGTACTTTTGTAAAACCTTTTTGAGTTGCAATGATTCATGAATAATGATTTTAATATTTTAATCAAAGGACATGAGTAGCTTTCAGAAATTTATAACAATGTATGAATGTTCTCATTATCAAATATTGTTCACAAATCATACACTAACAGAATACATAATTCAGGTTTGGCCATTGGTTATTATCAGCATATAATTGTACATTGCCAGTGAAGGGGTTAATACTTCATATTGGCAATGTCGCCATGACAATGACAGCAAACATATATCTTTTACAATCTGTAAAGGCAGATAGATTGCAAATATGCAGCGCTAATCAAATTATTTGGATAGACCTGTGACATTCTTTCAGAAATTGACATACAGTAATTAAATCAAACCAAACCTGATATATTGGTTTGATGTTTCGTGTCAGCTATGTACGAGTTTCTTGTCACCTTTATCAGTCAAACATGCGAAAAGACGACAAATGCATGATTAATGGAATATTCTCTTTGGTTACAATAAAGATGAATTTTTTATGATGTTAAGAAATTAACTTACAAGCTTGACAGTAAGTTAGAAGTATTGTCGTTTGATCTGTTACTTTCTAGAGCCAAATATATTACAAGTGATTGATAATGTTCTTAGTGTGAAAAGAATCTCTTTCTTGTAATTAAATCTAGTTTTTATGATATATGCTTGAATTTATATCATATTACCTTCCTTAAGCCATTTGTCAATCCAAATTTCATATTCTAAACCTATTTTATCTACTTAACAATATATATTATGATAATATATGATTACAATTTTTCTTCAAAACTTTTTATTTCAAATTCAAGTAAGAAAAGTCAGTAACATTTAAGTTATCTGTTGAAATATTTTCTTAAATTCAAAAATAATTCAATATGAAAGTCAAAAAGCTAACCAACACATCATGATAAATGTTAATTTTCATTAAATAGCATGTTTCTCTAGGGGTTTATTCATTATCTACAAATCAAAGATTCAAAGAAGCTACCGAGTAAGAGCAAGCAAGCAAGTCTGCATACTGACAGGTGTAGCTACAGTTAATGTGCATGCATGCACATGCAAAGAGATGCGCAGCTGATGCACATTTCGGAATGCACATACATTTCATACCTGTCTGGTTGCAGTAGTGAATGTAAATAGAATTTCTGGTTTGTGGCAGTTTAACATGTGTGTCAAGTTGCTTTTATAGATCAGGTCTGAAACGTAAGCCTATTATGGAATCTCAAGGACATGAATAGAAGATGAAATAGAAATAGTATACCTTGCTTCGTGTTCGTCTAATGAAATCTAAATTGATTTAAGTTTCTTGATGTATTGACTTAACCCATAATCAGTGGAAATTTTATAATTCTAAACAACAGCTGTTCTAGCTTTCAACAAAACTTGAATGGATGACTTATTAGTTATTATATCTTTAATATCAATTCTTTTAACACAACCTGATAAACTTGAATTGATGACTTATTAGTTAATTTCAAATTAATATCTTTAACATCAATTCTTGGTACACAAGAAGAATTTGCAGTTCTAGGATTCCTAATATGTTCTCAAATCATATAGCCAAAAGCAAGTTTCACTTACAAATCTCTATGATTTTGAACTGATTTATCAGTTTTGATAAAGTAAGACAAGGATGTCATTCTTCAATTGCACAATATCCAATTGTAGTCAAAGCGTTAGCTCTAACAATTTGAATATTCCATAACATATGTCTGTGAATTTGATTTGACTTTTCTCTTTCAATAAACCTGAACTTTGCTTTAAAAGAGAACAATATAATTCATCAATATCAATATCTCAAGAATACATAATTTCTTCTCATTCTAAAAATTCTCTTTAACAAATCTCTATGAATTTGATTTATCAGTTTCAATAAGGTTATTTCAAGAAACGGGAACCTTCATCCATAAGACAACAATGTCATTTGTCCATTTCAAAATCTCAAGAGAACATCCACAGACTAAATTTCTGATCATCCAGATTTTTTTTAATAACAAATCTCAATGAATTTTATTTATCAGTTCCAATAAAGTTATTTCAATAAACATGAACCTTGTTTATAAGACAACGATGTCATTCGTCCATTTCAATATCTCAACGGTACGTCCACACACCAAATTTCTCATTCTGAATTTTGTCCAACAAATCTCTATGAATTTGATTTATCAGTTTCAATAAGGTTATTTCAATAAACCTGAACCTTGATTCATAAGACAACGATGTCATTCGTCCAATTCACGATCACCGAGTGCAGCCACAAGCCTGACCGTCTGCTCTCAATCAAACAACATCAATCTGCTTGTCTTTTCACTCGCCCGTAAAATTGGCCACTGGAATCTTAATTTGGGTTTATCTGTTGAGGCGAACGTGAAGATGACGAGTCTGGATAGAGAAAACCCTCGAGAGCTATTAACGAAAACAACATGACATTCACGTATTGATCCTGCTCGCTGTTATGATGTCATGTGAATTTTCTGTGTGAGAGCTTTTATTGTACTCTACCCTTGATCGGTCCTAGAAGTCTGTCGGGATTACCTTTTTTAAAACGTGAATTTTCTTTTGTGCATCATGCATCATGCACATGCAAATGCACACAAAACTGACGTGAAATTTGAAATTTTCTGACAAGCCTCTCAATCAGACTTCATTAAAAATGATTTTTTACGATATTTCAATTTTCGTTTCAAAATTTGACATTTCTTTTGTGAAACAATATGATTTTTTCAAACTAAAAAAACAACTTGATCGAATATTTCAGAAGGCAAAGATGAAATATCAGTCTTTTTCAGAATCAGAAATAGTGGGTGTTTATAATTCAAAACTCAAGAAGAGTGAAAATGTATCCAATTCTTTCATAAAAATCCTATTTATAATTTTAAAAAAATTGGATTCTGTTTCTTTGATCAGGCACCTGCGATGACGACCCACCTGGTTGGAATAAACTGTCTCGTTTATCTCCAAGCTTCAGGTGCCATCGTCATAATCTAGAGCTACTTACAACATATCACCGCCCGATAACGTCAATTACCCCGAGACTAGAGACTTATATCACTCCCACCGCTGCCCAATTACTCTCCACTTGATCTATGTATGTAGGTGGCATGCAGTCTGGAGGGGTTTCTGCTGTATCTTGGAGCTGCATATTTTTTCAAAATTGAAACTTCTTAAATTGACATTCTAGAAGTTGATGTGATGAATCAAGATTATTTTTTCGATATTCAACTTCATTATTCAGTGAAAGCAACATTTCGATGCGATCCATGACAATGACATTGGGATCTATGTCGAAACTTCACTTTAATAGAATAAAGAAGTTTATTTTCCATAAAATAATTTCCTTATTGATTTCAATTTAAACACGCAACAAACAGATCCAGAACCGCAATCTAACATCATAAAAAATCATAACCCCCTTATGTGGGTGAGGTGAGGTGATAGGGGTTTTAACACCGATTTTAAGAGTTTCACACTTATATTAAGGCTGCTAATAAAACTGCAGGGAAAAGCCTGAATACTAGTATCTTTGCATTGCGGTGAAACCTGCGAGCAATTGGCTGGAACTAGGGACTAAACACAGGGCAGAGCTTGCTACAATTGAGGCTAAGCAAGATTTTTTTCATTATACAAATGTGAATTGCCTAATACCCCTACAATTGATCTTTGTAAGTATATCTTGACATTTCTCCCCCCCAAAAAAAAAAATTGAAATCAACAACTGCCAATGTAAAGGGCATTAACCAGAATATGACATGTGATATGTGTTCATTATAAATATGTGTATTGCCTAATACCACTTCTTCTTGATGTATATAGGTGGATTCAATCTGTCATTTTTATAGGGTATTTCAAACGATTTATACAAAACACTTGCACTTAATGGATAATATGTATAGTGCTCTATTTATCCATATGTAAGTATGTGTCATGATTTCAGACTTATCTTGAATACAATTTAAGAACATATGTACAAAAAGTGAAAGGGTATACAAATAACATCATAATATACAAGATAATAACCAATGTTAACCCTTTACCTCTGTGTCTAGGAATTTGTGCCACTAGATTTGTCTTTTGAATGTTGCGATTCAGAAATTGTATTTAAAATTAGTTAATAAATACAAGAGAAAATAATTTCTTATTAAACCTCTAAAGAAAGGGTAAATGTGCAATGAAAGTGACAAAAAATGAGGAAATAATAAACAATGATGCACATCTAATGCATGTCAGCTGATACAAGGCAAAACAGAGATAAAATTGGTATCAAAAGCACTATAACTCACATAAACCAGGGAATACCTTGCATTATCTCTACCACGATGGTCGTAATGTTTCTTAGCATCAACCAATACCTGGTAAAGAGCAGATCCATGAAACCAAATCAATTTTATCACTTTTGAAATTGACGAGTCTCCGAAATAGTCAATATTTGAGTGTGAAGAGAATTCATTGATCTCTGCATTATTCTGCACTGGCGCCTTAGTCTTGGAGGTGACATTCAAACTTCTGGAAGTCACTGGATATGAGAAGTCGCAGTGAAGTGAAGTTGTGATGCAACATAAACTAAGAGTTGAAGTGAGGCAATTTGGGGTTTAACCCCGCTTTCAAAAGTATTTCACTTATATCACGGCTGCTAGTATTATTGCAGGGAGAAAGCCTGCAAAACTATTGTGGCTTTGCATTGCAGTGAAACCTGCGAGCATCTGCCTGTACTAGCCAACTATGGGTGGTACCGCGCTGAAAGTCAGTGTAGCATTGCACACAAACTTTACTGAATGTAGTACTGTTATCAAAGCAGACAAAGTTGTTGAACCCCATGTAGGATTTAAACCCGGAACCTCTTGATCTGAAGTTGAATGTGTCAACCACTTTGTTATTGAGTCATTGTAATATGATGTACAACCTTAAATTTTCCAAAAGCATTGAAAGCATTTTACAACTCTTCAATGTAGAGAAATGCAAAAGAAAAAGAAGCTTGCACAACTATTGCAGCAAAAGATCAGTATTGAGTAAAACTTGATTTATACAGATGCATATCATGCCTTTCAACAACTCTCTGCACAGAAATGCAAAACAAAGTGATCGACACAACCATTGGAATGCAATAAGGTGTGAATGATCAGGTTTATGTAAAACATGTTCATGCATAGTAACAACTGTATGTACAAATATTTTCAAAGAAGAAGGAAGCCGCACCACTGTCACTCCAAATGTGAGTTCTGTTCATGTCGAAGTTTTTTCAACCATCTTCCCAACACAGCCCTACAGCTGTCAACATGCTTTGGTGTACATATGTATACATCATAGATTTCACTCATCCAGCTGGCAATGAAATGAACGTGTTCACGCTGTGAAGAGAGAGTAGTGCAGTGAACTCGAGGTGAGGTGAGGTGATGTTGGGTTTAACGCCGCTTTCGAGAGTATTTCACTTATATCGCGGCTGCTAGTATTATTGCAGGGAGAAACCTGCGAGCATCGGCTGGAACTAGCGCACCATGGGTGATACTGCGCTGAAATTCAGTGTAGCATTGCACCCAAACCTTAATGCGTGTAGAACAGTTCTCTACTGCAAGCAAAGTTGCCGAGCCCCTGGAGGGATTCGAACCACGGACCTCTTGATCGGAAGCTGAACGCGCTAACCACTGCGCTATCCCGCCCCCTGGCGAACTCGAACTGTCTCCCGCTGTCATTGGTCAATACAAGGTCACCAGCCTCGTAATTTCATGATTCGAACGATGAGTTAATAATTTCTCTTCAGCATCCATAAAACCACAAGAATTGCACTGGGTGACTGTATTAACGCTCATTTCAATAGTGTTAATTTCGTTTGAATATTTATAAGGCTAACACTTTGTTAATCATAGTAATTATTCATCACATCAATCAATTACTCTATGCAATGAGATCGTAATCTCTTCTTTGTGCTGCTAATTTGATAAACAATTTGACATTTCATGTTAAATTGATTTATCAACAATCCTTCAGCTTTTATCTGGATACTCTAAATAGTGCATGACTTCAGATTGATTTTGTGAAAAAAGCAAACAGTTGATCGTTTATGAATTATTTTAAGCAAATGTTTGAAATGAATGAGAAAGAAGTGTCAAAATCAGAAGTATTCCACTGTTGTCACTTGCTTGCTATTTATCATCAAAAAAAGAAATATGCAATGTGAAAAAAAACATGGACCAAGAATGATAAATATATGAAAACACTCATGATCAGATATGACAACTCAAATCAACATTTTTTAAGGCTGAATTTTGCATTTATTTTTCTATAATTTACAATCCCTCCTTGAATCAGCAGAGTTATCCTTTTCCAGAGTAACAGAGCATTCGACAAGCCAGGCAATTGAATGATGAAAAAATGGATGAAAAATTACTAAGATAGGGATCAAGTTTCAAAACAGTTTTTCACCGGTAATGAAAAGACGGATGTAAATTGTCGGCAAGTTAACCGTCAGATGAACCATGCAACGCTGCCACGTCAATGTCCGCCATTCATCCCGAGTCTCTTGTCAATTTCAATTTGTTGAGACAGTAGCTTGCACAGTCCGGAGCAAAAGACAGGATAGAGCACCACAAAGGATTGCAGTTTCGAATAAATTTGGAAAGTTTCTATCTTTCTTGATTTCAAAGGAAATCTGTGCAAGAATTGGTGTAAATTACATCAATTGACAGGTTAAAAAGTGTTTCGGATTTCAACAGCTATAAATCTAATTATCAATGTCATTTCTTATGCCTTTTGCATGCGCTCGGTGCAAATTACTTCCAATAAAGCTGATATTATTTGGTTTACTTGAAAATTTTGAAATCTTGAAAGAGAATAAAGTTAGATTGTTAAGTTTCACTGCATGCTTGTCATATTCGTCTTTACATGATAAGTTGTTGAAGTGTTAATAAAATCACGATTCTGACTGCACTGCGTCCTTTCTTATTCATAATGTTGTTAAAACTAAGGAAAGACATTTGTAAGATCTAACATAAAAAATCTGTTTAAAATGTTAAGTGTTCTGAACTTAGAGAAGCAAACTTTTTATCAAAGGGAATGATTTTTTCAAATTCAAAGCAAAAATATCTTAAAAATTAAAATGAATAAAATTACAAATGATCGAGTGAAGCCTTTATCCAAACTTATGAAATGTTATATGGCTGTACTTTAAACAAGGTTATATGAAAATGGAAAGAGAAAATAGATCCAAAGAATAAATATAAATTTTGCAGTTCAAAATATTTATTCCATGATATTTTGGCGCTCATTTGAGAGCATCATAATTCATATGAACATTTAATCATCTCAGATTGTTAAATATGAAGAAAATAAACTTAACCATATGATAATTTCTAAAACATTTGATCTGAAATATTGCAAAAACTTCATAAACACTAATAACAAACCTAATTTCTAGACATTAAGTGGACAAACTTTACAAATGAACTTAAAATCATGGCTTGCAAAAAAACATATCAAAATAAAAAACCTGGATTAAATTTTGAAAAATATTTTTGAACTAAGACAATAGCTAGATTATTCGACATACCCCAGCTTGATATCAGCTTACTTGACAAAATTAACCAGTAATGAAAAATATATCTCTCAACAGAAAACATCATTGAATAAATAAACGAGGACAAATTACTTTTTGCAAACATAAACTATCCAAACCCTTTTCACAATCTCAGATTATGGACATTCATCGGACAAAATTGACCAGCAATGAAAGTGGCACGGCGTTTGACAGAACACAAGGCGCCAGACCGAAAATGATTCCTGCAAGGCTCAAAGACTCAATAACCACTAATAGCATTGAAACGGTATTAATCAGGGTTCCTGATACCCGATCTATGGCATATTCATTTACCGGCTCAGTCAGTGTGATACATTGCAGTCTTCATGTCCGACTTTTCATTCTCAATTATCGGGATGCGGGACATTGACAAGAATAGTTTATCAATCGGGATTGATCTAAGAGAATTCCCAAGACAAGGGGTTATTCATCAGTCTTGTCCGCTATAAACACTTGTTGTCATGGTAAGGCCGACCATATTTTTTTCTCATTTTCTCATCTCTGATTTTCCCTCCTGACGTAAAAATTTTTAAAATGTGTTTTTATTTGTCATTTCTCGCCGCCATTTTCAAAATGTGATAAAAAAATCTGTTTTATGACACTTGTAAAATGTATACATCATCTCAAAAGGAATTCCCTTTTCCAATTTGGCTTTTCATTTTACATTGTCTTTATCATGACATGACCATATATCTACAAATACACACCACTTTTATTTTTCCCTTTTTTAATTTTTTTTTCGATTGCTCTCTCAAATGAAGAAGGACTTAGATGATGAGAAACACACAAAAATATGGATGGCCTAAATAGGATTTATCTGTGTATAATTCTTACCAAACTAGTTTCATGATGACTACAATATTGGAAAAACATTTTTTTTGCCATATATTGATAAATATCACAGTCATGGACAACACATGAATTCAAGACAGTTATCGGCCAAATCAATACTTTACATATAACACTAGATGAACATGTGAACATTTGACATTCTACATGCCCTTTGCTGAAATGCTAAAAGCCACCAAATTAGGGCAGTCTTATGCTAAAAAGATATAACTGAAATAATTGAGAATGTAAGCCTTGTATTATAAAAAATATCTAACTATTTTTTTTTCTTTGCCAAAAGTAACCAAAATGTACCAAAATGAATATTTCATATCGACAGATACTGTAATTTATCTATTAAATCGATGTCTCCAATAGTTCAACCACATAATAATTTTCTGAGGTCACAAATTCAAAACTCTCACAAAAGTTGATGCTCCTATGATTCATGCATTGCTTGAAATAATTGTTAAATTTGCAAAACAAAAAAATGATTGCATAGCAGTAATCTATTTACAATATCCTGATTATGATAACATTGCCATTATTATGTGATCATCTTTAAAATCTATGCATTTATATCACACATGTACTTGATATTTTTCCAATATATTGACCAAAGAGCCAAATAATTTACCAAAAGTGAAAATAGTTCAACCATAACCTTTCTGAAAACCTCTGAAAATTTTAAGTTCGAGTTAATAGAGAAATTACGATAACACTTAATATAAAGGCATTGTACAATACTTATACTAATCTACTTGAAAATGCAATGAAAAATTTAAATAGAGTACATTTTGACAGACAACAAAAGCCAAAAAATCTACCAAAAGTGAAAATAGTTCAACCAAAGACCTTTTCTGAAAATCGTCCCAAAATTTTAGGGTTGAATTAATAGAGAAATTACGATAACACATTATATGAATGGCATTGTACAATATTATTATACATACTAATCTACTTGAAAATGTACTGAAAAACTTAGAATACATTTTGACAGACAACAAGAGCCAAAAAATCAACCCAAAATGAAAATAGTTCAACCATAGACCTTTTCTGAAAACCTTCTGAAAATATTAGGGTTGAATTAATAGAGAAATTATGGTATATATAAATGGCATTGTACAATATTATACATACTAATCTACTTGAAAATGTACTGAACAAATTTAATAGAGTACATTTTGTCAGACAAGAGCCAAAAAATCCACCAAAAGTGAAAATAGTTCAACCATAGACCTTTTCTGAAAATCTTCTGAAAATTTAGGGTTGAATTAATAGAGAAATTATGATAACACTTAATATAAAGCATTGTACAATACTATACAACTACTTGAAAATGTAACGAAATTTTTTGACTACATTTTGACAGACAACAAATTAAACCAGCCATATCGACAGCTGGCTCTTGTTTTTTTCTGTTCTGAATTCTTTATTTCTGTTTTAGACGAGGGACCAAGTCTGATTTGATAAGGTTTCTATTACAGGCTAGGTGTCCGGGAAGATGCTAGAATCATGAATTGTTAATACCAGGACTCATTGTTGCTACACTAGATACACTCAGACCAAGAACCATTCAGTCTAAGTAAACCTAGCCTCACTTTTATCCGTTACACTGCTATACTGAGTCTAGAAAGGCTTGGTTGAGAGTCGCGTCAGCCCACATGACCAAGTTGACCAATCAGAACTGATCTTACCAAGCCACAATAGTGTGCCTTCGCACGTATAACGTTGGAGGGTCATAGGTCGCAGAAAGGTCGGCTGACGCGACCCCAACCAGCCCTTTCTAGACTCAGTATAGCAGTGTAACGGATAATAGTGAGGCTAGGTTTACTTAGACTGAAGAACCATTGTGATTCTAACATTGAGACAGTAGTTCTAGATCCTGTCTGTTTCTTGGAGAAAAACAACAGAGATGCTGAGTAGAACTTAATCTTACGGATATTTCACAATTCTGTGTTACACAATTTCTTGAAATTTATTTGATAAATGTGATGAAATAGTTCCTTTGGCTATATTGTTGACAGGTAAAAGAGTGTTTGTTTACTTGTTACACAATTTCTTGAAAATTTATTTGATAAATGTCATAAAATAGTTCTTGTAGCTATATTTTTGACAGGTAAAAGAGTGTTTGTTGACTTAAATTTGTACCCAATTTCTTGAAAATTTAATTGATAAATGTGATGAAATAGTTCCTGTAGCTATATTGTTATAAGTTAAAAGAGTGTTTGTTTACTTGTTACACAATTTCTTTAAAATCTATTTGATAAATGTGATGAAATAGTTCCTGTAGCTATTTTGGTTACAGGTTACAGAGCGAGTTTTTGGAAAACTAAGAATTTCAAAATACAAATAGTGTTATTGTTAATATGGTGAAAGGTATGATCTAATTATCATCAAATATCATAAGGATGATCATTCCAAAAACATGTAATTTCACTGCTTTAACTGTATTTTACTGTTTAAAAGGTAAAATAATAATAAGAAACTTTAAAATAAGATGTCAGAATTTAATTAATTTCTTTGAAGAGCATTTAGAAGTGGTATACATAAGAGCAGCAAATGTTTTGGATAAAATGTTCTCAGAATTTTATTTGATTTTAATTGAAAGCATAGATACCAATCAATTAAACTCTTCAAATCATCATTATTCATTTACAATAAACACAAAACCCTCTTGAAAATCTAAAAAAATTCTTTTATTAAGAAAATCATTAAGGTTTATGTTTCAAAGACTCCCAACAAAACCTTTTTGTCCTTAGACTAACCCCATGGAAACGTGTCTTTTACCAAGCATGCAAAATAATTACATTAGATGCTGTGTTGCCCTGTAATGGGACGTTATTGAGCAAAAAAGCACTTTTAAAATCAACTCGGTTTGTCAGACTGAATCGCTGAGTGCCTAATCTTGATTGAAAATTGTTCCACAGAGGTCTTGATGGGATTTTCAGCTCAAAAGGTACAAACCTCTTACAGAATATCGCTTTTCATTGTGTCAGCAGGTTAGTGTATTATACGACTTCTACTTGAAATCAAATCGATCTTAGATATTTGGCTCTGGAATTTCTTAATCATTTCCTGTCTAATTGCAGAATTAAACAACTTAACTGTGTTTTCTAAAAACATTTAAACTTCCAATTCAATTGCTGTTGGACTTAATTCTTTTTAACGATATTTGAACAAAAATTCAAATCTAGAAATTAATCTTTTAAATAAGGATAACATTAACAACTTGAATACTTTTTTAAAATTCAAAAAACAAAAACAAGATTTCTCTAGAATTCCACTCATTCATTTGATTGTATACTTGTAGGTTTGTATGGAAAAATATGATATGTAACTTTAAGATCAACATTTTCTCTTGTTACATTGTTGGTAACCAAATAATAAACTAATTATATCTGTTTCAAATATTTGCAATAGTTTCAAAGAGCAGTATTCATTTATTTATTATAAAATTGCAATATTCTTGTTACCAAGTTTTACATAAACAGCTTGGAGAAATTTTTGCATATTTAATCAAAATTCTTCACAATAAGTATGAAAATGCTCTTACGATTATCGATTTTGACGAGGATGGCTAACATTTAAAGGGTAAGTAGCTTATGAATAATTAAAGAAAAAAAACCTACATCAACTATAACAAAAATACTTTAATTTACAAAATTTCTTTAAACAGCCTTTGGCACGGAAAAATCATGAAAGAAACATATATCAAATTTTTTGACTTTCGGGTCTTCCCTTTTACGTTCCTTAGAACAAAACAAGCAAAGACCAATAATGACTGAAGCACATAATAGGTTCTGTCGCTGCTACACTTAATTTTCCTTTATTTTCATGACTTGAACATCTTAATGTTTTTACTTCTCTTGAAGTAGCAAGTATTACAACAAAGACAGAACAATTACACTTCAGTACAAACATCCAGGTCTAAAAGGCTACCAGGCACTGTGTTCAGAATTAAAGGGACGGTCCATAAAAAAGTCCTCAAGAGGTAATCAGGAGAACTTAGAGTCTCTGCGACGTCCACCATTTGTATCTGTCACGACAGAACAGCAATTTCGACCAATTAAAGATTCCACTCTTTACCATTTGCACGACACCTTGACAAGCGAAACGCAGACGGGAGAATGTCCCCGTTTTATTGATTGCCGTTCGTGTTCAGCGTCTTTCGTCTTGGCGTTATTTTGGTCAATAAAAAGGACAGAGAAAGTTGATCAGATTGTGACATGTGAAGACATATTCTCATAAAAGTGGATCGATAGTCTATATAAAACTTTAAACCTTTGCTCAGTTAGTTACAGAGAACGTCTCAATTTCTTGTTGCAGCTTTGAAGCCATGCTTTCAAGGTAGACGTCTGCTTGACAAAGTTCTATGGAGTTAACCCATTACCTGCTAATTTAGAAACAACAAGTAAAATCTGTCTGAACACAATTCCTTCTTTTAAGATTGTGATTTGTACAAAAAAAAATCAAAAAGAAATTCATACAATTTTTTTTATAACAATTATATACTAACCTATTTTTTAAAGCAAGAGATATTAGAAAGCCCTGTTTGTGGAAATGGATCGTAAAATTGCAATGTTTATTCAATAAAACTATAATTTTTAGTAACATTATTTATATATACAAATCTGTAATTTGATTTCAAATCATGTATAAAACATAACAATTAGAAAGTTATAAATTTAATCATGTTTATAATAATTGACATTAAATGGTTTGAAATCATCCGCTTGGATGGTCTTTAGCCTGCATGAATACTATTTGAAAAGAAAGTCTATTGATTTATTCATATTAGAAAATTGATTTATTTCTACAGGTGTTTATTGAAGTGTGAAATCTATGACTTCAAATCTTCGAGTTAATGAATTCACTTGTGAAAATAAACAATAGATGAATTTATATGAATGGTATCATTTCCAAGCTTATGGAAATATTATGATATCAACGAAGTGATTGTTGGCGTTGTTGGAAACTAAATATTAATAAATTCACAGATCATTGTTCAGATTTTATATTAAAGCGATTTGAATTAATAGTATTCACAAATGTTTTCAAATATCAATATTCACAGCAGCGATCAATATGTTAATTATGACTATCAAACAATGTCGATGGCAAGAAACAGGCAAGTTTGGTTATTGCTGGCAGTGTTGCTCGACTCTGAGGGTGTGGGTTCGAATCCTGCATGGGACTTGGCCCGAAAAAATACATCTGGACTTTTAAAGATAATTTGATCACAAATATAACATTGTTATATAAATAATCAAAACTCTTTATTTCTCAAACTACATTACTGACTTATTAAAATCTAAATATTTTAGATATTTAAATACCTACCTAACTTAGTATATGCCACTTACCTTTCTCACGAGAGACAGAGGTTTACCGCGAAATTCATCGTGCTTACCGGATGGGCTGCCCCCAGCCCACTGCGCATGAGCGGGAAACCGGAATCCTGGGTAAA
>OU744725.1:47443639-47513639 GCA_916613615.1 Steromphala cineraria
GAGGGGGTGGGAGGGAGGGAGGGAGAAATAGTTTATTCAAGTGTCACGTAGTTTACAATAAAATCACAGAATACATATTAAATACATTCGGTAAAAATACCCGGCCTTTATAGACCTATAAGACACTGTAATTCGTTAAAACACGTTTATTACATCAGTTACACATATAAAAGGGGAAATAAAATACAAGGGATAAAATGGATAAAATAATAGTGCGAGAGAAAGTACCGTATAGCCTAATCCTAAACCTTGCTTATCAAACCAGCGGGAGTAATTAAGCCATTAATTGAGTTTTTGCATTTTACTAAGAAAACATGGGGTTTTTTACTTGAGAAGAAATAATTAATTAAACAAGAGAGAATTTGAGTAAGTATTTTATTGAGAAAACATGTTTTGGAATTGAGAAGATGTATAGTAAATTAGTAAGGCATTTGACATGGTCTGGAAAACAGGCTTGATACAAAAAGTTAAGAAAAGGTTAAATGTTAAACTTTATAAAGTTTATATCAGACAGAAGATGAAAATTCAATAGAAACATGAGTTGTCAAGACATGGCCAGCTTTTACCAGCTCTGCAAACAAGGGGCAAACCCCGCCAAAATCACCAAATGCGGAAAAGGTTTCCTTATCACAATTGATAACAAACAGTATCTCGACAACATATCAGGGCACACAGCAATCAATGGAGTCAAAGTTAAATACAGCATTCCCAAGTGGGTAACGCAAATAAAGGGAGTTATTAAACTCCGCAGAAGCAGAACAGACGAAGATCTGGAACATTGCAAGAATTATGCAAACAAATACAACAGTATCAAAATACTGCAGGTCAAAAGAATAAAAAAACAGGAGGAAAATACACCATCAGTAATGTTAACCTTTGAGGGAACAACGCTACCCAAACATATCACTTTCGCGGGTATACCAGAAATGGAAGTAGAGCCATTCCTAAAACAACCAACCTTCTGTACCAAATTTTTTCAATATGACCGTACAACAGTAAACTGCAAAAATGCCAAACACTGCTCTAGATGTCCCAACTCAGGGCACGACTTTGACACGTGCAGATATAAAATGTATTGTGGTAACTGCAGGCAGGCAGGACACTGTCACGAAAATGTCCCTATAGATTGAAGCATTTGCAACAACTAAACAAACATTTCAAAACAACTGACAACAAAACCAACAAAACAACCAAAGAGGATTACAACCAATCTGTAGCATTCAACCCCTCAAATCACTCTTCACCCAGACAATCACCTATCAATGAAGAAATTCTTTATTCTAGGAAAGTAGTACCAAGACAACACGTACACAACTCAGAAGAAAAACACAAAAGATTAGAGGAAACACTGAGAAAAGTTGAAGAAAGACTTCTTGAAGACACAAGGAATCAGAGCAACAAAACAAAGTTGGCGAAAACAAAAACAAAAAACAAATCCGAAAAATATCTACCACCAATGATGAGGAAAAAACTCGCCTACCCTCACAATTCTCAAAAAAGCACTACCAAAAAGTCACAACAACAAAGACAACAGGACCTTGGGGAAACAATTAATTGTGAGTGAGTGAGTTTATTGCAGTAAAGGGGCCACCGGCCCATTATACATGTACATGGGTTACAGAATAAGTTGGCTGAAGCGCCATAAAATATACAGATAGTGTATGATGCAATTATATTATGGACATGAGGCATCAGGGTGATGTAAGAAAAGTAGCACGTTTCTTTTGTGCTTGGAAAATATATTTAGCCAGATTATTAAGTACAATGCTATCTTGGGACATGAATAATAAGTTAAGTTTAGTATCAGATGGGAAAACATAATAGTACTCTTGCAAAAGACATGTTCGGAGGTTATGATAGAAAGGGCATTCAAGACAGAAATGTAATTCTGATTCAACATTGGGTCTAACACAGAATGGGCAAAGACGATCTTTACGGTCAAGTTTTAAACGCCTGCCATATTCAATCATTAGGTCATGGTTGGAACAGCGGAATTTACATAGAGCAGTGCAATAAGCTTTAACCTTTACCACGCTGAGATAAATTTCTTCATGGGAATAGAATTTAATTTGTCTGTAGAAACACTAAAGCACAACCAAAATCAAAACACACCAACAGTGTAGTGGATAGGATCATTCTATCCATAACCCAAGCAATTATCAACTCAACACCAACATACTCTGACAAAGAACACCAACGAGATGTCAAGAGAATGTACTCAAACGCTATGAAAGTAGGGTTATGTAGCTTAAACGGCCAGTTCGACCGCGTTTTCACTGATAAGCTTAGGCTGCTAACGAAGCTATGTTTAGACACAGCGCGTCATTTGTTTAGCAGATCTATAAATAGAGTGAGAAATGTCCCTTCCCATAATGCAATGTAGTGTGCAGGGAATTCTGGGTGGGACCAATGTTTTCAGTGCCCATCAAAATTCGACAATGGCCCTTCGTTTTTTAAAAACAGTCACTACGTTAATATCATGGTATTTACATGGTTATATGTGTAAAAGGGTCCTTTCATCCTTAAAAAAATTTTGTCGTGTGAACAACAGTACAAAATCAGTTGTATTTAGGCCCCTTGCAGTGACATGTCAACTCATGATTGTAAACCAATTTCTACAAATGTTTATCCAGTTAAAAATCCGTAAATTTATTGTAGATTTCGCCCTCGACTTCGCACAACCTCACTCATAGTAAAACATTTTTTTCTTCAAAAATATATCTTAATCACTTAATTCACATAATGTTCGGAAAACTGCAATATGTACTGTGTATAATTGGGATTGCGGCAGCGCTGACGAACATTTTGTATATTCGAAAGCCGATGCGAATCAACTATTCTTCTCAGTGTCATATTGATTGAGCCAGTCATATTGATTGAGACTAGACATTTTAGGTGTCATATGTAGATTTCAATAAACAATCTGTCTGTCAATTTTCTTATGCAGACATTATTAACAAATCTCCTACAATTTAAACATCCAAGTAACTACAACATCGACCAAACAATCAGCTGACAATAATCCTAGTGGCTGCCATGATCAAGGCTTCGAGTTCGATCGGCTTTCTTCCGCCATTTTGAATTGTTAGCATTGCGAGAAAACAAATGTACTGTATCATGCTAATTCATTGAGTAAATCAAGAAAAATTAATTGATTGATAGAAAAGGGATATGTTTACACGTGATGCATAATAAAAGTTACCAGTAAAGACAATGTTTTGTGACAGTAAATGCCAGTAATGCACCTCACGCTCGTAGCTCCGATGATTGGCTTCATTTCACGATGTTTTTCTTTTTTTGGGGCGATACACTTAATTCTTTGTCAAATTGTTAAATCATGAACAACTGAAATGATAACCATAGAACATATACGAAATTAAGTGTAAAATAATCATGTAAAAATCGTATATATTAATTAACAGGAAAGTCCTCCTGAATTTCGTTTCCACCAAAAAAGCACCGCTCGAAGTGCTTGTCAGTGGCTTTGATTATTTTCGCTATTTTTTTTTTGTTTTGAAGGGCGAATAAGAACAAATTACCAAACTTGACATAGTTATTAACATAAAAAAATAGAAAACAAATCGAATATATAAAATTTGACGTGTCGTGTGCAAAAGGGAATTCCCTCCCGAATATTTGTGGAACAAAAAATACCCTGTCGAACTGGGCGTTTAAGCTGGGAACACTTCTTTGAGAAAATCCACCAAAACAACCCATCAAATGACACCTCTCACTACCAAGCAAGAAACAATTACTAAATCACACACGCTGAAACAATCAAGCCCCCCTCATTTGTAAAGGCAGACTTCACTGTACTACAACAAAATGTCAACAGACTAGGCACCAATGGTGAAGAGCTTAAAGTATTACTACAAAACAAGTCAATACAACCAAGCGTAATACTTCTACAGGAAAAAAATTATCTTATAGAAGGGATTATAAAATCCCAGGTTATAACATACTAAGAAAGGGTCGTTTTACGGAGATGATAAAAATCCCACAAGGTGGACTTATAATTGCCATAAAACATGATATTGATTTCAAACCCCTAGATATAAACATTGAAGGCATAGAAATTAATGGCGTAACAGTAACATAAACGGTAATAAACCAACAAATGTTAACAATGTCTATTTACCCCACAGCACAAAAAATACAGTTGAAATACTCAACAAATTACTATCCTATCTCGCCAACTCAGCCTATTTGGGTGGCGATTTTAATGCACACCATAGCCTCTGGGAGGCAGACGATAGAACCGATACCAGAGGTTCAGTCATACAAAAATGGTTAGAGGATAACAAACTTATTGTTCTCAACAATGGTGAACCTACTTTTCACAGGCTGTCACAAGGTATATACACCACAAGAGATCTTAGCATTATTACACCAGACCTAGTTATGATGCTAGTTTATATGTTCATGACGACAGTTGGGGAAGTGATCACTTCCCACTATTCACCACATTAAAGAATAACAATACACAACAAGCACAAAAAACAATACCCATAACAGTTGGAATTTTAACAAAGCAAATTGGGAAATATTTCAAAATATATGTGAGCAAAACCTAAACAATGATGTAAAAGACGAAATGTTAACATATACAACAAAAATATCACCGAGGTAATTATAATTGCTGCTTATGTAGCCATTCCAACCAAAAGAACTCACAATCATATACCTGTACCATGGTGGAATGAAGAAATTATGCAAGCGAGAAAAGAAAGAAAACTTCTCAGGAAAAAAGCTAAAAAGGAAGTTAATACAACAAGCGGCAGCAGCTAGAATATGGTCAAAACTTTAATAAGTAAGGCAAAAATCCAATCATGGAAAAAAAATGTGTAGCACATTAGAATCTAACTCAAATCTATCAAATCTAACTCAAGGCAAGTCTGGAAAAAGATAAATGTCTTTAGAGGTAAAAACACTAAATCCCATATTCCAAGTATCAACAACAGCAAAATCAAACAGGAAAAAATAGACAATTTATGCAAACAATTCTCACAAGCAAGCTTTTCAAGATAAAGTAAAAAATACACAACCTTGTTCGAAGGACAAAAACAAGTCAAACTTATGGTACAATAAGTCATTCACAATATCAGAACTTAACAATATTGTAAATAATAAAAAAGGAACAGCATCTGGTATTGATTAACACAATGCTTAAAGATCTCCCCTATAAAGGTAAACGAGTGTTATTAGATTTCTACAATAAGTTAAGGAAAGACGGCACGTTACCAACAGACTGGAAAGAAAGTCTTATAATACCATTACATAAACAGGGAAAAGACCCTACCAAATCCGATTCATATAGACCAGTCTCCTTAACATCTAATCTTTGTAAAACACTCGAAGCTATGGCAACGAAAAGACTACAACACTATCTAGAAACTAACGAATTGATCACACAAAATCAATCAGGTTATAGAAAATCCTATAGCACCACTGATCATATTGTTAGATTACAACACTCTATCAGACAAGCACAACAAAATAATAAATTCACTACGGCAGTCTTTCTAGACTTAAGTAAAGCATTTGACATAGTTTGGAAAACAGGCTTGATACACAAAGTTAAGAAAAGGGGCATACAAGGGGAATTGTTAAACTTTATAAACGACTTTATGTCAGACAGAACTTTTCGTCTTAAAACAGATGATCAAATATCAGACAACTACAATTTAGAAAATGGAACCCCACAATGAAGTATCATTTCACAAACCTTGTTCAATATTATGATAGATGATCTATTTCACAAACTACCGAAACAAGTGAACACCTCACAATTCGCGGACGATGGGGCCCTTTGGGTCAGTCAGAAACATCAACATGTAGCTGCAGAAATATTACAAAAAGCCTTAATCAAAGTAAATGAATGGACCAAAAACTGGGGATTTCAATTATCCACAAGCAAAACTGTATCAATTCTCTTTCGGCCAACACCTAGAGCCGACTGCAGACCACTGAGATTATACATTAATGAAGAACCATTAAACCAAGTTAAGTATGTCAAATTCTTAGGCATAATCTTTGATGAATATCTAACATGTAATCAACATATTGTTGAACTGTCACAAAGATGCAAAAAGGATCTCAATATATTACGAATGCTTTCTCACACCAAGTGGGGCAGCAGCAAGGAAATGTTACTCTTACTATATAAATCTCTGATTAAATCCAAACTGCACTATGGAGTAGAAGCTTTGTGCGACACCAGTCAAACCAACATACAAAGCTAAAAACTATACAAAATCAAGCTTACAGATATATATCAGGATGCCTAAGTGGCACATCAATGGAACTAGTCAGACATGAACTAGGCGAACTCCCGCTGAAAAAAAAGAATGGGAAAATAATATTACCAACTATATTGTTAGATCAAAGCATAAGCCATTTTTACAAAACATCACACAAAAAAAGCAAATAATTACTAAAAAGAGTAAAATCAATACCAACACCATTTGGTGTTACCATGAAAAAACACACAGACAAATATGACCCTGATGCATTAGACATTATCTCTTACCAATATATAAAGCATATCCTAAAACCTCCAGACATCCCCGATATCCAAGTTGATATCAAATTGAAAGACCTCATAGACAAAAATAATCAGAGTAGGCTCTGGGATAACCTTCACTGACACAGGTGAGGAAGATATATCCCTTAAACTACTAGACAATACCTCTATTCTCACAGCTTTCTATTCGACAAGCACTCATTATCAGTAAAGTCTACAAAAACAGAAATATAGCTGTATTTACAGATTGTACATAATGTGTACATAATCCTGTCTTACTTGTTATTTGTTAGATATGTTTATTGGGTGCACTCAGCCGTTACAAAGGTGACCATGTACAATATCATGATACTTCGTAGTGTGTAGATAACAAAACCTCATGCACATTATATAGAATCACTTCAGTTTTATTCATAAGTTCTTTGAAACATTTTTTTAAAGGGTTTAACTTGTCTTCAATTATGTTTGGTCACCCAGGCTCATCACATGTAAACGTTGAACTACTGAAATCGGTACATCATTATATCGTAATATTTAAAGAGCCGCTGTATAACCTTTTTTAAATATATTTTTCATAAGATATTGGTCAAATAACTATATAACATAAATATTAGGCCAAAACAGCAACGATACACAGTTTCTCAATGAAGCTACAGCTAAGTAAACATTGCGTAACATGGCGTCTGCTCGTCGCCGTCCAGCGACAAACCAAAACAAGGCTGAGAGGTCACGGGAAGGGGAAACCGGAAGTGACGTGGCAGTAGGCGAAGCTTTCGTCTGCTTATATGGAAAATGGTAGGCGAAATCCGTAGTTCTGCGTTTTCAAAGCGATTAACAGTATGGCATATCATTGTGTTGCTGTCAACTGTCCTAGAATATCTCCTGATGAAGTTTCCGTAGACAAATTCCCATCACATTGCTCGTTCACGCCAAATTAACCCGCTGTGTTAGGTCAAACAGAGCAATGTGACAATCTACATCGAACTCACGTGTTCCGATCACTACACCGATTTTCTGTTTCGAGCTCGCATTTTCACTGAATGTACAGTTTGGCATGCAGAGAAAAAAAGAGATTAGTAAAATATAAAACATAGCACAAAGTTTTTGGCTGATTTATGGAAATAATCCGAATTAACAATGCTCACATTTAGATTTGAACGTTGTTGAATAAACAATGACATTGGTCTGCATGTGTTATTTACTTTCTTTAGATCAGATACTCACCTATTACACAATTACTTTACTGTCTATCGTATTTTCTGTCTGTTTCCTAATTAAAAGCTATCAAATGATGACTATAGCAGGTAGGTTATATAATGCACAGTCATCAACACCTGGCTATTTTATGACATCAGCTTATTAGGTAACATCAAATAGCAATTGTATTCCTTAACGTCCCTTTTTTCTCCGATTGGTAAATTATAACCTGTTGAAATAAGAAATACTTTTTTTGCTCTGATAATTATTTTGAATAAGGTTTATTTAATAAATCTTCATTCTTTTGGGCCATGTATCGGGTATTGTTGTGAACAATATCTCTTCTATGTACAAGATTGTCAGTGAAATGCCCTAGCTATTAAAATAATGTTTTAAACAAGACATCAGTCATCATCCAATACATGCCTTTCATTGAGAATTGTAACTTATCCATCACTAAATGAAATAACTAAGAAAAACGTATATTTTTTTTATCCTGTTACAAAATGAAGTCAAAGGCATTTCTAAAAAATTGGTTTAGTGTTTAAAAAATAGTATTGTATTATAAAATCCATTATGTTGTGCTACTAAAGTTATATTCAATAACAACAAACAACTGTGGACGAAGATAAAACGGTTCACACGTGAGCAATTGTTTATGACGAAAATACTTCCGGGTTCTCACGTGCAGTTTTATGACAACATTGCGCAAATCGAGACCAGCTACATGCTGTAGCATTATGCGCACAACTTCGTTTTTAATCAGGGTCTTACATTTTCATCAATACAAATTGCCAGTTGATTAAATAAACTTCCGATTTATTGAAGGTTTGAGATGTTGGGATGTTGTTTAGGGTGTTTAATCAACGGTTAAACATTGAGCTGTACTGTTAGCTTGTGATGTTTTACATAACGAGGGCACACAACGGGGTATCACATCGCCTACTAACACGTCACGAGGCAGTCACGCTTCAGTGCGTTTTATTCTGTTCGCCGGCCTAATTAGGCAGTGTTATGTATACAGTCGTAATTAAGCCGTTTCTAGGTCGATTTCAGTAATTTAAAGTTGAGTCAATGTCAAATTGTAATCACTATTTCACGAATACTGAAATGCTATATGGCAACTTTCAGGATTCGTGAAATAGGGATTACAATTTGACATTGACTCAACTTTAAATTACTGAAATCGACCTAGAAACGGCTTAATTACGACTGTATACATAACACTGCCTAATTAGGCCGGCGAACAGAATAAAACGCACTGAAGCGTGACTGCCTCGTGACGTGTTAGTAGGCGATGTGATACCCCGTTGTGTGCCCTCGTTATGTAAAACAACACAAGCTAACAGTACAGCTCAATGTTTAACCGTTGATTAAACACCCTAAACAACATCCCAACATCTCAAACCTTCAATAAATCGGTAGTTTATTTAATCAACTGGCAATTTGTATTGATGAAAATGTAAGACCCTCATTAAAAACGAAGTTGTGCGCATAATGCTACAGCATGTAGCTGGTCTCGATTTGCGCAATGTTGTCATAAGACTGCACGTGAGAACCCGGATGTATTTTCGTCATAAACAATTGCTCACGTGTGAACCGTTTTATCTTCGTACACAGTTGTTTGTTGTTATTGAATATAACTTTAGTAGCACAACAGAAAGGATGTTATTATACAAAACTATTTTTTATACATTTAAACCATTTTTTTAAAAATGCCTTTGACTTCATTTTGTAACAGGATAAAAAAAATATGCGTTTTTCTTAGTTATTTCATTTAGTGACGGATAAGTTACATTTCTCAATGAAAGGCATGTATTGGATGATGACTGATGTCTTGTTTAAAACATTATGTTAATAGGGCATTTCACTGACAATCTTAATGTTTTCACTCTTGTACATAGAAGAGATATTGTTCACAACAATACCCCATACATGGCCCAACAGAATGAAGATTTATTAAATGAACCTTATTCAAAATAATTATCAGATAGAGCAAAAAAGTATTTCTAATTTCAACAGGTTATAATTTACCAATCGGAGAAAAAAGGGACGTTAAGGAATACAATTGCTATTTGATGTTACCTAATAAGCTGATGTCATAAAATAGCCAGGTGTTGATGATTGTGCATTATATAACCTACCTTCTATAGTCATCATTTGATAGCTTTTAATTAGGAAACAGACAGGAAATACGATAGACAATAAAGTAATTGTGTAATAGGTGAGTATCTGATCTAAAGAAAGTAAATAACACCTGCAGACCAATGTCATTGTTTATTCAACCTTTTTACACAACGTTCAAATCTAAATGTGAGCATTGTAAATTCGGATTATTACCATAAATCAGCCAAAAACTTTGTGCTATGTTTTATATTTTACTAATCTCTTTTTTCTCTGCATGCCAAACTGTTCATTCAGTGAAAATGCGAGCTCGAAACAGAAAATCGGTGTAGTGATCGGAACACGTGAGTTCGATGTAGATTGTCACATTGCTCTGTTTGACCTTACACAGCGGGTCAATTTGGCGTGAAACGATCAATGTGATGGGACTTTGTCTACGGAAACTTCATCAGGAGATATTCTAGGACAGTTGACAGCAACACAATGATATGACATACTGTTAATCGCTTGGAAAACGCAAAACTACGGATTTCGCCTACCATTTTCCATATAAGCAGACGAACGCTTCGCCTACTGCCACGTCACTTCCGGTATCCCCTGCCTGTGACCGCTCAGCCTTGTTTTGGTTTGTCGCTGGACGGCGACGAGCAGACGCCTTGTTACGCAATGTTTACTTAGCTGTAGCTTTATTGAGAAACTGTGTATCGTTGCTGTTTTGGCCTAATATTTATGTTATATAGTTATTTGACCAATATCTTATGAAAAATATATTTAAAAAAGGTTATACAGCGGCTCTTTAAGAGATTTAACACGATTAAATATTGAGATTTTGCCTTGCTGAAATATCCTTACGTTTATACCATTTTATTAAAATATGAGCCTGTGCTGTCATTCTTTCAATATTGTCCCTGTATATTAAATGTGTACTGATCTGTCCATGTGTACGTTACGTCACAATCATATTAAATGTATATTGTTAGGGAGCGGCATTAATAAAGCATTATTTGCTTGTTTGCCAATCCCGTTTTTTGGTTTTTTTTTAAATAAATATGTTTAAACAACATGTATTTATAATGATGATTTTTAAAGAAAAGAATAGGGCATCTCTTCATTTGCAATACTGTAAACAATAGCAATAGCCTGGCCAGTAAGGTGAGAAAGGGCGATGTGATGTGGCAGGTTGTGATTGGCTGAAAGGAGTTTACCGACTGAAAATATGATGTTTGTTTTAAAAGTCATTAAATGACTATTTTGCGCCCGTTTTTGTACAAACAAAGAATCGGTGTTATCTAATCATAGCCCTTTGCATTCATTTCTGCATTGTGTACCAAACATTGTGTAACTCGACCAAAAAATGCACTCGCTCAATATGAAATAACAACAATGAGAAGTGAAGCCATTTATCAGAGCCAAGAGTGTGGAAAGTCATACTTTGGCATTACGGGGCATTTTTGTTAGTCCAATCATAAATCATTATCAATATGTGGATATTCTATCTAAACATTATATTTGTTTATCATTTGATAATAAAATGAACAGCGTTTTTGTCACATTTTCCAAAACTAACAAGATCACGGACGGTAAGCCGACAGGACAGTCCCTTTAAGTCATTGTTTAAAGACCCATATTCAAACTGTAGTCATTTGAAATATTTCTAAAAATATTCTTACTGCATTCGTTGTATTTTTAACAATATTTTGCGACCAACCATGAGAAAATCAGACCCAATTCATTAGATGGGAGCCAAATTACCAAAATGAGCGACACGTGGACATGAAGGCGAATCTTGTGTTGCCAACTTCCAAATTTTAAACCTCAATATCTCGAAAACTTTCACCAAAATGTGAGAGGCACATTTCCCCATCCGTTGAGCATATAGAGGTTTTCGGTCGTAATAATAGAACTTTTAGCTATTGAACATTTTCGACGTTTTGACTGTACGCGTCCTTGAAAATCTTTTTCTCACTAACGACTATATGTATACAGATACGAGTGTAGGCTCATTTGAAAGTCAAATAATGTGTAAAAATTAAACGAAGCAAAGTATTCAAATTTCGTCCAACAGAATGAGTTATCTGACCTTTAAATTGGACATTTTTGTGGAGCATCATGTTTTGCTTTATGTTCAAAGGTACAATGATATGAAGGTTGATGGTTAAGGGTTTAAACTGGATTTTAACGTCAATACTTGATTTTTGTGATTTTGCAATTTTTGGAGGATTATTTTCTTTGGTTCCAAAACTTTTACAGATGTAACATTTATTTTTAATTTTCTGTTAAGCAGATAAACAGGGCAAACATAAAAAATTACCGCGAGGCGACACACACAAAAATCGGTCAAAAACAGATGATTTGATTTAAACGGTATTTATTTCCAGATGCATGGTACATGGAAAGGGGGATTGATAAACAGGGTTACCCCTATATTAATATCTCTCCCCGTGACGTTGACAGGATTTATGCATTATAACATGAAAACGTACATTACAACAAGAAATAATTTCTTACACCAAGAACTGAATATGTACATTCAACAATTACCACAACCTATATACATGGACATTCAACAATTGAAAAATAAGAAATGTATGCTATTGCATGCTAACAAATATGACATTTAGTTTAAACAGATGATTTCATGTGAACATGTAGTTATCACCTAATTAGGACATAACTATCACCTAATCACTCGGGAGCAGATATCAACTCCTTATACGCACAAGAAGAAAGTGAAAGAAAGTGCAACCAAAAAACATTAGCCACTGGGCTCAATTAAGTTCTTTGAGTACAGCTGCATACCATAAGTTTGTTCACCTGCTTGTGATCTTAGTGCAAATATCATGTAATTTGGGTTTTCTTTTGATGTTCATAAAATAACTCCAGGACCACTTACAAAAGATCATCAATTGTCCATTCCCAAACCATATTTCGGGATCGTCTTGTCACTGGTCCTGTATGTCGACATTTGGCATTGTTAAACATTGTTAGACAGATGGGGTCATATTTGTGAAATTCGGATTTTCTTAAATTTCGATTACAATCATCCATGTAGACTAAGTAGGGAAAAAATTTTGACCCAAGGTCACTTCAATGACCTGCCAAATGTGTTACAGCTATCTGCTAGGCATGATGTACGAATATGTCAACGCAAACTGAATCTTAACTTATGCAGTGAAACTTCATCATTATCGGTTTCGTTTTTACAATGATATGATGTCTCAAAGACGTTACAAATTACATGATATTTGCACTATACGAATACGAAGGTAAGTGAACAAACTAAAGATACGCAGCTGTTTTCGTAAACGATACCACAAAGGAAAGAGTAATATTTTTATTTTCCGTTTAAATGTTTAAATATTTGAAATCCATGATCAACTTTAAATGTTTAAAATGTTTTCTTTGATGAGCATTTTAGAAGTTGGGATGACAATAAGGAAGAGATGACAACTTCTTTATTCATGTTATGCGACGTTTCGACACAGCTCCTTGTTCCGTTGTCAAGAAATGACACAATAAGCTTGACAACAGCATAAGGACATGTTTAGAACCGTCGCATAACATGAATAAAGAAGTTGTCATTTATATAAGTTTCTTCCTTACTTTGAAATACTTGTTAAAAAATATGACTAAACAAAGATACTGTTAATTTGAAATGACTGTCCGAGTGTTGGAGTTGGGATTTTTTCCTGATTCTTCTGGACTGATCCATTATCAGATAAAGGTAACAGCCTGAGTATTAGCTGTGCACTCAACCATAAATGTTGCTTAAGGTGTCTAAGAAGTGGCTGTCTAAATTTTGGGACTTTACCATATTATGAGTTCATCTGCTTATTAGGTTATACAATCTCGTAATTAGTAGATAGTATTCTAAATAAGGACTTAGTATCTCCTAATGAGATAAAACTAAGTCCTATTTAGGTGATAACTAAGTCCTAATTAGTAGTAACTTAAGTCCTAATTAGGGGTGATAGTATCTCCTTATTAGGAGTGAGTATCCCCTAATTAGGCGATAGTTTCTCCTAATTAAGTGACAGAATCTCCTAATTAGGAGATGTAAAAATTCCACTGTGACACTAGGATGCTTCCATAGTTTCTCTAAAATATTACTGGTGGCAGTTGACAAAACATACAATTCTTCGCGGAAAATCGATCATGTATAACCACATGATCCCTAGTTTATTGATTATATAAGTGTCAAAACTTCCATTTGCATCCAAGTTAGAATCTTACAAAACATGTATAAGCAACTTTAGAATTATGTAGATTTCGAAAAATTTAAAATAATATCTTAATTCATTTATTCTATCTTCTCACAATGAATAAGAAATTAAAGGTAATAACTGTCTGAAAACTTTTCGTATAACAGCAGTCAGAAAGAGAAGTTTCATTGAATGAATCAGCCAACACTGTCACTAAATCCTCGTGCTCTGCCCAGGAATAAGGGGCGAATAGTAAGCCTTGTGTGAGATCCACCATCTAATACTATCATACACTTTCCCTGGCACTCATATTCGCATTAAAATCAGAGAAAACTCGTTTACTTCTGCATGAATCATCTGCAACAGATGTAAGGACTGACAACACACTAAAATTTTCTTTAACGACAATTAGAGGTGTAAACGTAAATTCAACCTATCGCAAATGACAATGATATTTTCGCCAACTAAAGCTGGCGTTTTTTCCATTCATTTACCTATCTAATGCGTACAAGGAATCTGTTGGAAAAAAAACCGCTCAATTCTTAAAACACAATCATGTACACAGTGGCCTGGTGGAACGTTGAACCGTTATGTTGCATTACACGCCACATTTTGAACGCATAACATTCTTAGTTTCCCTATTGTCTTGTGTAAAATGAGCAAGATCATATAAACGGTTACTTTAATTTAACTGTACATACATTATTGTAGTTATTACACACATTTTGAGTAAACTCCTCATATAATAAAGGTGTAGGCCTACAACAGATGGTCAAGTAATTTTTCTTCATGAAAAAAGTACATGGCCGTGTTCGGTGACAAATTATGACAATTCAACTTCAATAGATACACCAAAAAACTTTGTATCGAAAATATGAAAATATCAGCTCTCAAATCAATTTTAGAAGGAAGATATAAACCTTACAAGAGAGCCACCCAATTTACTAATCGAACGCAGAACAATTCTCAAAACTTAACATAAGGAAAGCACCCGGACCTGATGGTTTAGGTGGCATCGTCCTAAAACGCTGTTGTGAACAATAGTGTAATGTCTTCTCCCGTCTGTATCAACTTTCTATCGACCATCATGTGATTCCAGAAATGTGGAAAACATCAAAGATTATCCCAGTACCAAAGAAGATTAATTCTAGTGAAATGAACGATTTTAGACCAGTCGCCCTTACCTCAATAGCTATGAAATGTTTTGAGCGCATCATTTTAATGTGAAAATAATGTTATTATTTGATGTTAAACGGTGGCGGTTCCTTTCCCTTTATGTTGTATGATAAGGGAGACAACTCCGACCCTCCTATTGTACTTCACGGTTCATGATATAAGGGACTCAAATGACGTTATTTGGTTATTTGGTTAAGCGGCAGCGTTGTGAGTCCGCCATTATTGCGTCCGGCAGTTTTCAAAGATTGTCCCAGTACCAATGAAGATTAATTCTAGTGAAATGAACGATTTTAGACGGGCACTTTGAACGGTGCAAGGAGTGTGTGAGGCAAACAAAATGGCGCCGTCTTTGATCGGCGATCGCTTCGAAATTTAAAGTTTTCATAACCGTTGATCAAGAGGATGCATTTCAATAAAAAATGGCACTTGACCAGGATTTGAGGTTTGTAAGAGCTCAAACATCGATTTTTTAGGAAACATGGGTTTGTATAGAAAAAAATGAGTGGCGAACAGATTCTATATTCGCTCCCCACATCTTGTTAGACAAACTGTTCAATATGGGTGTCAATTGCAATCTTATATTATGGATAGAGAAATTTCTCACTTTTCGATCTCAGTTTGTAAAGGTTAACTCCTCCCATTCATCGATCTTGTATACGAATACCGGAGCCCCTCACGGTTGTGTCCTATCGCCAGTATTATTCACTCTCTACACAAATGACTGTATTAGCAATTGTCCCAACAATCTTACAGTGAAGTTTGCTGACGATGCGGCATTAGTTGGCCTCATTCAAGATGATGAACTTTCCTACAGAGATAATGTCAACCATTTTGTGACATGGTGTGAAAACAATTTCTTTATATTGAATGTTAAAAAAACAAAACAACTTATTATCAATTTCAGGAACAATCATATCAATACTAACCCTGTCTGTATAAATGGTTCAAATGTTGAAATTGTGGATGAATATAAATACCATGGCACAATAATAGATAGTTAATTAAATTGGAATGCCAATACCGATGCCGTTTTTAAAAAATGCCAACAAAGATTAAATTTCTTGCGCAAGCTGCAATCTTTTAATGTAAACGAACGTGTACTATCCCTCTTTTACCATTGTTTCATTGAAAGCATATTAACTTTTTCCTTCCAATGTTGGTATGGTTCATTGTCTTTGGTAAACAAATCACGCTTAGAAAAAGTGGTTCATATTGCTGGTAAAATTGCCGGGGTTTCATTTGTAAATCTATCTTATCTTTACGAAAAAAGAGTATTGAAATTATCTCTGAAAGTTTTGTCCGATCCAAATCATGTATTGCACTGTGAATATGTTAAACTTCCTTCTGGAAGAAGATACCTACTGCCATGTTTTAAAACCAATAGGGGTAAAAATACTTTCATTCCTTGCAGCGTTCGCCTTTTAAATGCTCCTTAATTTACACGCGTGATTGTGGTTGTTCTTTGTATTCCTTGTAACTATATATGTTGTTTGTTTTTATTGTACACCAGCTCTGTAATGATACAACATGAATTCCCTTCGGGGTAATAAAGTATTATTATTCTCATGTCATTTAGTCTACTGAACGCAGTACACGTTGAACGTAATGTGAATTACATTTATCAAAATGTTGATAATTTTGAATAATTACAAAATGATTTTGTTACACTAATTTCCGCGATTCTGATTGGTCGAGAGCGCTCAAAAACCTGCTGCCATTTCTCGATGAATGCAGAAAAATGTGCAACCATACACCGTGCATTCATTCCTTGTGACGTCACAATCAACTGACGCAATAGTCCGGTTTTGACAGTTGCGAGTTATGTTTTATCTGTTCTTTGCAACAGAACGTATCTTATTATATGCTAAGCGGTGAGAGACTGAGTTTTCTCAGTTCTAGAAAAGTGTTCTCGCCACTGAGTGTGATATCACTTTTTCAAGTCAGTGAAAATATCACAGAGGGGATGACGTCATGTGTACAATGGTTTGACGTCACTTCTACAATCAACGCGACGTCATCGCCGTCGCTAAGTTACGATCAACAATGGTATGACGTAGCCTGAAAACTCTCGAGTCAAAGTCTTTTGGACATAAATTAACACATTTTCGATCACAGAGGCATATAATAAACAGAATATCTTTCGTTTTGAGTGTGATATCACTTATCTCTCATCTCGTGACGGGGTAAAGCCTATTTATTATATGCTAAGCGGTGAGAGACTGAGTTTTCTTAGTTCTAGAATGTTCTTATGTACACCGCGAGTCTCACCTCTCACGGTGTACAAATTTCATGTACCCCGCTGCCATAGCAACAGCTCCTCTCCGAGAAGAGGTGTCGCATAGGGTTAAGATGACGTTACCAAATGACACACGCGGTGTCCAGAGTTTACATACGTTCGATCAGCTGTTTTCGTGATTATTAATTATAGATTTGTTTTCTCGTCATTCTAAGTTTTGTTTGGAGCCAAATTCTGCATTGCAAGACTTGCACACGCTATAGGATTAAAATCAAATATTTTTTCAGCATGTTTAGTGTAATAGTTTTACGTAACACGATTAATAACATTGCAGTCGGGTTGGACGACGCCATTTTGTTTACATTTAGGGTCAAGGCCGTTCATGCGGTGATGGCTCATCCGTTCACGGCAGTCAAACTAAAATGGATATATTTTCTCCTGACATGACGGTAAGATAAATACGTTGTGTGCTTCTCCCTCGGGTAATACGGTCTGGTGTACCATCTTTGTAGAAATGTCAGCCCTCGCCTTGCGGCTCGGGCAACATTTCTACAAAGATGGTACATCAGACCGTATTACCCTCGCGAGAAGCAAACAACTTATAATGTATTTTCAAAAGGTCTTGACTCGAGAGTTTTCTGGCGACGTCATACCATTGTTGATCGTAACTTAGCGACGGCAATGACGTCGCGTTGATTGTAGAAGTGACGTCAAACCATTGTACAGGTGACGTCATCGCCTCTGTGATATTTTCACTCGCTTGAAAAAGTGCACTAAAAGCAAGATGGCGCCCAAGTAACGTGACCTAGAGATTTTTCTTGATATACCTTTTTCTTCAGCACGTCAATGCGCATCTTCGTGTGAAATTTCAAGTCTCTAAGTGCAATCTACATGTCTCTGGAAGTCCATTTCCGGTCAAAATGTGCATGGTCGTACAGTAAATTCAAAATGGCGCCTAAACCACGTGACCTACGAAGTCGTCATGATTGCCTTTTTTCTTCCTCCGGTCAATGCGCATCTTCATGTGAAATTTCAAGTCTCTAAGTGCATTTTGAAAATTTTGCCTATGTTAAAATTTTCAAAATCCGAAATTTCAATTTTTGAAGCCCTGTAAAAACCGGAAATGACTGTTCGCGATCGATTTTTGATTCTTGTAGACTTTATGCATGTCTAGCTCTCATGCAAAAATCATGAAATTCCACGGCTAGGTTTTTGAGCTATGAGCCCTTTAAGTTTGCGATTTTTCGTTTTTGGTAAACTTTGAAAGGTCACAGTGACCTAAGTATTTTGGTTAGGACTTTGATTTGAGTATCCTATAGAAAACTAAGCTTCAGCTTTTTAGTGCAAGTATCTTCAGAGGAGAAGATTTTCAAAGGTGGTAGGGGTCCGAAATGGTCAAAAATGCACTAAAAACAAAATGGCGGTCATGTCACGTGACTTAGAGATTTTTCATGATTGACTTTTTTCTTCCTCAGGTCAATGCGCATCATCATGTGAAATTTCAAGTCTCTAAGTGCATTTTTAAAAATTTTCCCATGTTAAATTTTCAAATTTGTAATGGCTGTAGACCGGAAAAACGGAAATAGATATCCGGAAGCGGATTTCTATTGTATAGGGTTCAGCATAGAGACTATGAGTTCTGAAAGTTTCATGTAATTTGCTTCAGTAGTTTTTGAGCAATCGCGAAGACAAAATCGTGGACAATAATAATAATAATCAGGATAATAACAGTAGGTCTTTCAGACTTTTCGTCTGAAGACCTAATAATAATACTTTATTGCCTTTTCAGGAATTTGTTTCACATCAACACAGAGCTTGAACAGGAGAACAATCATATGAAATATTTATGTACATGCATTTAATTCTTTTCACATTTATTTAATAGACATACTGTGTTTGGAACAAAAGATGTACGGGCTCTCTTAGTTTTCAAAACTGGAACTTTGTAGCGGCGGCCTGAAGGGAGAAGGTGATATTCTGAATGAAGGTAATGTGTAATACTTACCTGATTAATGTCTATTAACAAAAACAACACTTCAATATTTCAGTGAAATTTTCTACTTCTACGAAAAGACCTAAAATTCCTCCTACGAAAAGACCGAAATTCACTCCTACGAACGGGATCCTCCTACGAAAAGACTTACACCCCATTCAAACCGTGATGACAGTGTTTTGGCACTATTAAGTCATGTAAATGGCTAAGTATCCATGCAGTGATGTTATTTCTTAGACCAATGTCTATGCGATATATCATTCATATTGTAATGTCTCTCTCCGTTACTAAAGGCGTTCGAAATGTTAACGCTTGTGACGTCATCGGAATTTTCGAAAGAAGTTCCGACCTTGACCTTTGAAATTTGCATCGGTATCCGTATATGATCTTTAGCCACGCCCAACGGTTACCGAAAATATCTGTTGGCTTTATTATGCCGAGAACACTTATCCATTGTATGATAAAAATAAATATCTTCTGCCTTGAAGATTAAATTCATTATTTGTGAATTGTTTTTTTGGATGAATGATTTCTCCCTTGGCGCATGGGCTCTAGCTTAAGCAAAATGGCGGCAACGTACAGGCGGTAAATTCGCTAAATAAGAAAACAAACTCTAATTTCTCGACGCAAAACATCAGATAATGGCTGAAAAACCGAAGCGAAAAGGAGCAGGGAGTAACATGTAAAGTCTGCTCGACATTGAGAAGGAGACGGAAACAGATTGGGGTAGAGGTACGCCACACAATAAATCTCAAGGCAGGGAAGGCTTCGGTCTAACCATGGATGTTTCACAAAGGCATTCTCAAATGACAAATAGGTTTACACGATCTCGAAAAAGAACTTGAGCTGTTACGTTTAGAGAGAAAGAATGTTGAACTTGAGGTGCAAATTCAGAAAGAACGTGATACTCTTTCGAAAATAGCTTCAAGGCAGAGTTATCTCCCTTCGACCATGAACTCAGCTGCCGAGGGACCAAGTTCACAGAGCGCCAGATTCGCCGAGCGGTCAGGAGTTGGAGGTGAGAGTGATTCGTCACATAAAGTGAAACATCTTAATATAAATGATTTTATTTGGGATGAGACATATGCTGAGGATTTTGAGGTGAACTTTGGCAACGGTGCTAAATTGAATTTCGGTAAACGAAAACCCAGAGTGACCGACATAACCTTAGAACAGTGGGGGTATGCAAACTCGCGCATAATGCAAGAACTATATAAACATGGTAAACTTGCGTCTGTGGACTAGTACATGAAATATACACAGGATACTTTCCGCCTGGCGTCCAGGTATACGTGGCATAGTGTGTTACAGTACGACAACGAATACAGGGAATTACAGGCACAAGAGCAGTTTCAGTGGAAACAGGAGTTGCGGGATTTCCGCCTTGTTCCAAAACTTCACCCTGCAAACACACCCGTCGGCGAGGGTAACAGTGCTCGCGGCACCAGTCGAACTGACAACAAACGGAAAGGTCCGTTCACACCATATGTGATCCAAATTCTTACAGACCCATCACATTACTAAGTTGTCTTGGTAAACTTTTTACCAGTATATTAAACACACGATTATCCAGTTTTTTAGATATAAACTCTCTATTATCTCCTTGTCAATCTGGTTTTCGTAAAAGTTACTCTACAGTTGATAACATGTTTATCCTTAGTTCAGTTATAGAATCACTTAAACATAGTAAACAGAAACTGTACTGTGCCTTTGTTGACTTCTCCAAAGCTTTCGATAATGTTTGGAGAGCCGGCCTTTGGTCAAAAATGTTAAACTATGGTATCAATGGAAAATTTCTCACATTAGTACAAAATATTTACTCCAATATCAAATCCTGTATACAGTTTAATCATGAAAAGTCGGCTTTCTTCCCAAGTTTCTCGGGGGTTCGCCAGGGAGAAAATCTTTCACCGCTCTTGTTTTCCATCTTTATAAACGACTTGGATTCATGGCTTAAAGCACTTAATTGTGACGGTGTAGATTTGTCCATCAGAATTAATGATATCCACGTATTTTGTATAGCGCTGCTTGTACTATTATACGCCGATGATACAGTTTTATTCGCTACGTCAGCATCAACTTTACAAACGTCATTGGACTATTTTCATGTTTATTGTGAGAAATGGAATCTGACTGTTAATAATGATAAAACTAAAATTGTTTTCTTTGGAAGTGGTAAGTCCAGAACACATAAATTGTCCTTCTACTACGGTCAAGATGAAATTGAAATTGTAGATTATTATAACTACCTGGGATTTAAATTTCATAAAAACAGAAAATGTACTTTTGGTATAAAAGAACTAGCTGCACAGGCTAAAAAATGTATGTATCTGTTATTGAAAATGGCAAGAAACAACGACCTGCCACTTGACTGTGTTGTTAAAGCGTTTGATGTTATGATTTTACCTGTCATGCTATATGGCTCCGAATTCTGGGGTCATGCTAGGATAGATATACTTGAAAATGTACATACAAAGTTTTTAAAACTAGCATCTGGCCTAAGAATGGCAACACCTCATTTCATGTTGTACGGTGAATTTGGAAGATATCCAATCAGCATTCATGTATCTAAAAGAATGATAAGCTTTTGGCATAAACTCAACACACCATCATCTCACTTTAAATTATCCTCGATTATCTACAATTTTATGTCACTGGATAGTATTATTAATAACCAGTCCTATTCATGGCTTAATTCCGTTGAAAATATGTTAAACTCTTGTGGGCTTAGTAATGTATTTAATTTTCCTTGTAATTATAGCAGAACATGGTTACTTAATGCAGTAGAAACTACTCTGAAAGATCAATTCTATCAAAAGTGGAGAAATACTGTAGAAATAAGTCCGAAGGGACAATATTATAAATACATTAAGATTTTACCCTCTTTTGATGACTATCTGTTTTTACCCAAATATATTAGCTACCCATTGTTAAAGTTTAGAACCTCTAATCACTACTTGCCTGTAGAGACCGGACGTTGGAATAATACCCCAAGAGAAAATAGAACCTGTAAACTATGTGATTCACCAGCAATTGCAGATGAATTCCACTATATATTCCGATGCTCTGCACTTGATGAAGTTAGAAAAATGTATGTCCCAGCCAAATTAATTACATTTTCAAATATTCTTTCCTTTAGGCAATTATTTACTACAAGCGACGTTATAACTGTAAGAAATCTAGCAAAATTTATAAATGTTATATTTTCCAAAACCCAAAAGCTGAGAACCTGATTTTTTCATCTACTTTCTATATGTGTGTGTATATATATATATATGATTGTGTTCAGATATTGTGTTGAAATTCCACCGCCATTTTGTCACTTTGTATAATGTATATTTCTTATTTCATATGTACTCGTATACCACCAAGGGTGGTTTTGAGAATAAATGAACTTGAACTTGAACTTGAACTTGAAAGGAAATTTGCAGAAATTTTAACAGGGATCAATGTTTTCGCCATGACTGTCGACTAACCCACGTATGTACAATTTGCTTCATGGGCCATTCAGAGATCCAGCATTGCGGGTCATCCCCGGGCTTGAGAGGGATACCCCCGGGTAATCGGGATCGTGTGCACGGTTCAGGTTTGGGGTAAAAAAACTACTATCGCACGGACATGACCGGTGTGCAGCAGAATGTGTTCAGACCAACACAACAACCCAGTGAATCATGCCTAGTGTACGAATTAAGCGTGGGACAATTTACTCCCCTTGAACTTTGATAAACGCAATTACATATTGGAGGGAGTAAAATCGGGCTTTCGGATAGACGATATGGAAGACATAAATTTAGATATTCCTCAAGTTTTTGTTGCTAATGCTAAATCAACTAAGACTTATCATGAACAGGTGCAGAAACAAATTCTGGAAGAAATAGAATGTGGTAATTACATTGTTGTGGATAAACAGCCTGACATTGTAAGCTCATTGGGGGCAATCCCTAAATCGTTTGACAAAGTGCGTTTAATACACGACGGAAGTCGTCCAGAAAAACTTTCCATGAATAGCTATACCAAAGATACATCAGTTTCTTATTCAGATCTCCGAACAGCGTGTGAACTTATTAAATCTGGATCATGGCTAGCAAAAGTAGACTTGCGCCACGCGTATAGAAGATCGTCTCAATGGATTGTATTGGCATTTCGAGGAGATGAGAAAGTACATTCTTATCAGATGCACGTTTGCCATTTGGAAGTGCGAAAAGTCCTCAAATATTTCAGACTCTTTCAGATGTTGTTTGTGCCATTTTAAAATGCTATTGGAACATTACCGCAATAGCTTATCTTGATGATTTTTTAATCATAGCAGATGACAAGTGTGAGTGCAGGTACGGTCAAACAATGCTGTTGAGAGTGTTACGGCGACTAGGATTCCAAATAAATTGGTCGAAAGTTGAGGGGCCTTCACAGATTATGCTTTTTCTAGGAGTTCAAATTGACACGTGCAGTGGCACACTTAGCTTACCGAAAGATAAACTTGAATCTTTTGCAAACTTTATAGAAGGCATGAGAACACAGAAACGGGCTACTAAACATCAACTTGAAGTGCTCATCTGAAAACTTAATTGGGCCTGCCAGGTAGTACTTGGGGGACGGACATCTCTCCGGCGTGTTATTACTCTCAAGGACAGTTTAGTGTCAAGGTCTCATAGAACTATCATTTCAAAGGAAATGATGAAGGATTTAAACTGGTGGCATTTGTTTTTAGAGTCATTCAATGGGACTGTGAGAATTAAAGACACTAGACATGTTGAGTGTGTGTTCACCGATGCCTCCGACCAGGGGGTTGGTGCCTGTTACCAAGGGGACTATTTCTATATTAACTGGAAAAAGGATTTTCCCTATCTAGCCGAAACCCATATAAATGTTAAAGAAACTGGGACAATAGTAGCAGCTGCATTCAGATGGTGTGATCAGTGGGCAGATAAACAGATAAAAGTAAACACTGACAATACTTCAGCTAAATCTTGGGTGAACAAAGGTTCTAGTGCAAACCCCATCATTATGACATATTATCTGACAGCATTGTTTTGGTTAAGGCCAACCATAACTTTAACATTCATGCTGAGCATATCTCAGGTTTTTTAAACACCAAGGCAGATGCTTGTTCTCGGTTGCATGAGCCGGGTATGTTAGGTAAACTTTTTGATTTAATGTACAGTCTAACCCTGACTGAATTTACTGTGCATGAATTAAAGCAACATAATATGTCTTCCAATTTTCTCAGATCACAATGGAACTGCGATACGATGCAAGATGGAAAAAGCAGCTTTGAAATACAAATGTGCGGCTTGGTCAGACTCAACGAAGAAAGCCTACTCAACCCACTTGAAGACGTATGTAACGTTCTGTGATAGGATACAAGAGAGGCCTGTACCTGCTTCACCTGAATTGATTGAGTTGTACGTGGCTTACCTAGCAGATGAGAAACACCTAGCATATTCATCTATTGTGAGTTACTTGAATATAGTGACTCAATGGCACCGCAGTGAGGGTTACCAAAGTCCAGTCCATGATAACTGGTGTGTTAAACAGGTTCTTACAGGTGTTAAACGGGTACTAGGTGCAGGACAATCGTGTGTATCTCCCATCACACCAGCAGTTCTGTTTTTGTTCAGAGAAAAATTGAATCTTAGGGGAAATTGTGTAAAAGACTGTGCTTTTTGGGCAGCATGTTAATTTCCTACTCAAGGATGTTAGTAAGGATATGTACGTTCGTCGAGTGGACGCTGTGCAGCGCCCCACCGGTTTTGTGATTCATTTGAGGCACAACAAAACTGTGCAGTTCCGTGAGAGAGTGGTAGAGATGCCTTTACCGTTCATAAAGGACCACACATTGTGTCCAGCAACAGCCTTGTTGCGTTACTTACAGCTAACATGATATGAAGATCCCCAAAGTCCATTGTTCAGTGTCGGTGGTAAACCACTGACATATACCTGTTTTCTGTATCAAATGCGTCAAATGTTATTATTGAGTGGTCTTGATGCAGACTCATCTGGGGGTCATTCCTTCAGGAGAGGGGGAGCCACATGGGCTGTGAAGTGTGGTATTCCCCTTAAAATTGTGCAAAGACTAGGTTATTGGGCTAGCGACGCGTACACCAGATACGTCGATTCTTCGATTGATGACTTGAACAAAGCTGTAGCGTCCATGATTAGCAACGTGTGAACTTTTCTCTTTAACAACCAGAATAACATGTTTGCTCACATAGCCAATTCAATTTCTCTTGCTATAGTTATGTAAATATGTTTTACCCTATATTTTTTTCCCTCTTCTTATCATTAATACCTTCAAGGAATTTGGGCTTTTGGGTTTTTCATAAACTTCTACTTTAAAGTTTAAGACCTTAATACTTGGTCTATCTTTTCTGTATTTGAATCAATTCAAGCTTGGCCTACGCATTAAATTTTTCGCCCAAATTCCTTGTTGTGTTGTTCCTTATTCACAAATATTTCAATATGAAGAGTAAAGATTAAATTCATTATTTGTGAATTGTTTTTTGGGATGAATGATTTCTCCCTTGGCGCATGCGCTCTAGCTTACGCAAAATGGCGGTAAATTTGCTAAAACCCGCCCATCATTCCCTCCCAGAGCCAGTAGTATTATTGGTTGCACGCATATCTGGGCAGGGTGCTCAAGCAATGTAATATATCCCTACAGTACACGCATTCATCATTCAGCTATCAGCTTTTCCCTATTGATTTGAATGTTACTAGTGTTCATTTAATATTTTATGTATGCATGATTGTGAAAGGTTTTTTTCATAAACTTCTACTTTAAAGTTTAAGACCTTAATACTTGGTCTATCTTTACTGTATTTGCATCAATTCAAGCTTGGCCTACGCATTAAACTTTTCGCCCAAATTCCTTGTTGTGTTGTGCTCTTAGCATTAATGTGGCACAGGAGTTATACCTAGGCTAGCCAGTAAAATGGATTCATTATACTTCTGACTTATCTTTTCAATATATATATATAATTTATATATATATATCCGTATTCCATTCACAATAATATTTGGTAACACATCATCAATAAGGGGGAAAAGTCATGCTAAAATAGCCACCTAGCTGGTTTAAATTTTGCTCTGAAATCAAGGTGGTTTAGGCTATTTTAGACCAGGTTTAGGGCAAACCAGCTTCGAACTTACCAATCGTGGTTTAACTCTTAAATTAAACCCTGACTAGCTTAAACCATCTTAAAACTAGCTACGAACTTACGGGCCTAAGCCCTTAGGCCCGTAAGTTCGAAGCTAGTTTTTTCTAGACGAGGTTTAGTGCTAGTCGTGGTTTAGTTAAACCAAGACCATTGGTGTAACTTAAACCGTAATTTTGAAAGGTAGTTTAGTTAAACTAGCATTCAGTCCAGGTTCAAATGTATCACATTATGACAATTGGAATGACAATGACTGTGATGATGAGAGACCTGCAAGATGATTTGACTATAACGAGAGGGTTTAAGAGAGAAGTAATTAACTTCGCCTATTCCAACAGTACCGAGTTAATTGAAATCTTTTGATATTACTTTAGATCTTGTGATACTTTGATGTCACAAAACAAATATGGTGATAAGTTTATAGATAGCCTATTCAACATTTGAAAAGTACTATATACAAGCAGCTGACATGGTCGAGCTATTTCCCCCGCAAATTGCACAACATATATAGGTTTTCCTAATCATATTGCTGACTAAGTTTTGTCGCACAAAATAACAAAAAAATTCAAAGATATGAAGGAAACTGTTCTAATCAAAAAACTTAATGATACCAACCTTGTGTTCACTGTTGGGCATAATATGAGTAACATGACAAAATTAAAATCAAACAAAAAAATCTATGTACTTGGATCTCCAAGATCAATTCGATCATATGTAAACAAAATTTTAAAATTGTTCTTCATGACACACCTTCAGATGAGTATGTATCTTCATATCAAATGTATGAGTTGTGAGCCGGACAGGACTTGTAACAGTTTTCCAACAGAGTCCTCATTTTTGGTCAAAAGGCAAATTTTATTCAAAATATTTTCAAAATTGTTCTTCATGACACACCTTCAATTGATTTTGTATCTCCATATCAAATTTCATCCAAATGTGATGATTAGTTTAGAAGTAGTGAGCAGGACAGGACTTGTAACAGTTTTCCAACAGTGTCCTCATTTTTGGCCAAAAAGGCAAAATTTTATAAAAATATTATCAAATTGTTCTTCATGACACATCTTCCTATGATTATGTATCTTCATAACAAATTTGATCAATATCTGATCATTAGTTCAGAAGTTATGAGCCGGACAGGACTTGTAACAGTTTTCCAACAGAGTCCTCATTTTTGGCCAAAAAAGGCAAACTTTTATAAAAAATATTTTCCAAATTGTTCTTCATGACACACCCTCAGATTATTATATATCTCCATATCAAATTTCATCAATATGTGATGATTAGTTAAGAAGTTGTGAGCCGGACAGGACTTGTAACAGTTTTCCAACAGAGCCCTCATTTTTGGCCAAAAAGGCAAAATTTTATTAAAATATTTTCAAAATTGTTCTTCATGACACACCTTCATATGATTATGTATCTTCATATCAAATTTGGTCAATATGTGATGACTAGTTTAGAAGTTGTGAGCCGCACAGGACTTGTAACAGTTTTCCAACAGAGTCCTCATTTTTGGCCAAAAAGGCAAACTTTTATAAAAATATTTTCCAAATTGTTCTTCATGACACACCTTCAGATGATTATGTATCTTCATATCAAATTTGGTCAATATGTGATGACTAGTTTAGAAGTTGTGAGCAGGACAGGACTTGTAACAGTTTTCCAACAGAGTCCTCATTTTTGGCCAAAAAGGCAAAATTTTATTAAAATGTTTTCAAAATTGTTCTTCATGACACACCTTCATATGATTATGTATCTTCATATCAAATTTGGTCAATATGTGATGACTAGTTTAGAAATTGTGAGCCGCACAGGACTTGTAACAGTTTTCCAACAGAGTCCTCATTTTTGGCCAAAAAGGCAAACTTTTATAAAAATATTTTCCAAATTGTTCTTCATGACACACCTTCAGATGATTATGTATCTTCATATCAAATTTGGTCAATATGTGATGACTAGTTTAGAAGTTGTGAGCAGGACAGGACTTGTAACAGTTTTCCAACAGAGTCCTCATTTTTGGCCAAAAAGGCAAACTTTTATAAAAATATTTTCCAAATTGTTCTTCATGACACACCTTCAGATGATTATGTATCTTCATATCAAATTTGGTCAATATGTGATGACTAGTTTAGAAGTTGTGAGCAGGACGGGACTTGTAACAGTTTTCCAACAGAGTCCTCATTTTTGGCCAAAAAGGCAAACTTTTATAAAAATATTTTCCAAATTGTTCTTCATGACACACCTTCAGATGATTATGTATCTTCATATCAAATTTGGTCAATATGTGATGACTAGTTTAGAAGTTGTGAGCAGGACGGGACTTGTAACAGTTTTCCAACAGAGTCCTCATTTTTGGCCAAAAAGGCAAACTTTTATAAAAATATTTTCCAAATTGTTCTTCATGACACACCTTCATATGATTATGTATCTTCATATCAAATTTGGTCAATATGTGATGACTAGTTTAGAAGTTGTGAGCAGGACAGGACTTGTAACAGTTTTCCAACAGAGTCCTCATTTTTGGCCAAAAAGGCAAACTTTTATAAAAATATTTTCCAAATTGTTCTTCATGACACACCTTCAGATGATTATGTATCTTCATATCAAATTTGGTCAATATGTGATGACTAGTTTAGAAGTTGTGAGCAGGACGGGACTTGTAACAGTTTTCCAACAGAGTCCTAATTTTTTGGCCAAAAAAGGCAAAATTTTATTAAAATATTTTCAAATTTGTTCTTCATGACACACCTTCATATGATTATGTATCTTCATATCAAATTTGGTCAATATGTGATGACTAGTTTAGAAGTTGTGAGCCGGACGGGACTCGTAACAGATTTCTTACAAATTTACCACCTTTTCTCCAAAATCCTAATATTTTATGTAGATTTTCAGAAAATTGTTACGTATGACACATTATCAAATGTTTCTTCATTTCCATGACGAATTTGAATTGAAATGGTTGATTAGTTACAAAGTTATGAGCTTGACACAAAGTGTAACGGACGAAGGACGGACGGACGGAACCCATTTTAATACCCCCCGCAACTTCGTTGTTGTGGGGGATAAAAATGTGTAATCAACAAGTGTTATGGGCTATGTAAACCAGAATTCTGTATGTTACTTTTATCCCACCTGTACATAGGGAAAGATAAAGATATATAGACCTAGCTCAATGAAACTAGGAAAGTGGATCAGTCAGCTTGTGCAGATATGGCTTTATGGGTATTTAACTTTATTACTTGTTTCTGTAGAAACGTCTCTAAGAATTAAATTTCCGTTGCAGACGAAACAGACGTGAGATTTACCTTAAGTAAATTTGGCATGTACCGTTTGGGATTTCAACTTCTTGGAATCTTTGTTTTGGCTATTCTACACAAAACCGATGACCGTGATAGTTCAGTGGAACACAAACGGCTTGTGGATAATTCTTTTCATACATTCAAATAACATATTAGAATTTTCAACACAAGAATGAAAGCAACTTAAGACTTGTTGAAAGATTGATTCTAATTTTTATCTTTGGCATGGTTAGTATACCCCCGACGGTCGAGGGTATATAGTTATACCAACGATTTCGTCCGTCCTCCTATCCATCCACCCTTCCTTCCGCCTGTCCGAGGGTATTTTTTGTTCGACATATTACAGAACAAAAATTCATCGGATTGTTTTCAAATTTTGCACATATCTTCTACCCTACTTGAAGGGGTGCAGTGCTAAATTACAAACAAATTCGTTAAATTTTGAATTTTGTTTTACAAATTTCTGTGTTCTGTACTTAGACTTTTTCCAATATCAGAATTTGTACGACCAATTGCAGAAAAAACTATTCATCCAATTCATATCAAATTTTGCACATGTCTTCTAACATACTAGGAGGGTTACAGTGCCAATTTACAAGCAATTTTTATTTTTTATATTTTTTAGAATTTTTATTTTTATTTACTTAGTCATTTTCAATCAGAATTTGTCTGACCAATTGCCGAAAAACTATTCATCCGGTTGTTTTCAAAATTAGCACATGTCTTCTTCCCTACTATGTGGGGTGCAGTGCCATATAACAAGCGATTTTGTGACTTTTTAATTTTTTAACCTATTTCTATATTTTGTACTCAGTCATTTTCCAAGATCAGAATTTGTCTGACCGATTGCAGAATTTATAAAATATTTTAAATTCTTTGTTAGTGGGTGTCAAATTCTGTGTAATAGACGTCTATTAATGGTCTGGATAATGGAATGTCTAAGTTTTGGGAAGTAAGCAGTGATTTAGTTGGTCAGGGATGCACGGTCAGGGTATTGGTGAGCCACGCTCACCTTTTTGCTTGTTAACAACTGTTTTTTGTCAGTCTTTTCATGGGTGATATACAGGGAAATATTCATATCTTTTGATGGCTCTTGTAACACAGATAGAATTCCAAAATATTGTGAATTTAAGAGGAAGAAGTAGTGGAATGTCACAGAAGGTAAAACATATTTTCATGTTTACATAAATTTGCATATCCGTATTCTTTTGAAAATAATATTTGGTAACACATCATCAACAAGGGGGAAAAGTCATGCTAAACTAGCCCCCTATCTGGTTTAAATTTTGCTCTGAAATCAAGGTGGTTTAGGCTATTTTAGACCAGGTTTAGGGCAAACCAGCTTTGAACTTACCAATCGTGGTGTAACTTTAAAATTAAATCCGGACTAGCTTAAACCACCTTAAAACTAGCTTCGAACTTACGGGCCTTAGTATTTTAATTTTCAGGTTAGAAACCTTTGTGTTGTAAATACATAGAGATTATAACCCGAGGAAGTGTGTCATATGACTTTACGAAATGTGTGTGAATTTTTGTATTACCCGAGCGAGAGCGAGGGTTATACACAAACTGCACGAGGTTACAACTTCTTTTCAATTGTATATATTTTTTTATTTCCATGGTAACAGTTTGGAATTTGTCATTTTAAGGGAAGGGTTAGTTTCCTAAGCACAAGACTGAAACTATGTGACCAATCTTCATCAAATTTGATGTACATCCTTTTCATATCATGTAGATGTGCTTTTTGGAGGTTTCAATTTCTTTCAAATTATGTATTGTCATGTTTAAGGGAATGGTTAGTTTTTATGACAATCTGCGATAGCCTTATGATTCCAATAAATAAAAATAAAATAAATCCAAAACTTACAGTTCATGTTGTTTTATATAAAGAATATGGTTTTCATGTGAGTTTAAAAAAACTTAAAGGTATTTTCAAAAACAAAATTCAGCTGAAATGGTGTATGAGGGAGACTTATGTTTTTAAGAGTAAAAACACTTTCTAGTTTAACATTATGATAATTCCACTTCTTTATCTGAAAGGAAAGTATATTTACATGTTTTGCACTTTTTTTATGAAAAATAGAGCCATTGGCTCTGTAGCTCATCTGGCTTTACATTTGATTTTACTTTAGGGTGTGGCCTATGTGGTCTTATAGGTTTGGTGGCCCTGTGGCCTAAATAAGGGCCACAGGGGCCACACCCTTAAAAGCTATGTTCATATTCTTCTCCAGAACCAAGAGGCCTAGAAAGCTGAAACTTTGTGTACAGACTCCTTGACTAGTTAGGGTTATGATTTATAAGTTTGGTGGCCCTGTGACCCCAAATAAGGGCCACAGGGGTCACGCCCTAAAAACCTTTTTTCATCTTCATCTCCAGAAATATAAGGTTTAGAAAGCTGAAACTTTGTGTACAGACTTTTTGACTAGTGAGAATTATAATTTATAGTTTTGGTACAGGGCCCCTAATATGCAGGAAACCACATTGGCCACACCCTACAGCATAATAAGATATCAAGCCTGATGAGCTACAGAGCCAATGGCTTTATTTTTTAATATAATTTGCAACCTACGAAACAAATCACTTTGTGGAAGTAAAGTTGAAAAATTTGCGTATCTCTGATTGGCTGAAAATATGCATGCTTGAAGTTATTTTAGTGACTACTTTTAGAAAATAAATTCATAGATAGAAAAATATGACCCTTCTTTTAAGTGCTCCAGTAAGATAGAAAAATCATAGAAGAGACCCACTATTTAGCAGTTTTTTAGGACCAATATCAGAGTGATTTTTTTATATGCATGAGTTACTTCCCTTCTGTGGACAGAGTTACAGTACACACTTTTGAAAATACCAAATATATTGAACATTTAAAAAAATAACTATTTCAATTTAAAAATGTGGAAAAACACATCCGTATAAAACTACCTATGGTACAACCAAGCTAGATCTAAGTTACTCAGATAAGCTATAGCCTGTCACATGAGAAAAGCGAAATGTCTCGACTGCCTGAAAGACGATTGCTGGTTCAGAATGTGATATTGTTTTGTAAGTAATTTTAGACTTATTTGAGCATGTTTTTGAATAAAAGAAGCATCGATATCGTCTCCCGTGGGGATGTAGTCGTTGGCTCAGTCCGTGCGTCTGTCCATCTGTCTGTCTCCCTTCTGTCTGTGATCACATTGTTTCCAGAGCAGAATTTGTAAAACGTTACAGCTAGGTCAATGAAACTTGGTATATTGACTAATCATCGCATGTAGTTGTGCCTTTTGGGGTATTTTGTTTATATTGTATACCAATGATTGCATATCCAATGCAAAAACATGTATTACAATCAAATTTGCCGATGATGCAGCATTGGTGGGCCTGATTATAGAATCTGAACTGTGTTACAGAACTGAAATTTCAAAATTTGTAGATTGGTGTAAATCAAACTTTTGTTTTTGAATGTGAAGAAAACCAAAGAAATGGTCATAGATTTTAGGAAAAAGAAGTTGGATGTACTGACCTATATGGTCGTGATTAGCGCTTAGTAGCAGCTGTGAAAGTACACTCCTTCGGGGTAATAATGTAGCGCTTTGAGCATGTCTTAGGATGTGGAAAAGGCGCAATATAAGTATGCACATTATTATTATTATTACATTAAATGCTGTGACTATAGATGATGGTGAAATAGAAAGAGTAACAGAATACAAATATTTGGGTACTGTCTTGGATTCAAAACTTTCTTGGAACGAAAATACTGACAAAATTTATAAGAAAGGACAGCAACGCTTGCATTTTTTGTGGAGATTGAGACATTTTAAAATAGATCAAACTATATTGATGTTATTTTACAGAACATTTATTCAAAGTATCTTGACCTTTAATTTCTTGAGCCGGTACGGAAATCTGTCTGTTAAGAATAAAAACAAACTTTCAAAAATTGTTAAAACAGCTTAAAAAATTATTGGACTTCCAATTGAAAGTATCGGCGATTTTTATGAGCAGCATATTTCCAAGAAAACAAATAAAATTTTAAGTGACCAATCACATATTCTTTTTTCGGAATATTCTTGGCTACCTTCAGGACGCAGACTGCGCATGCCGACTGGGAGAACAAACAGGTTTCGCTACTCTTTTATTCCAAACAGTGTTCGTTCCTACAATGAGCAGTTTATTGATTAATGTTATATATATGTTTTAGTCAAGTGAATGTGAGTGTGACTAAATCGGATGTGTTCATGTTTATTTAGACAAATCTTATGCATAATAATATTATCATGTACATTTAGTTTGCTTTGTTTGTAACTGGAGAACTGTATATATGATGTAAAACAAATTTCCCTTGGGACAATAAAGATTTATTTATTTTATTTATTTATTTTATTCAACTTCCTGGAGTTTTTTATTTTTGCGTTTTCCACGGAAACGCAACTCAGAAATGTGTTTCCTGAGCAGAACTTGAAAACAGTTTGGTCTAGTTTAACAAAACTTGGTATATTGGCTAATTGTCACATGCAGGTGTGCCTTTTTGGATTTTCCACTTTCTGGAATTTTCATTATTTGGTTTTCATGGACATGGTGCTCACAGGCCCTAAAAAGGCCTGGAATTTGAAGAACTGCCTTAAAAAGGCCTTAAATCAAGCACTGCCTTAAAAAGGCCTTAAATTTAGCAAAATGTTTTTCTAACTGTGAAATAAGTTCACTTGAATTCTTAAATATTCTTGTGTCGATCTCCGTGAAGATAACAATTTTAACATTCAGGTTTCATTAGTTGAATTTAAATGTTTTGAAATTCCATCTCTCGAACAGTGCCACAAGTTAATTACAAAGATGCAGTTTCTCTTTAATAAACGCCCTGTTATTCAGTGACAATTAAGCCTTATTTTTTGGTTTTGAAGCCTTAAAAAGGCCCTAAAAAGGCCTTAAAATTTATATGGTGTTGACTGTACTCACCATGATGGAAACGCAACTTAGAATTGCGTTTCCAAAGCAGAATTTTAAAACCATTAGGGCTAGCTCAATGAAACTTAGTATATTGACTAATCATGGCATGTTGTTTTGCTATTTAGGTTTTTCAACTTTCTGGAATTTGTTATATTTCTGGTTTCCATGGAAATGCAATTTAGAAATGCGTTTCCAGAGCAGAACAAGAAAACCATTAGGGCTTGCTCAATGAAACTGTTTACAAATGTGCCTTTTGATGTTTTCAAATTGCAGGGAGTTTAAACTCAATGACATCCTTCATTCTACCATTAATTTCTAAACTGTCTCAGCAAGGAATGAAGATGTTTTAATCAAACAGCATATTCAATCAAACAGGATGGTTGTTTTCCTCTCTCTTCACATTAACATGAGGAACTTGACGATCATTACATAAGCATTTACTAATTAAAAATACCTAGATGTGGTTTATCATAGTCTTATGATGGTGAATAAAAGTCAAATAAAATTAGCTGCATGTATGCATACAACATTATTCACACAATCTGTATATCAAAATATATGGTAAAACTGATCATTCAACTTCAGTCTGGCCAGAAGGATAAGCCATCTCTCTGGATGGCTCTTTTTAAGAAAAATCATTGATTCATTATTCCAAGTCAATGATATTCAGTGAAAAGTTATTAAAAACCCTATTCCAATTTTTGCTGAATACATTTTCAAACTCAACTGAAATTTCCTTACCTACCTTGTAGTACACAAACCCTTATGATAAATGAATACCCCAGAAACAACCCACCAGTGTACCTAAGTAAACCTAGCCTCAATATTGCCAACATATCGAATTGACCAATCAGAACTCATCTTACCAAGCCACATTAGTCCGCCTTTGCAAGTATAATGTTTGAGGGTCATAGTTCGCAGAAAGGTCGGCTGACACAACCCTCTACTAGACCTTTCTAGACTCAATATCGGAGTGAAAGGGGTAATATTGAGGCTAGGTTTACTTAGTCTGAAACAACAACCAACCAACCAAGGAGTAATCTCCTGGTTTAACTGATCAGTGTAAACAAACTTTTAAACTTTTCAAATTTCTTCTGGAATATATATGCATATTCATGAATGCAGTACCATTGGTAAGAGACTCTTTTTCTATGTTCACAATATGAAATTTGCAATGATGATAGTTTTGTTTCAGTATTTGAAAACGCTTGCATATTTTATGACTTTGAAAAGAATAATCGCCTGTCTTTAATAATCGCCTACTTTGAATATTCGCCTTGTCAAGTCAGTGTTTGAAAGTAATAATCGCCGGGTGATTATTCATTGATTTACTGTAAATACAATCCCAATTTCAATGTCTCTCTAAGTTACATAATGGGCACAGAGAATAAAGAACTGAGGAAAATAAGAGAACAATCCTTTAAAGGTTAATGCCCAAATTGAAATGCACCTAAAATTTAATTACATTGATGTTTCCAATTCAAGAGTCACAGGATGTGGAAGATTGGGAGGTGGGAGAAAGGTACGTTAGTGGATTTAGGATTGTGATGATAAAAGGGAATTTTGAAATGGGAGAGAGAGAGAAAGAGTAAGGAAAGAGTAAACAGAGTAGAGATAGAAAGTGAGGGAGTAGACTAAAAGGTGATGAGAGTAAGGCGAGAGTCATAAAAATAGTATTAGGGTGGTAGGGGTGGTGTAGCGAAAGTCAGGTGACAGCCTCAAAAGACTATAAATACAACTATCTAATTTCCCTGCCTATCACATTTCAAAAGAGAATAAAGCAAGAAATGCCATCTATCAGTTTTCAATTTCTCAAATCTGAAGGACAATCCACACTTCAGTAATCTTCAATCGTAGTTTCTAATCTGGAATTTTTGGTTTCAGTTCTGACTCGACGGCTTACACTAGATCACTGACCTTCACATAGGTGTATGAAAGAAGTAACAACACATCTTAAAGAACAATATCCTCGCTTCTAACATTGTTGAATAATAAACAATTGGTACAACTTAAATAGCTTTAACCAAAAACATAATTTCTAACAAAAAAAAGTCTGTAAGAGTCAGGAAATTGATAAGTGGAGTCTTAATTAAAAAGTGGTAGGACAGCCACTCTGTATAATATTTTGTTCAAATCTATCAGTAAATATATATTTTTATATATTTTGTTATTGATTTTGAAAATGTTTCAATTTGCATTTATAACTTAAAAACTTTGGAAGGATTAGAATCACCTCAAAAAGTACATTTTCTTTAATACCAAATCAATTAAGTTCAGGATTGAGATTCATATTATAAATATATGGTCATATAAGGTATCAGATATCCAAATAAGAAACTTATTCCAAAAGGTTTAGACTTAATGACTCCAGATGTGGCTATACAGATTTTTTACGATTCATATCTCAATATATCATGAACATGTCTAAATGTTTACACTAACAGGGAATCATTATGACATGTTCACTTTCAAGGTCAAAGGATAAAGGTCACGAGTTATAAAATCAGAACAAAATTCCTTGTAAATGTTTAGATTCTTGGTGGCCTTGCTATAAATAGCGACAATTCAAACATTTTACCTCTTCTTTATGACCTGTACACTTATGACTTATCAGCAATGACCAGCAGACGTGGTCAAAATATTCCATATGCTCCTGAGTACATTATAATTTTTCTTACATAATGACCTAATGAACACAGTAAACTCATGCTTCAGAATGTGTGTTTTTCAAATGTAATTTTTTGATAATTTATGACAATAAACTCAACAACTGAATACAGTATATGCCTGTGTTTTATGCCGAATTTATGGTCAATTAAAATTGTATACGGGTAAAATACCAACAAAGGCAAAAGCTTATCTGGAGCTCTGGGTTCCTGCCTATGAGTGTCCAGAAGCCGTATCCTGCACATCAATTTGCAAAATATAATTTCCATCGCAAAGAATACATTGACTGGTGATTTAACAGCTTTTGATAGGCGAAGACAAATCTGTTACTTCAAATCCTCCATCTTTCCATTGACTTGATAACAAAATCCAGTTCTATTTAATGCTCTGTTGGATTTGATCATGGCATCAGAGATTTAGTTCCCTCACAAGTAAACCTTGGCTTGGGTGTACATTGGCTGAGAAAAGCAAAGGGATGCTAGATTGCTGTTGCTTGTTCTAACATCATTCTCATTGCTAGTCTTGATGGTATGCTGGCATGCTTCTTTTTGTCCCCCGTTGTGCCGCCCGAAGCGGGGGATATAGTTTTCAGTCCTGTACATACGTTCGTCCGCAACGCTTCTTGTTAGCATGACATCTCACAAAACCCTTGAACCTAAAGTCTTCAAACCTTTTTTTTTTTTTTTTTTTTTTATTTCAGGCATACATACAGGTTAACATACATGTTTATATAAAAATAATTCTATAACAAAATAAATTTTAGGGTATATTGTGCATACAGAAAAGTTGATGAAGTCAGGTACTCATCTAAATAGAACATGCAAGATAGACCACAATTTCAGGAAATATGTTTCCTGGTTTTGGTTAATGTACAAAAAAAGAAACGCATTGGTGAATGTTTCCCGGATAAATGAGTTTTCAAAACGAAATATGTCCATAAAACATGTGAAACACATTTGGTTGTAGAAACATTTTGATTGTGACAATTTTGAATGTTTGAAACTGTCACTGATTTCAAAATTGTGAATTTGAAAGCGGTTTTGACCAAAATGAAAAAAGCATGGCCAAAACGGAACCAAAAGCACTTGGAAAGTTGAAATTATTGGAAACATGCGTGTATTCACATTCTCCACAAAGGGCTTTCACCAATCACGAATTGCAATAGAAGTTTTACAATATGAAGAGTAAATGCAAATTCCACGTTTTGGCACTGCAACTCGAATCACCGCCATTGGCAGAATTCAGACTGGAGAGTCGCAAAAATTCCTTGCCAGGGATCATAACGTCTAAAAGAGCACAAACACTTGTCTTTTAGAACGCTTCCATCAATTTGGTTCCACCGATGATTGTCCACGTTCTGGAACACCTTGGGTCATCACAGAGGGTCAAGATCGCTAAATTTGGTTCCTTCACCCATGTTACCGTATTGTCAATGCTGTGTACACAGCTGCCAGGGTGCCAATACTACACAGAATTTCGCCACAAACAGTACGGAATCATTTGCAACAGATCAGATTGAGAGTCAGGAGACGCTACTTTGGCAATATGTTATGACGTCATAATCGCGCGCAACGTGTTCTGTGCTGTAAGAACGTTCAGGTCTGGAACTTAAGACACGGGAAATGTGTAAGCCTTAGCGATGCATCAGGATTTCTTTTGCAAAGAGGAGATGAAAAAGAATTGGGTATACAGACGTGTACAAATGAAAGTTATGCTCCAAACTGCCAAAGTCAAGTCGTTAGATTTTGGAAAAGGTAACCTGATGATGTGGGCGGCCGTAGGCTACACATTTCTTTCTCGTTTCATTCATTTTCAAGGTAGTCTAATGGGAACACGTTCATAACACACTATCATCAAACGACATGTGCTTCCAGTAAATGACGTAGCGTCGTAACGTTGTCCACTATATCGCAAGAGCACATGCTGTTGGTGTCACAAGATCATTTCTGACATGTTATAACATCAATGGGATCCCCTATCACTTACGTAATCAGGATCTTAACCTGATTGAACACTTTTGAGATGAACTGGATTGACCTCTCTGGTAGCGTTAACGTTTACGTCAAATGCTTCCAAACCTGGCTCAGTTTTTGCAGGACAAGTTGGAGACCATAATCCAAGCATCAACATAGCGACTTATACAGTCTATGCCAAGGCGTTTGAAAATTGTTAGGCGTTCACGTGGTGGTAAAAACAGACAATGACATTCAAGTGACCTCTGATTAGCTAAAGGAAGTTAAAGTCTTATGGCGTGTATGATATCATAAAGAGCAATGATCCTGTTATCTCCATGAGAAATTTCAGTTTCTTATACGCATTTATTAAAAGACAGTGTCAATTCAAAATTAACTGTAACCACACCTAGAAATATCCAGCTATGCGTTTCTTTTTTTGTATAGTATATATGTATTTTGTAATATTGTAATATTGTGTGATTTGCCTCTTGATATATATTATATTTGGGATAAAACTTTTCTTACTACAATAGTATATAATATTCTTAACTAACATAATAATAGCATTTAAAACATAATTATTTTTCCCTTTCACTCCAAATAAGATCTGGGAAACGGTAAAACTAAGTTGTACATCAACAGTGTTGAGCCAAATTTTAATCTCTTGCCATATATTTTTCACCTTGCTACACTCCCAGAACATATGATAAATAGTTCCGTCAGCTGCATTGCAGAAAGTACATTGTGGGGTATCAACATATTTTATTTTGTAAAGGAAATGTTTTGTTGGGAGTATTCTGTGGATGATTCGGTACTGAAGCCATTTTAGATCAGTGCTAGGGGTACATTTGTTGGCAATAGTGCTAAAACATTCCCAATCTGAATCAGTGTAGTGCGAACCAGTGACTTGTTCCCATTTATCATAGCAAGGGAGTTTTACAAAATGTGACTCAAGTAACATATCATACAGTTTCGGATGACCCAAAAGAGTATTTGTACATTTGATTATGAAAGGGTACAAGGGATTGTGAAGCTTACAATCGGATAAAGTAACATCAATTGAGTTAGCATAATAAAGAACTGCACGTTTGATACCCTCATAATGGAGAAAGTTGATATCAAGAGAATATACAGTACCCAATTCTTCCTTGGAGTAAAATCTTCCATTTTCATCCAATAAATCATTTACAAATATTATACCCTTCTTTGCCCATTTTTTGTATAAAACGCTCTTATTTCCAACCTTAATACTATCGTTATTCCATATACTTTGCGAGAGTAGATCATACGTACTTTTAGCATGTCGTTTATATTTACCCACTGTGTTGGACCAGTCCTTAAAGACCTCTATCCAAAATGGATTTGAAATTGAAGATATTACTTTATTTTCAATATATGTTTTATCTGATATCCACAAAAGACGTTGATTGCATGAGTAAATCTTTCCAATTTGACGAACAACATTGTAATCTCTGAATCCATTTCAATTTTTGTGAAGATATAATATCTTTGATAATTGGAACTTTAAGGTCACTGTGTTCCGGACTAAGAACAACGGTGCCTCTTTTAACTTTGTCTGGTTTGTTTCTCCAAATAAATTTAAAACACTCTTTTTGGAATTTTTCAATAACAGCTTCAGGTGGGCGGGGTAGGGCAGAGAATAGATGGTTCAACTTTGGCAGAAGTAAGGATTTAAGAACTGGATTTCTTCCGTAAGGTGTAAGATTTCTTGCTAACCATATGTTCATCAAATGTTTTATTTGTAGAAACTTTTCATCGTAATTTATTTGACAAATGCTATCGATATCAATGCTAAAATGTATTCCCAAGAGTTTAAAATCACATTGTGACCAATCAAAGTTCCAATCTTTACATAATTTGAGACGAGATTGTTTTTTCGAACCAATCCATAGTAGTCTAGTTTTCTCCACATTAACCTTTAAACCAGAAAAACGTGCAAAGAATTGCAGAGTTTTCAAGACAGCATATAAACATTTCTCTGACCCATCTAGCGTTAGTGACGTATCGTCAGCAAACTGAGACAACAGATATTCTATATTTCCAATGTTTATCCCTTTTACGTTAGCATTATTTCTAATGAGAATGCCTAAGATTTCAACAGAGAGGATGAATAGATATGGCGCTACCGGATCGCCTTGGCGACAACCTCTTTCGATTTTAAAGGGTGAGGATGGAAATCCATTTACCAAGAATCTTGATTCGATGTCGTTATAGAAAGTGGTAATCCAGTCAATAATGCTTTGACCAAAATTAAAGAATTTAAGGACACTACAAGTCTTCAAACTTGGTATCAGTCTTCATTGGGTGGATACGCAGACACCAGTCGGTTTTAATGACCTTGACCTAATTCTCAAGGTCACGACAGGAATTTGACCAGTGAGTAATAATAATAATAATAATAATAATAATAACACTTTATTGTCCTCAGTACATACATACATTGGAAATTTTTCTTGTGCCGAAGCACCCGGCAGCCACAGTGCAGCGCCAGTTAAATCGTTGTTCTGCCTTTACAATGCTGAGTGTCAAGCAAGACAGCAACAACTCCCAACTTTTAACGTCTTTTGGTATGACGCGACCGGGAATCGAACCCCGGTCTTCCGGGTGACGAGCGGACACTCTACCATTGAGCTACGCCCCCGGTAAAGCTTTGTTAGCGCGATATCTCACAAACCCTTGCACATAGAGCCTTCAAACTTGGTATCAATCTTCATTGGGTGGATACGTAGACACCAGTGTGTTTTGGTGACCTTGACCTAATTTTCAAGGTCATGACAGGACTTTGACCAATGAGTAAAGCCTTGTTAGCGCGATATCTCACAAACCCTTCAAATTCAGTAATAATAATAATGATATTAATAATTAGGAGATAAACATACTACTGTGTTTGGAAACGGAATTATTATAGCTCTAAATTTAATTTAAAGTCAAACGCGTAGCGTGAGGCTTTAAATGGATAATTTAGAGCTATAATAATTCCGTTATATGCCGCTGATTTCCAAACACAGTATGTTTATCTCCATTCTACCATAATAGCGATTTAAAATTGAACTATATTCTTTCGCATTGACTCATGTGTGCTGTGTCATGATTCTCGTGCGCGATATTCACACAGTGTTGACGGATTTGGATATCTCGCCAATGATATGTGTCAATCAATAAAACATAACTTAAGAAACTTATCTACAGCAGTTAGAATGACAGTAATGAGTTGATAATGTTTGATATATTATATAACTGATATTCAATAAATGTGTGAAATAAACGAATATATAAAACTGTTAAAAGATTTTCATTGAAAACAAAAATTTATCATATAATTGCTATTTGGGGATGAATATGTAAGACGTTCTGAATTTATAGTACTAACAAGAAGACAGAGTCATCAATTTTTCTCGCCTAATAAATTTTCATTATTTCTCCCAACATTTCCTAAAAGTCCAAAATCACAAATTAACCCTCACGCAGTATCGTGGGGCCTTTGAGGCCCGGTTACATGTTTGACATTACCCAGAATCAACACATTTCTTACTTCATGTATTCCTCCATAAGTATGTTTTCTAAGGCTACATCTGATGTCATAACTGTAGACAAGATACTGCTTTTTTTATTGACGTTTTAAGAAAATACATACGTTTGCTGTAAGTTTGGTCCTCACGGTACAAAATATACAGAATCGCAATAAAAAAATAAATAAATAATACCCCCTTGAGATTACTTCCTGAGGTAGATAAACCAACATCCGAAAAACATTACAAAGCAAAAATAATATACTCTCCAAAAACTGAAACGCATATGTAATTTTTCAGAGAACCTTTTTCTTCGCCTTAAAAAACTAAAAAGGTACATGATTTCAATGATATCAAAGCGAAAATTGTCAAATGTTAAAGAGTGAGCTAAAACAAGAACACTAGTTTTAGGTTTGTTTCCGTATTCTGTTAATCACAAGATGGCGTTTAAGTCAATTATATCAATTCCTGGCATTTGCAAAAATTCTTGCTTGACTTCCCCTTGTAAATGAATGGACACATTGATTGAGTCCCCATGCAGTATTACCCCACTCTTTCTGCAATGCAATGACCAGTTGTTGGTGTGTCTCGGGCGTATAGTGATGTTGACGTACACGTTTAATTAATTTATACAATTGATGTTTTATCAATATAGTTTTTGACTATACCATTTGGCATTTACAACTTCTTTACTCTAATAGGCAGTGTAATGTGCCATCTGACGTTCTGCAAGTAAATTAAAGTTATCACGCTTTGTCGGTCAATAATCTGATGCAAGTGACGTTAATCGAAATTGTGATTTGCCCCTCAACTTCTTCAATACCATAAATTAACTACATCTTTGTGTGCTTAAAGGGAATCAACAACCTATCTTGTGAAACCAAATTGACCATCGTTAACAAGAGCGTCTATACGGGTAAGGGGGTCAAGTGACACAAACTTGGAACTGGCTGTCAGCTGGAAGCAGTTGGTAACCAAACGATTTCGTCCCTACCGAGCATTTACGACTCTTTCGGGGCCCTGCTAATAAAACTCTGGAAGTTAAAAATTTGGGTTACAGACCCCCTTTAATAGTGTATCCAACCCAATAACACTGTCCCAACCTCTTGACTTGTGATATAAACTATTGGCAACATGGTTCCTTTTCTTACTGTACACTATCCAAAGTAACGTTATTTTTTGTTATTGAGGAATAAGAGAGTTTTTGGTAAACCAAACTCTCCTGATTTTTTAAGGTTCAAGATCATGATCGTAAACGCCAGTTCATATGATTGAGTTCGGAGCTCTATCATTCGGAGCGGATCAGAGCGACCATTTCGATGATTAAATTACACTTGCGACGTCAGTCTATTGTTCTCTCACTCCATTATTTTTCAGTAATGGAGAGTTGTATTTTACATCAAGTTTTCACTTGAATTTTCAACTTTTTTTGATATTTTAAGTTATGTTTTTAAATGGGCATTAAGTTGAGTGTAATTTAAGTCGATTAATATCCGAGTAACTCTCCATTCCTAAAAAATAATGGAGCCGAGGCCATAATCTGATTGCTTGGATGTATTAATAGATAATATTTTTAATTTCGTTTGTACTAATTTCTTTCATTTCCATCCAAATAAATTTTTTTTGTCAATCATAAAACAAAATATCTCATACAACCAAAATAAAATCAACCTACTGACATTTTTCTTATCAGTATAAAAAACAAGACTTATTTTTCACAATGCACACTGTTATTGAGAACAGGCCATAAGCGATCATATGTTTCTTCCGTTCACATCTTGAATGAGCGACTATTAACTGTTTGTGACGTCGAATTTGATTGATCAAATTGCGAATTCCTTATTTGCATACGCAAAGGTCACCGGGACGACCTCTCACACTGGTCAATCTTAGATCAACAGTATGACAAAATAAAAAATCTGTTGATCTAAATTTATTTAGATTGATATTCTCCATAATTTTCATATTTTCCTATCCATAAGTTTATTAATATTTTCAAGTAATTTTGTCAAACCACAACAGAAACTTTGTTTCATTGTTTTAGGATGTTGCCTTGTTCCATTGTCTAAGGATGTTGCCCTAGGCAATCACCTATTTATAACAGTATTATTATCCCCCGCCGTGCGTTTAGCGAGAAGCGGGGGATATAGTATTGGACAGCGTCCGCCCATCCGTACGTACGTCCGTACAAATGAAATTAAATATAACTCAAAAACTATTGACCGGATTCTTTTCATTTTTTGTATATAGCTTCATCACCATGAGAGTAAGGTCCCTATAGAGTTTCATGACATTGACCTATATTTCAAGGTCACAACGAAACTTTGAAATTTTACCCTTGTCAGCGGGATATCTCAAGAATCATTCACTGGATTCTCTTCATAACTTACACCAAGCATCTTACTGGGAAGGTGCCGAGCCCAGTTGATTTTAGTGACCTTCACATTATTTTCAAAGTCACAACGAGACTTTGAAAATTTCAGCATTGAAACCTGCATTTTAGGCTTGTCAGCAGGATATCTCAAGAACCATTCACTGGATTCTCTTCATAATTTACACAAAGCATCTTATTGGGAAGGCGTCGGGCCCAGTCGATTTTGGTGACCTTCACATTATTTTCAAGGTCACAGCGAGGCTTTGAAAATTTCAGCATTGAAACCTGCATTTTAGGCTTGTCAGCGGGATATCTCAAGAACCATTCATTGGATTCTCTTCATAATTTACACAAAGCATCTTATTGGGAAGGCGACGAGCCCAGTCGATTTTGGTGACCTTCACATTATTTTCAAGGTCACAGGGAGACAATTCAGCATTGACATCTGCATTTAAGGCTTGTCAGCAGGATATCTCTACAACCGATCCCTAGATTCTCTTCATAACTTAAGCAAAGCATCTTATAGGGAAGGCAACATGCATTTATAAGGCTGATATGTTAAGAACTGTTCTCTATATTCTCTTCTTTTTTTGCACAAGGCTTCTTATTTGGAAGACCCAGGGACCAGTTGATTTGTTATGGTCTAAATGACATCTAGTAGCATGACAAGTGGAGACAAGTGTTTCTATGTATACATTATGCTTTTTGTTAACATCCATTTGCGGCGGGGGATACTTGTTGTATATGCTTCGGTAATTATCCAATGCTTAATTGTAAATCACTTTGGGCTATTGAAATATGCAATTGTATCATTGAGACGCAAGGAAGTGAATGTCAATCACAACCTATGCTGACATATTATTTGCTCAAGGCCCTAAAATCAAATGTCAAATATACCCTTAAAATAGGGCTGTTCAGATATTCTAATCAGTGGATTCGAGTGGATATTGTAGTGTATTTTTGAGTGGAAGTAGGAGTGGAGTCAGCAAGTGGGGTATGGGCCATGAGGCATTCACTATGCCTCCATGTGCCGTCAACGTCACAGCTGACCTCCTCTTTACTTTTGTAACAACTACTCTGATGTCATACAAATAAACCATTATCTCTATGATGTCCTTATCTTGTGTGTGTCTCTGTCCACTCTGAGGTTGGATCCTATAGCATAAGCTAATTCCCTGGGATAAAGTCTAGACTAGTGCCACCCTGCAGGATGGCAACTCCTTCGCCATGCGGGTTGGCACTTCCTACGATAGTTTGATCAATTGTTACACCCCTATAAGCTACCCTATTAATGTCAGCTTTGGTAGTGCAGCAGCTTAAGGTTGAAATGCATAAATTTGACTGATGATAAGGACAGCATATTCAGTTCTAGTTTTGATGAGTTGATAAAGATTTATCAAAATCTTGTTTGATCCAACTACATAATGCATATATTAATGTACAATGTGAAGTTGTCATGCTAACACTGTCAATATCTAATTTACAGAACATTTTATAAAAATGAAATATTGATCTTGGTTAATGAATTATAAAACAACCTTTCAAAAATTGAGGTTTAATGACCATGAAATAGATGCTTTAGTGATAAGAAACAATAGTGAATGAAAGCAAAAGAGACAAGCTGTGACAAAAACAAAGAGCAGTGATAGATCTTTATGTAAATTGTCAGTTGTCAATATTTTGTGATTGTCTGTGTGTCAGAGTGTCTGGCTGTGTCTCTCTCTACATGAGAGTGTCTGGCTGTGTCTCTCTCTACATAAGAGTGCCTGGCTGTGTCTCTCTCTACATGAGACCGTCTGGTTGTGTCTCTCTCTACATGAGAGTGCCTGGCTGTGTGTCTCTCGTTATGAGCGAGTGAGTGCATGTGTGTCTCTCTAAATGAGTGAGTGCCTGTGTGTCTCTCTACATGAATGAGTGAGTGCCTGTCTGTGTGTGTTTCTCTCTAAATGAGTGATTACCTGTGTGTCTCTCTACATGAGTGAGTGCCTGTTGGTCTCTTTCCATGAGTGAGTGCCTGTGTGTGTCTCTACATGAGTGAGTGCCTATGTGTGTCTCTACATGAGTGAGTGCCTGTGTGTCTCTCTACATGAGTGCCTGTGTGTGTCTCTACATGAGTGAGTGCCTGTGGGTCTCTTTACATGAGTGAGTGCCTGTGTGTCTCTCTACATGAGTGAGTGCCTGTGTGTCTCTCTACATGAGTCAGTGCCTGTGTGTGTCTCTACATGAGTCAGTGCCTGTGTATCTTTCTACATGAGTGAGTGCCTGTGTGTGTCTCTACATGAGTGAGTGCCTGTGGGTCTCTCTACATGAGTGAATAGTGCCTGTGTGTCTCTCTACATGAGTGAGTGCCTGTGTGTCTCTCTACATTAGTAATAGTGCCTGTGGGTCTCTCTACATGAGTGAATAGTGCCTGTGTGTCTCTCTACATGAGTGAATAGTGCCTGTGGGTCTCTCTACATGAGTGAATAGTGCCTGTGTGTGTCTCTACATGAGTGAGTGCCTGTGTGTGACATCTACATGAGTGAGTGCCTGTGGGTCTCTCTACATGAGTGAGTGCCTGTGTGTCTCTCTACATGAGTGAATGGTGCCTGTTGGTCTCTTTACATGAGTGAGTGCCTGTGGGTCTCTTTACATGAGTGAATAGTGCCTGTGTGTGTCTCTGCCTCTGTATGCGTCTTTCTCTACATGATTGAGTGTGTCTATCTACATGAGAGTGTCTGGCTGTGTCTCTCTCTACATGAGAGTGTCTGGCTGTGTCTCTCTCTACATGAGAGTGCCTGGCTGTGTCGCTCTCTACATGAGACCGTCTGGTTGTGTCTCTCTCTACATGAGAGTGCCTGGCTGTGTGTCTCATGTTATGAGCGAGTGAGTGCATGTGTGTCTCTCTAAATGAGTGAGTGCCTGTGTGTCTCTCTACATGAATGAGTGAGTGCCTGTCTGTGTGTGTTTCTCTCTAAATGAGTGATTACCTGTGTGTCTCTCTACATGAGTGAGTGCCTGTTGGTCTCTTTCCATGAGTGAGTGCCTGTGTGTGTCTCTACATGAGTGAGTGCCTATGTGTGTCTCTACATGAGTGAGTGCCTGTGTGTCTCTCTACATGAGTGCCTGTGTGTGTCTCTACATGAGTGAGTGCCTGTGGGTCTCTTTACATGAGAGTGCCTGTGTGTCTCTCTACATGAGTGAGTGCCTGTGTGTCTCTCTACATGAGTCAGTGCCTGTGTGTGTCTCTACATGAGTCAGTGCCTGTGTATCTTTCTACATGAGTGAGTGCCTGTGTGTGTCTCTACATGAGTGAGTGCCTGTGGGTCTCTCTACATGAGTGAATAGTGCCTGTGTGTCTCTCTACATGAGTGAGTGCCTGTGTGTCTCTCTACATTAGTAATAGTGCCTGTGGGTCTCTCTACATGAGTGAAAAGTGCCTGTGTGTCTCTCTACATGAGTGAATAGTGCCTGTGGGTCTCTCTACATGAGTGAATAGTGCCTGTGTGTGTCTCTACATGAGTGAGTGCCTGTGTGTGACATCTACATGAGTGAGTGCCTGTGGGTCTCTCTACATGAGTGAGTGCCTGTGGGTCTCTCTACATGAGTGAATAGTGCCTGTGTGTGTCTCTACATGAGTGAGTGCCTATGTGTGTCTCTACATGAGTGAGTGCCTGTGTGTCTCTCTACATGAGTGCCTGTGTGTGTCTCTACATGAGTGAGTGCCTGTGGGTCTCTTTACATGAGTGAGTGCCTGTGTGTCTCTCTACATGAGTGAGTGCCTGTGTGTCTCTCTACATGAGTCAGTGCCTGTGTGTGTCTCTACATGAGTCAGTGCCTGTGTATCTTTCTACATGAGTGAGTGCCTGTGTGTGTCTCTACATGAGTGAGTGCCTGTGGGTCTCTCTACATGAGTAAATAGTGCCTGTGTGTCTCTCTACATGAGTGAGTGCCTGTGTGTCTCTCTACATTAGTAATAGTGCCTGTGGGTCTCTCTACATGAGTGAAAAGTGCCTGTGTGTCTCTCTACATGAGTGAATAGTGCCTGTGGGTCTCTCTACATGAGTGAATAGTGCCTGTGTGTGTCTCTACATGAGTGAGTGCCTGTGTGTGACATCTTCATGAGTGAGTGCCTGTGGGTCTCTCTACATGAGTGAGTGCCTGTGGGTCTCTCTACATGAGTGAATAGTGCCTGTGTGTGTCTCTACATGAGTAAGTGCCTGTGTGTGACATCTACATGAGTGAGTGCCTGTGGGTCTCTCTACATGAGTGAGTGCCTGTGTGTCTCTCTACATGAGTGAATGGTGCCTGTTGGTCTCTTTACATGAGTGAGTGCCTGTGGGTCTCTTTACATGAGTGAATAGTGCATGTGTGTGTCTCCCAATCAACATGACTGTGACCTGCCTCTCTGTGTTAGTCTCAACACTTGAGTGTGGTGTTTGTGTTTGTGTGTCTCTTGGAGTATGTCTGCCAACATAATGAAGTGTGTATCTATGGGTTTGTGTTGGTTGGTTGCTTGTATTGTTCAGAGAGGCTCCAGGTGTTTCCTTGCCTTGATCCCATCAGCAGCAGCCTTGACCCTACTCTTTCATCACTCACATCTCATTCACATACAATATTATGAACATTCACTGACTATTGAAAACTCAATTCAATTTGGCATGGTGTTTAAAACACTCGTCATATAAAGTGATTTTATGAAGCTGAAACCTTCAGATAGGGATACAGGATATAATATCAATACACTTCTGTTCAATAGTGTAATATATCTTGCCACTAGACCATGTAGTCGATTCATATCTCACTACATGACCACAAATAATTGAACATAGAAATCAACATTTAGACATCGTATCAAAATTGAAAAACTATGTCCTAACAATTGTAAAAACCTTTTCAAAACAACAATTTGCAATAACAATGTTGCTGATTGAACCGAGATAAGTCTTACAGAAGTTTCAACTTAATGTGCTGTACAAGATTTAAGTGATTCAAAATGATTCCAATATGATTTGACTATCATTGAAACCACCTATAAAATGAAAAATTATTTGAAATGAAAGGGAATGAGGCAAATATATAAATTTTCTCTTTAAAGGGGCAGTAGCACGGTGTTATTAAATATTATTTTTCAAATTCATTGAAAATTGTACGTCAATGCTAAATGTATTATTTTGATAGTGTCAAAAATCTCATTTCACAAACAAATTATCCTTAGTCAGAGAACATATTATAAAGATTCACATGAAGTCCATTGACTGCAATTTTTGTGTGAACACTTTTAATTAATTTTGTGTAAAAAAAGTAATTGCGTGGCTTAAATTTACATTATGTATTTGATCTATTACTGCTTTGTTTAATCTTAATACATCGTCTTTCAATTGTAACAATTTACTTTCATTTTCCTGACAATACCTTATATTCCACCTAAAACATAATAGCGCCCCTTTAAATGGTAGTTTCATCTATATATTTACTCAGCTAATTCAATTTTCAGATAATCATAATGAATCTTTGTTTGTTTTATAGAAGTACTATTGATATGCAAGTGCAAATAATCTAGCATTTTAGTATTGATTCTGAAAATTATGTTTTTCAAACAATGATAGGTAAAAACAAATACTATTTATCATTGTGACATTGTGACAAAATAATTTATCATTAATTGAACTTTGGTCATACAAAGTAAAACTATAAGTTCCCCCACTATTATGAAATAGTAGAGTTAACTGTATTACCTTGTAATCACAAATTTCATTTTATTGGCAGTAAGAATACAGAACTGTGGCCACCAGTTATTGCTATATCTGCATTGATTTTGTCGTACCTTGGTCATGATGGTGGATGAGATGTACACAGTTATCTTATTAGCCTTGCTGAGTCTGGGCTTACAAATAAAAGACTCCTGACATCATTCACATTCATTATGCTTTATTACTCTCCTGAAGATATCACTCTTTAATAAATCTACAAAGTTCTTGACACAATGTGTAATAAAATTGAGCGCTGACTAAATGAGGTGGCGTCACAATGATTAAGCATAATGTCACCATTTTATTGCAGTCATGTCGACCAATGTCTTAAAATGTTTGCTGATGTAATACAGCGAGTAATATATATATACTCAGTCCTGTTCAATAAATTTCTGTGTAAATTCATGAATGGTATAAATTTTTAACTTGCTTTTGCTTGTTGAATACCAAACCACTTGGTCTGTTCATAAAATTATTATTAACCAGACATTGTTAAGTATTCTGTATATCTCCTATTGTTGTAAATTCTACCATGGTAACAATATTTTTAGGTTACTTTTTATTAAAAAAATACTGGCTTAAAAATCACACAAGCATAGAAAATTTATTACTTTAATTCACTCATAATGCAGTTAATTAACTATATCATATTTCACCATGTATCCATTCATTCATTTCAAAACCTTATTTTCAACAAGAATATCATTTCAAGGACAAAAAATTAACTGGATGAGGGAACTATGACAGTGCTTATATATGTACAGTATACTCTTCATACTTACTAGATTTTTATATGCATAAGTTTATTAATATTTTCAAATAAAGTGCAACATCATGGCTGCCCTTTTTCTATATGCTTTTCTTAATAACTACTCTGATGTCATTACGAAATATACCATCATCATCTATTGTGCGTCTCTGTACACTCCTGTCCTAGTACAGTCCATATGATGCTCTCCAAAGAACTTATGGGTATGGATCCTATAGCATCAAGCTAATTAATATCTTGGGTTAAAATCTAGACCAGTGACATCCTGTGAGAGAGTAATGCCTATTGAGTTGGCACTGTCTATGGCAGTTCATTGTGTGTATTAATTCAAAGACCATTTAACTGCTCATTACTCAGCCAAAGGATAGAACACATTATCAGATTTTAAATGGAAACAATTTTGTTTTTGATAGTGGGTAAGATACAGGCTTAATTAAGCTTTAATGTTGTAAAATTAGTTTTCACTTATTCCCTAAGTTGCTTCATGTAAGTTTTCATTAAAATCAACTTAGTAGTGTGAATTATAATTTATCTACAATTTGTTACAATCAATGACACTAATCACCATGTTGCCAACATCTACTGTTACATAAGAACATGCTAGACATCTCAAATTGTAATATTTCTTATGAAAGTATTCTATGCAAGATTGAATAATTGGCTTTACACATCATTTTCCACTTGTTCTCAGTAATTCATAAACATTCATTTTCCAGAGAATATGACTTCCTTGAAAGTCATTTCAATCATATCTTCTACCTTCATTATCATAATTTGTTGACCATACCAGAAGGTATTAATAGTTATTTAATACTTAATCAACATGCCAAGTACAAACTTCTTTATTAAATCGGAAGAAAACAGTAACTTTAAACTTGAAATAAGTAAGGTTGAACATTTTTTAGTTAAGTAATTCAACTGATGATGTGATGTTAGATAGAAAGACAAATGACCTACCAGTGAAAGGGGCCGATGTGCAGTGATGTGAGGTGACAGGAAGATCGGTGGAGGGAAAGAGACACCTTAAACAGTACTAGCAGTCTACACTACAGGCACTCATAACAACCCTCTCTCTCTCACTAACTCAACAACTCACTCACTCACCAAACGTATAGGCAAGAATCAATGTGCCAATGATGTATCAGTATTTCATGTAAAGAAGATTGTAGTTCTATATTACATTAATAAATGTCTCCATATCAGGTGTCTAGGGGCCACATGATAAGACATGCCAAATTTCTCATCTAAAGACATGATACTCTATCTTATGATAATTACAGGCCCTTCAAAGATATTCAGCTTACTAATGCTCACTTTAGGATAAATATGCATGTGTGGTGAATTGGTTGGTGACACCAAGCTTTGTAGGGGACATTTTTGTTCAAGTAAATCTGGAGGGTTATTGACAAGTTGTAACAGAAGCTCAAGTTATTGACAGTGTAAGGTGGCTAGAATGGGTGTAGTATTAAGACAATGAATTAGTCGAGATCTCTGCTCCTTTGAATGAGACAGCAGACAATTGTCTGTCTGTCTGTCTGTCTGTCTGTCACCTGGATGAGGTCATTGGTGCTCACTGCATAAACTCCTCCCCTCTCCCTTCACCAAACACATCACAAAACAACTCATGACACATGTTGTCAAGTCCCAACATATCTATAAAACTAATGACTAGATCCAGCCCAAAGCTCTCTCAAACATGTTGTGTATTGCTTCCTTAAATGTTATGGATTGAGATAGAGCTACATTGACAGTAGATATTGCCTATCTTACACTACTATGGTTTTAGGTCATCTGAAAATTTGAAATATATCATATCATATTTCAGTGATATATGGCGTGAGTTGCAAGTGCTAGTCAGCAGGTTGATACACTAGGATCACACAATCTATTCACTATATAAAGAGAAATACTAAACCTTGTAGGATAATATTTTGATTAGTCTGATAAGTTCACAGCACCATTTCCTGCCTTAAAGTTGAGAAGCTGACTTGACAGATAAGAGCAGTCTTACCCCACTATCAGTGAGATAAATGTTTCAGATAGTACTCTTCACATATGTTATTGAAACAGCTTCTTACTTTTAAGACTTTACATTTCAAAACACCACTAACACGGATATATTCATTCCAGTTTAATCAATATTCATTGAACATTTTGAAATATAATGCAGTTGCATGCAACAAATTATAACTTTCCTTTCTTTCATTTACATCCTGCAAGTTATAACTACTTTCACTGACTATGAAGCAAGTTATAAATTACAGTTCTGCCACACACAATGTAGCAAGTTGTGACTACTTTCACTGACTATAAAACAAGTTATAAATTACAGTTCTGCCACACACAATGTAGCAAGTTGTGACTACTTTCACTGACTATAAAACAAGTTATCAATTACAGTTCTGTCACACACAATGTAGCAAGTTATGACTACTTTCACTGACTATGAAGCAAGTTATCAATTACAGTTCTGTTACACACTATGTAGCAAGTTATGACTATTTTAACTGACCAAAGGAAAGTAATCTGTTAGCTACTAAAACATTCCAGGCTGCATCAACAAACTGTTACTACATTTCACATAGCTACTAAAACATTCCAGGCTGCATCAACAAACTGTTACTACATTTCACATAGCTACTTTATCATTCAAGGCTGCATCACCAAACTTTGTTACTACATTTCACATAGCTACTTTATCATTCCAGGCTGCATCACCAAACTTTGTTACTACATTTCACATAGCTACTTTATCATTCCAGGCTGCATCACCTTAATTACTTTGTTACTACATTTCACATAGCTACTTTATCATTCCAGGCTGCATCACCTTAATTACTTTGTTACTACATTTCACATAGCTACTTTATCATTCCAGGCTGCATCACCTTAATTACTTTGTTACTACATTTCACATAGCTACTTTATCATTCCAGGCTGCATCATCTTAATTACTTTGTTACTACATTTCACATAGCTAATTTATCATTCCAGGCTGCATCACCTTAATTACTTTGTTACTACATTTCACATAGCTAATTTATCATTCCAGGCTGCATCACCTTAATTACTTTGTTACTACATTTCACATAGCTAATTTATCATTCCAGGCTGCATCACCTTAATTACTTTGTTACTACATTTCACATAGCTACTTTATCATTCCAGGCTGCATCACCAAACTTTGTTACTACATTTCACATAACTACTTTATCATTCCAGGCTGCAATGATTCACCAAACTTTGTTACTACATTTCACATAGCTACTTTATCATTCCAGGTTGTATCACCTTAATTACTTTGTTACTACATTTCACATAGCTAATTTATCATTCCAGGCTGCATCACCAACTTTGTTACTACATTTCACATACCGGGGTAGCTACTTTATCATTCCAGGCTGCATCGCGAAACTTTGTTTCTTCATTTCACTTAGCTACAAAACCATTCCAAGCTACTTCACCCAACTCTGTAACTGTACTTCACTTAGCTACTTAACCCTAGTTGGCTGCATCACCCAACTCGGTTACTATTCTTAACCTAGCTACAACATCATCCAGAACTATAAATACCAGTTGCTATGTGCCTCTAACCAACAGCACATCATCCAACTTTCATACCTAGTCACTTCAGCCAGCCTAGTTTAAATAAACTGAGCCTATAAAGTTTACAAATTCAAGCAATGCATGGGCTACTTCAGCCAACTCTATTTTTAAGTCAGGGCTGAAACTTGAGATTTTGTTTAAGAAGACTTTTGAAAATCCTTTTTCATCTGGATAATTGGCCCTTTAACAAGTCACAATGTTGCAATAAGGGAAAGCAATTGACTTGTTAAAAACTCCTCTAACATAAAACACTATTGGTTCTTTAAAATTTGTAAGTTCAATACACTTAACAAAAAAATAATACTTTTTTTTTAAATCAGGATTTTGTTTGAAGTAGTTTATTTGATTACACATAATTATACCCCCGCCTTACAGCGTAAGCGGGGGTATATAGCGTTCATTCTTTCCGTCCGTCCGTCTGTCCGTCTGTCCGTCTGTCCGTCTGTCCGTCCGTCCCAAAACTTTGTGCGGAGCAGATCTCCAAAACTATGCATGCTAGCCTCATCAAACTTCATTCACATGTCAACCATGATCCCTAGTTGTGCCTTTTGAGGGTTAGAACTATTTCTAAATTTTCATTTTTGCAGTTTCCATGGAAACGTGACTAAAAGTGACTCTTTGAGGAAGTCGTTTTGTGCGGAGCATATCTCCAAAACTATGCATGCTAGCTTCATCAAACTTAATACACATGTCAACCATGATCCCTAGTTGTGCCTTTTGAGGGTTAGAACTATTTTTGAATTTTTATTTTTGCGGTTTCCATGGAAACGTGACTAAAAAGTGACTCTTTGAGGAAGTCGTTTTGTGCGGAGAATATCTCCAAAACTATGCATGCTAGCTTCATCAAACTTCATACACATGTCAACCATGATCCCTAGTTGTGCCTTTTGAGGATTAGAACTATTTTTGAATTTTCATTTTTGCGGTTTCCATGGAAACGTGACTAAAAAGTGACTCTTTGAGGAAGTCGTTTTGTGCGGAGCATATCTCCAAAACTATGCATGCTAGCTTCATCAAACTTCATACACATGTCAACCATGATCCCTAGTTGTGCCTTTTGAGGGTTAGAACTATTTCTGAATTTTCATTTTTGCGGTTTCCATTGAAAGGTGACTAAAAAGTGACTTTTTGAGGAAGTCGTTTTGTGCAGAGCAGATCTCCAAAACTATGTATGCTAGCTTCATCAAACTTCATACACATTTCAACCATGATCCCTAGTTGTGCCTTTTGAGGGTTTGACCATCACATTTTTTTTATTTTTGGCGGTTTCCATGGAAACATGACTAAAACAGTGACTCTATGACCAAGTTCTTTATCCGGAGCATATCTCCCAAACTATTCATGCTAGCTTCACCAAACTTCATACACTTATCAACCATGATCCCTAGATGTGCCTTTTGAGGGTTAGACCAACCAATTATTTTTATTTTTTGCGGGTTCCATGGAAACATGACTAACACAGTGACTCTATGACAAAGTCTTTTGTCGGATCATATCTCCCAAACTATTTATGCTAGCTTCACCAAACTTCATACACTTATCAACCATGATCCCTAGATGTGCCATTTGAGGATTAGACCATCACATTATTTTAATTTTTGGCGGTTTCCATGGAAACATGACTAAAACAGTGATTCTATGATAAATTACTTTGTCCTGAACATATTTACTGAAATATACATCTCAGCTTCCCCAAATTTGCTACAAATGTCAATCGTGATTGCTGGATATGCCTTGTGAGAGTTAAACGATATATATGGATTTTCTTCTCTGTGGTTTCTTTGGAAAACATAACTACAAAGTGACTCAACAAAAATAGTTTTGTCCTCAGTGCATCTCGTACAATATTCATGATAACTACCTCAAATTTGAAACAAAGATCAACCATTATCTCTAGATGTACCTTTTTAATTGTAAAACCTATTAATGACTTCGGTATTTGGGTTTCAGTTGAAAGAAGACTTACACAATGACTTACTGTATACTCAACGATCATACTTTAACCAATATTAATCAGTTTTACTATTTGAAATTCTTTGAACAAAGTGGGGAGCGGGGGTATGTGAGCTTTGCTCGCTTCTTCACTTGTTACTAATCAATTACACAAACTAATTAATAGCCACACACTAACCCATATCTGCTTTAAGATCTTTAAATGAAGTAAAGGCTATTTAAAACTACCAACATTCCTCTTCCACCCCTGCCCTCCCCTGCAGATCCCCATCTTCCTGAACAAGTCTATTCATCTCTCAAAACTGTAAAATTTGCCAAACATGCATACGTGCAGGGGCAGTTAGGTCCATCAAGACAGATTTCAGAGGGACAGAAGTCCCATAAGACAGAAACAAGAAGTATATAATCATTCATTTTTGTCCATATATGAGCTGACCCAAGTGACTACAAATAAGGCAACAACACAGCCTTATCACTTGTGCCCTTATCAATAGGTCAAAATAACATGCAATATGCAGCAATAGCTTTATCTATCTCTCAACTTGTGTATTATCAGGATTTGCTCAGCCACTGATGATAATATAAATTTTCTATCACTTGATGAAATATACTTGGTATTTGTCAAGAAAAAATCAATATCCTCTATATATATTTTATTAAATATTTCTTCGTTATGTATCATGCAACTTTTATATTGTGTGATTTGAAAAAACATGCAGTATATTTTCATGATGATTTATTATCATCATGTTCAAAATAACTTATCATATGAGTTAATGGTTTTGATTATAAATGACAAAGTTTTTACTTGAAGACAAATGCACCCTTTTGTGTAAACAGTGATGTACCTGGTATGTCTTCCTTCTCCATTGGTCATAAAAGAAAACCAAGTTATATGGAGGGCAAACTTCTCTTTAGCATCCAGTGCAATAAACTTGACTATCCATGAAAATTAATTGGTAATCTTTTTAACCTAATCATTCCCCTCTTTAAATTAAAAGTCGTTATGTCTTGAGGGAAATTGAACATGTGACAGTATTGGCATTGTCACTGAAATTGTTGAGTGAATGATGGACAAGGTCACTTTCATGTGTGTATCGGTAGCACACTGACTTTGATTCATTTAAGTGCCGTCAATCATCATTCTCGTCCCATAATTCTTGTTAGGGTCATTATGACACAATTATGACCCATTAAATCCATGTCAGCCATCAATTTTAAAAACAATTCTAAACATAAGTGGGTAGTTAAACATAGCTGTTTCTTAAGGTGTTCAGTATACAAAAATTAACAAAAGCGTAATTTTCTTACATAGAAACAAATTGACACAAGTACAGCTGGTACCTAATGTCTCATCTGGGCCATGGGACTTTTACAAACATGATAGTTGATTATACCTGTAACTTGTGAACAAACTAATCTATCCAACATTTTTCATTACATAGCCAAACGATGTTCTTTATTCAACCATGACATCATCAAAGATAAAATTCACACTATTTTTATACAACAGCTTCTAGAATAAACCTCTTAAATGGTTTTAATGACTTAACATCTTGTAAATCTTATATTCTTATTTTAAATATCTAAAAAATACATTGATAAATAAATTCAAATATCTGTTTTATGCTCTTGATTTAGAACACAAATCATTACTGCTGGAAATTGTTATTTTACACACTTAATGACAGGTCACATGACACACAACAACAAATATGATTTAAGCTTAATGTGAATTTAATTTGAATTGAGATGTGGTATCATTGCTGTGTAAAGATGTATTCTACAGTGGATGTAGTCAATATAAGCAAGAGTATAGTTATGAGTAAAAAGTGATATAAAGGGTCAACTCACGCGGGCTGTCAGCAGTCTCACAATACTCAGTTTCACCATTTTCTGAGAAACAAACTATTTTCATATCACCTCTTTGTCAATAAATTTAAAGAAAAGTTGAAGGAAATTGTCAGGGAATATACAATTCCCACGCTTTCAAGAGGAAGAGTGTAGGCTATCGTGATGTGAATACCTATCTGGGTAGAAACCGTTAGGGAAGGATTTATACAGTAACTACTTCTGTTTAGACTGACTGATGACCCGCAAAGAGGTGCCATGCATGAACAAACAAGAAAGCCAGGAGTGTAACTGTATATTAAAGCATTGTTCTCAGTGAACAAGTTTTAATAGAAGGGCAAACAGCCGATCAATGAAACCATTTTTCATAAAGCCAGAACTACCTAAGCGAAAATGTTTCTTAAGATCGAAGAAGGATGACACCATAATCCAAGATCTTATCCTGTCACATATTGTTTTCCTTGTGAAGACTCCAGTTTGTTCTCATGCACATTGACAGTACAGAACCTTCAAGATAAAAGCTGTAGAACATTTCACTTTGTCATTGTAATAAAATTATTGTCATAATTGCAGACCCTTCAACTCTATATCTAAAGACAAAGAAAACTTTTTCTAATGATACAAACTAAAAAGAAACCTCAATAGACCTTTTAATAAAAACATTGACACAAAGTTTTTGTAGCTGATTTCATTTGAATTGTGTTACCGTATTACGATATATTTTTAATTTTTTCATGCAGTGACATTATTAATCAAGATCTGTTATGAGATACAACAATTGATGAAGCATATCCATTTATACAACTTAATGTATCGTTTTGCCTCATCATCATTATCCAGTAGCTATTACCACATTTCCCCTTGTGCAAGCAAGCAGACTGTGTAGTATATCAGTAGGGGAAACAAGACAGAGATAGCCCTTTCAGCTAACAGCTCACACACATGCAAGCCATCCCATTATTGTCACAAGATACATGTACAACTTTTCATTGACATTTTCTAAAATGAACATTTTCACAAGGCCTATCCATTTTTATTTAAAATAAATTCTCTTCAACTGAAAACTGACTAATTTACAGCAAGCATGATTCTCTCTTTTTAAACTAATTTGTCAATTTGTATTGTATCATGTTTTTGTTCTATTTTGACAGAACAGACTGAAAAATTGAAATTGAAATGCTATCACTTACTTCAGATGTGCTTACTCAAAACCATTGAATATTACAGTGCTTGTAATGTTTCAAAATTTCCATCTGAAACATAGAAGAGGAAGACTTAAGCTCACATATGAAGGCTATGTCAACAGTGTATTTACTTTTCACAGCCGATTATCACCCATATATCTCTTGATATGACCTGCCAATATTTGCACAACACTAATCTGCATACACTCAAGTTAACTTGCTCATTTAGTATCCACCATAATTTCCTATCTATTGCATTTCTACTGCATGCATAAACCCAGTCATAGGAAATACACTAAACATTCTTTCATATCAAAGATACTGCAATGTTGCAGATACTAGTTATAAAATTGTTAAACTAAGATTGCCATAGTCCCACATGAAAAAATGTAACAATTTGTGCTATATTAAAATAAGAGCCATGGGCTCTGCTGATCTTGTGGTTGTTGTACAAACTTAACACTAAGGTTAATCTTCATGCCATCTTTAAACATTGCACAAAGGTTACCTAAGTGACTTAAGATCACCTTAATTACTTTAATTACCTTAAAGGGGGGCTGAAATGGTCTATGGCCACTTTCGGGATTCATAAAAAGCTGCTTGCAATTTGGATTAGAGTCAACTTTGAATTTTCGAAATCGGACGGTAACCTGCCCAAATACGGCTTTTAAAATACACTGCCTAATTAGCCCTGGCGAACAGAATCTGTGGTCACTGAAGCGTGTCCCGAGCGTGTCTACCTACTATGACGTAGCAGTAGGGGAGTAGTTTCACCTAATGATAATTTTTCAAAGGGAAATGACACCTTTTTAATCGTTCATTTAGCATACTAATATTCACAAAAAACACTTGATTTTTGTATATTCCAAAAGTTTAGATATCCGATGACTCAATGATTTATTCAAGCCAATTATTATTGTATAAACATGTAGTATCGTATAATTCAAAACCCTATCAAATGACGCAACAAGGCGACTGCCTTGTTAAATTGGCACCGTTATGGCTAGACATGTCCGTTTAAAGTGATAATCTGATGGTCTGTTGTTTGCTGAATATTACATAACATACACGACTATTATTTCTGACGGTGACATATAACAAATCGTTTATATTTTCACAAACGAATACCTACTTTCTACAAACGAATACCTACAATGTTAATTTTTGTGTGAGTGTGCAATATAAAGATATATTTTAAAGAGGCCATTAGATGGTGAATTTTTACCATGGTGGTTTGAAAGGAAAGGAAAAGTGTGAACGGTTTTATGTTATTTATCATGACATTTTTTCTCTTATGAAAAGATAGACGCCACAGTGGATTATCTATAGTACGTTATGATCAATCTCCGTATTTTTACAACACATATCAATAATAAAATAGTTAAACATTATTTACCAGTGGTTGATCTATTCAAAATATATATATAAGGTTTTGATTCGTATTGAAAATGAAACAATGTTATATATGGGATCACACTGTTTTGCATATAACTTTCCGCATATTGGTACAGTCACATCCATCAAACGATTCCGACAACAAAAGTAGTTCAGAGCATTTCTTAGATATTATCGTACTTGCTTCTTGCCTTTTTTTATAAATTAGAATTTAACACATAAATTGTTTGGTTTGAAGGAGGTTTGTCTCCGGACATTATGGTAGATACGCAAGTGGCGACAGGCCTGATGGCGGGGCATCACGCTCTAATGAGTTTTCAAAGTGTTTGCCTGTTAATTTCGGCGGCATTCTGAAATCCGGGTATAAAATGCTGATTAAAAGTCTAATTTATGTGTGTATTGTCTCAATTATATGCTCATTGCATTCTCATAGATAATGGTACTGGAGATATTGATCTATCATTCTAAAGAAAAAATACATTGCATAACCTCTTTAACTATTTATTATTTCCCCCGCAAAGCTTTACAAGAGACTTAGTGTTTTCAGTTCTGTCCGTAATAATCTGTAATTGACCATTTTCCAGTTCCACAAAACAAGTCGATTTAGAGTGCACGTGACCGCTGGCAAGCCGTCAAAGCTTTACGTTTTATGTAAATCAAAACATTTAAAAAAATTGAAATTCTTAATACTTTCATAAAAGATATGGTATGGATTTTACTTGCAATAATCAAAACTTTATTGACACGTGTGTGAGGATAAAATAAAAATCCAGACCTTGTCGAAATTTGACTTCATATCATAAAACCAACTCCTCTCATAACCTCATAAAGTTGAATATAAGTAGCAAATATTCTGTAATTAATGGATTTTTTTTTATCTAAATAAAATATAGCTTTAATGAGCAATCCTCATTATTATTATTCAGGATTTATGAAAGACACAATCTCTGAGTTAAAGGAAATCAAGAAATTATGAGAGACATTACATCAGAGATGATCTTTGATGTTGCACCAAGCATTTAACATTGATAAATTCTATTATTTTAACTTAAGATTTGCTTCTTCTTAAACTGGCGTTCACGTCCGAAAAGCTCAGATAAGATTTAAATGGGTTTTTTCATGAATAATAAATATCTTCAGTTGGTCACGTAAATATTTATGTAAGAAATTGAAGAAGATTAATACAATATTGGTTAATAGTTAGGGATATCAAATGAATTCCATAAAAATCACCTTTTTCAAATGAACTCATAATTTAGATACATTTACACATTCCTCAAAGATTCATTGAAACAACTTGTAAAATTTGAATAATAGACACCATAAATTTTTGATTAATTGCCTGCATTGAACAGTCGCCGGATTCAATTTAATTAAATACTCGCCTGTCTTGAATGATTGAAGGAGGAATAACTAAAATGTAAACAATAAGTATCGATATGATATACCGGGGAAAGTTGTAGATATAGATCCGTGCTAATTATATTCCAATCAATGCTTTCCCATACAATTCTATAACACCAGAACGAAAGCTACTGCACTAAATCCCATTGATGGACGTGACGTTTCCCGCGGTCAAGGGTAGATAACTCTAAACATCAAAACTGGAAAATGGTCAATTCCGTGCTTTCGTTTCCGGACCTCAAAAACCATTCGATATATATTTACGAAACTTGGTATATGGTAAGATCTAGTGGTGGAGTGGTGCCTTTTGCTATTTTGGTTATTCTGAATTTTTTTTCCATGGAAACAATTTGAACTTAGTGCATATGTGCATTAGTGAGGTTCATTTCCAAGCTATAGCTCAAAAACTGTTAAAATATTTTTTTTTAAAACTTGCTGTGTGGCCTGGTTTGGAAAGGAAAATCGATACCATTAAAACCTTTTTTTTATTATTTTTATTTTTCATCACTTTATTTCTTTTTCTTTAAAAAGGTACATACATAATTTTGCAAGAAGTAAAGGTAATCACACATTTTTTACATTCTTGTTTATAGTAGACATATAGAGAATCAAGACCAAGTTATATTTATCTATGTGAAGAGGTTGTGGCAGAATGACCAAAAGGTGAAAAATTTATTGTAATTGCAGTTTGAAAAAGCAGTGAATTTGTCAGTATCATATAAGGAATGTAAGTATTTCTTCAATCCAGTAAAGTCTGGACTGATGTTAATGCATCTTTTACCGTAGATATATTTTTTTGTTGCGATGATTATTAGATTTAGAACATCATTTCTTCTTTCTTTATATCTAAAACATTTGTGTTTCTTATCAAGATTTAGTTTAGTACCTTTATTGTATTCAATCCAGTCTTTTAACTTCTGCCACAGCGTTTTCACATGTAAACATTCAAAGAATAAATGAACAACAGATTCGGTTTCAACATTACAAACAGTGCAAAGATCAGATTCTGACAAATTGTAATTGTACAGGTCTTTGTTGTGAAAATTTTGTGTAATGTTTTATATTGTAGCCATCTGAGATGTGTGTTTACTGTTGTTCTGAAAGGTATATCATTGTAAGTTTTCCAAAGTTCTTCTGAAATATCAACATCTATATCCCTTTCCCATTTAAGTTGGCTATTAAGTTCGGTTTGTAAAGCATGTTTTCTTAGTAAGGATGAGTAGAATATCTTGCATCCATTAGATTCTTTATAAAGAATGAGTAAAATACTTGTAAATTCAATTTAATTAAATACTCGCCTGTCTTGAATGATTGAAGGAGGAATAACTAAAATGTAAACAATAAGTATCGATATGATATACCGGGGAAAGTTGTAGATATAGATCCGTGCTAATTATATTCCAATCAATGCTTTCCCATACAATTCTATAACACCAGAACGAAAGCTACTGCACTAAATCCCATTGATGGACGTGACGTTTCCCGCGGTCAAGGGTAGATAACTCTAAACATCAAAACTGGAAAATGGTCAATTCCGTGCTTTCGTTTCCGGACCTCAAAAACCATTCGATATATATTTACGAAACTTGGTATATGGTAAGATCTAGTGGTGGAGTGGTGCCTTTTGCTATTTTGGTTATTCTGAATTTTTTTTCCATGGAAACAATTTGAACTTAGTGCATATGTGCATTAGTGAGGTTCATTTCCAAGCTATAGCTCAAAAACTGTTAAAATATTTTTTTTTAAAACTTGCTGTGTGGCCTGGTTTGGAAAGGAAAATCGATACCATTAAAACCTTTTTTTTATTATTTTTATTTTTCATCACTTTATTTCTTTTTCTTTAAAAAGGTACATACATAATTTTGCAAGAAGTAAAGGTAATCACACATTTTTTACATTCTTGTTTATAGTAGACATATAGAGAATCAAGACCAAGTTATATTTATCTATGTGAAGAGGTTGTGGCAGAATGACCAAAAGGTGAAAAATTTATTGTAATTGCAGTTTGAAAAAGCAGTGAATTTGTCAGTATCATATAAGGAATGTAAGTATTTCTTCAATCCAGTAAAGTCTGGACTGATGTTAATGCATCTTTTACCGTAGATATATTTTTTTGTTGCGATGATTATTAGATTTAGAACATCATTTCTTCTTTCTTTATATCTAAAACATTTGTGTTTCTTATCAAGATTTAGTTTAGTACCTTTATTGTATTCAATCCAGTCTTTTAACTTCTGCCACAGCGTTTTCACATGTAAACATTCAAAGAATAAATGAACAACAGATTCGGTTTCAACATTACAAACAGTGCAAAGATCAGATTCTGACAAATTGTAATTGTACAGGTCTTTGTTGTGAAAATTTTGTGTAATGTTTTATATTGTAGCCATCTGAGATGTGTGTTTACTGTTGTTCTGAAAGGTATATCATTGTAAGTTTTCCAAAGTTCTTCTGAAATATCAACATCTATATCCCTTTCCCATTTAAGTTGGCTATTAAGTTCGGTTTGTAAAGCATGTTTTCTTAGTAAGGATGAGTAGAATATCTTGCATCCATTAGATTCTTTATAAAGAATGAGTAAAATACTTAGCATAAATGGTGTGTCTGCTTTATTGAGAGTAATATTTGTTGAGGCTAGGTATGCTTTAATGGAGTTTATGAAACCCTGATATTCGAAAGAGTGTGTATTGGTATTGTAAATACTGTAGTGATACAATCCTCATATTTGTAAACACTACCATATTAACTGACCATGATACATATTATATTATTATTCTGGTCTGTTTCATGATGACATGTTTTTTTTTATTCAGAACTTTTCTCCTCTGCAATGTCAATATGTCTTTTCTTTCAATAACCATAAAAATTTGAATTCACTGTCATATGAGAGTATCTGCATAAGGACAACCGATGACATTCAGATCAAATATGTATTATATCATATTTTGCTTTTCATTCACACAATCATTTTTTATTTCAAATGAACAATTTGGTAATGATCAAAGCAATAAATGTTTACTGAAAGCTATCCAAGATATTTTCTTCTAAGATTTTAAACTTTACTGTACAAATATGAATTTTAAACTTTTTTATAAGCTTGTGAACATTTTATTTTAATAGTTTAGCAACAAAATTGTATTTATATCATTGGTGACATAAAAACATTCTACTTCAACATTAACATCTCTGGATCAATTCACCAACCTAATCCATCATTAATCATTTCCTACCCAGTGTTTCTATTATGAAATTGATTCAGTTTCGAATAAAATTCTTAGTCTGGCCTTTTAATTAAAAAAGAGAAACCTGATGTGTATACCATATCAATGACTTTCCATGCTGTTCAATTAACCTTTTTTGTATTTTCAAACAATTTTGTAATAAGTAAAAAGCATTCCTTTATAAGAGAGATGGAAAGGAGAAATTGTTTGTCTTGCTGCAAGTGGTCTGGCTGGTGGTGTGCTTTGTGCTGGTGTCTGTCACTACCTCTTGGTGGCTGGTTCTGCCTCACTGCCGGCCACACACTAGTTTCATGCAAGATAGGGTTTCATGACGCAGAAGCAAGTTTAGGCCAAGCGCTTGGTAATTATTGCGATGATCCGTTATTGTATCTCTTCTATTGAGGATGTCTCCGTTATCTATCACCACTTTAACTGGTGCAACCTGAAACCTACCACCCCACAGATTGTTATTAATTTCAAACTTGAATAGAAGGGAGTGCTCACAATGATTGTAACAGTTTCCCATTGTCAATGTCTGAATTGAAACTAAGGCTATCTGTACAATCATAACTCCTGCTGGGTTAGGCAGACTATAGCGACATGATTTGAAACATTACCTTCAAGTCTGAACCAAGAGAGTTTATCTGAAAGAACAATTCACATGCTAATATCTTCTACTAAATTCTACAATTGCTTTGTCAGTTCACTTCATATTACCGGTAAGATGTTTGTCACAAAAATGATGCCATAACAAGAAAATTCTATTATTACAAACCAAACAAATACTTCAGAGGAAGGTTTCTGAAACTTTTTACAATTGACATGTTTTACAAATAATGATAATGATGATCATTGTTTGGTAATGAACAGAGACTCAATCCTTACTTTAGACAACATCATTTCCTTTTCAATGTATCATTCTCACTTCACAAAGTGGGACCATAGGAATAATAAATGTGTTGCAACAATGTTCAGATTTTAAGTCTTGAGTTACTTGATGTGATAAACATCAAGCTTTTGCAAGGATTATAAACCTTTAATGATGTCACTCCATTGTTCTTTGAGGTCTTTATATATATTTTAATTTCCTTCTGACTCGTGCGGCAAGGGAATTAATTGAATAATGTCCCTCTGATGCAGGTTATTATCAACATAATTGCCCTGCACGGCAGGATATTATTATGATATATCCCTCTTCAAATTATTATTTCCGAAGGATGTAATTGATAATTTTTTTAAAGTCAAAGTGTCAACTGACTATGACTTTGAAAAATATCACAAATCTAATTTTGACACTGCAAATGTTTTGGCGATATGCCGTCTTGAACCTGCAGAGTTAAGTCTCTCGAACACTAGACCCAACGCTCTGACAACTGAGCTATTATGACAGTACTTTCAAAGCTCTTTTGGTAGGTCCTCTTATAACAGAGGTCTTAGTTTTGGTTTTTTGTTATTTTCTGCCACCTCTGTTATTTCTCATCCTTTCACGTTATCAGTATTATCAATGTTATTATAACTATTGGTTTATAAAATAGATAAAACATGGTCTGTGGGCATTATCAATAATAAAGGATGTTTGGCCCCGGGATTTGCCCACTCCCTCCATCACCCATGATATTGCTCAAATGTATCTTGTTTCATTCTATCATGTTTTATATATGTACTTTTTAGTACTATATTTTACGTTTTAATGGGTAAAAGTTGTCCCGTAGGTCTGATGGCCGGACATCTGTTTACATTTAAGCACATTTATATATCTTTTTGATGTATACTTTTTTAGCGCATTTATTAGCATTTTATTGTATGTACAGATGTGTGACAACGGAATAAACTATTTCTTCTTCTTCTAGTAATCAACAATTTATTTACAAAACAAAAAATGAACTAGAGTAGAAATACAAGTATTAACACCAAGACATATAAATAGTCACACACACCTTTAACAGATCAACAACCTACATCATATTAACTTTTCCCCCAATACTAAATCCTACCAATTGTCTTAACCATTCCTAATTAATTACCTAATTGACCTAATTAACCTAATTACTGTATTTTCCGATTAACCTACTGATCTACTCCTATAGTCCCTATGGTATCTTCCCGTTATGACTACCGGTACTCCCAGTTTGCATACTCCCAATTTGACTACTCGTGGACACAAACACATGTTGGAACACCCCTACACTTGATAATGAACTGTCTTACTCCAAGTTGTCCTAGTCTGTGAGATAAACCTTGTAGTAGTTTCCAACCGAAGGAATTCAACACTATTGTTTCCATTCAACACCAATTGTAACAAGAACCATTTACAAATTAAGACTAAATTTCAACTGAATCAGTAACAAAAATTAATTTTCAGAAGTATACACAGTAGTACAATACATATCAATACATGGTCACAAGCTCTGTGTAGCATGTACTAAACTTTTATTGGATCGGCATTATGAAAATTAAATGCCAATTTTTCCTTGATCTTAAGGACCCAATGAAAAGAGCGATATTAAATCTAAGTGTCACACAGCATAAATCATACGATCAGGTTAAAAAAGAAAAAAAAAAAACACACTTTTGAAATGCTTTTGCGTTTTTGGGATAAATGAGTTAAACTATATTTTTCAGAGAGGTGCAGTGGAAATTATGTAAATGTCATTGTCATTAAAAATGTAATTTTGTCTATTAGTAGTAGTCACAGGAAAGATGGATATTGAACAGATACACTGCATCAAAAATGATATTTGAAGATAGAATATAAATTACAGCAAACTTGAAAATCTCTATTGGTAAAGGTTAAGTGCCATTCTACCATGACATTTCAAAATCCTAGAATTTCATTGGTTTATCTCTATGGTCGAACCTACGTTCGAACAAGATTTTTATGACGGGCGATTCACCTTGATTTGATACACATTGCCATAGAAACGAACTTAATGACACGAGTCGACATACATACAGTCACAGTACGCTTCGAGATTTGCTTCGTCTGAATACTAACTAAAAGTCGTTTATCATTTTACAGCCCGTACTTTTACATAAGAAGAGTTTGGTTCGCATTAATATCATGCATGTTTAACACTTTCGGCTCCGAATGACATCAACAGTTATCGAATCTACGTTTTTTATTAATTAAAAAACACAGTAGGTTTATCTCCTAATTACAGAATATATTTTACATACTGTGTTGTTAGCTATTACGCAGAGTAACAAGATACGTTTTAAAAAAAATATTTAAAAAAAGACAATATGACAAATTATGTCATGCAAATGCAAATGGTCGTATAGATTTTGAATAGGTAACTGTACTCATGTAATGCTTTAAAGGGAACGTTGCACGTTTATAGGGGTGTCGTAAGAAGTGCCTACCCGCATGCCGAAGGAGTTACCATCCTGCAGGGTGGCACTTGTCTAGACTTTCATCCTGCTACATCAGCGTATATGTCTCCGCTAATGCTACAACAACCTATCCCCTGATATCCTCCTATAGTCTGGAAACTCGCCCTTGGGTACCTTCCCACCCCCACTCCCCCCCCCC